>OY294046.1:51706667-51767250 GCA_958510825.1 Brachypterus glaber
AGAGAAAGGGTTAAACTCGAGATTAATCCTTACTCTGTTATTCCTTAATTGATTTTATTGATTTTTACATGGTTTTAGCTGTAAATATGTACAAAAACGGGCCTCCGAATAAAAAGTCCAAAACTAACACTGAAGAGGTGCACGAAGTTATAGAATCTGACGATGAACCTCTAAGCGAGCTTACTAAGAAGAATGGTAAGTTATTAATAAATTGTTTATTATATCTATTAAAAGTTTCTGTTAAAAATACTTTGGTTTTCCACGCACTTTCATCAGATTTCATGTGGTAAGATAAGTAAGCCAAATAATGCCACGTTAAGACATTTTATTTTTATTGCATTCCAATTAATTTGTAATCTATAACTTTACTGCATTATCAATAAACATCCCTGGTAGAAATTAAACGTTAGATAAACGTTTTTTTAAACGCGTATTTAATGTATAAATGCAAGGCGTCTTTCGCCTTGATAAATGTCCCAGTTTTTAACGTTAGAATTTCTAACGTTAATTTCCTAACGTTAGAATAACGTTTATCTAACGTTTGGCAAAACCTCTTACGTTAGATAAACGTTATTTTAACGTTAGATTCTAAAGTTAGACATCTAACATTCAAATCACATTTCAAATCCTTCTAACGTTATTTTCCACCAGTGATATTTTAATGGGTAACTAGATGAAACGTTGCAAGCACCCTGTCAAAACATCGGCACTATTGTACACTAGAGCCATCTAGTTTGCAAATTTCAAACTAGGTGTTTTGTTTGATTTTAAATGCTGTATCTTTAAAACATTATATTCTAGCAAAAAAACTGTATATAAAATTTTTTAGAGGGCTTAAAAAAGCTTTTATTTAAAATATAATTTTTTGAAATCGGGTTATAAATATGTGAGATATGCTAAAAAAACCTTTTACTGCTTTAAACGCCAATATCTCGAAAACAATGCGTTTTAGGAAAACGTTGTTCATAACATTTTTTAACCAATTTAAAATTATTTTTTATATAAGTGCTAAATTAACCAAATACAATAATAATTGTCTTAATTATAAACAAGAAACGCTAAAAATAGGAGTTTTACCCTATTTTTACCCCCTTACCCCCAGTCGTTTACCCCCAAAATCTAATCAGCTCTTCGGAATACGATAAGAAACAATATGCAAAAAACCGCAAGTCGATATTTCATGTAGAAATGGAGTTTACACCCAGACAGACAGACAGACAAACAGACAGACAGACGGACGCAAATTTTTTTTTTATTGATTTCGACTCAGAATGGTCTAAAACGTCGAGAAATGTGAAAAAAAAACGTGGTCAAAGATTTTGACTTTTCGGTGAAGATTTCAATACATCGGCACTCTTAGTGGCACTAAGTGCAAATTTCAAGAGCTTGAAAAAAATTTTGCTTTTTAAAAAATATTCTATACTGACAATATAAGGAACTCATGTCCCAAATATTGCTAAAATATTTACAAAAGAATTAACAAACTAATATGAAAATAACAACAATTTCAACTGTTTTTTAGGTACAATTTGGGCACTTAAATAACAATTTGTCGTTTTTAGTAAGCTCCACGCACTCCATGTACGTATCAATTACAAACAATGCACAATCTCATATCGGCCTTGCAATTCCCTTCGCATAAAAAGCAGAACCCTGATTCAGAACTCGCTGATTTCTTCGTTACTTTTTTCTTGTTGGTTTTTGTTTTTGTCTTTTTTTTATTAACTACTTCGCATGGAAATACACGGATGCTTTAAAAATATTAAATGCAAAATCAAGCACCACCGTTTTTTATTGATGGATTTTGTAGTACAGAGTATACTAAGTAAAACAAGGCGAAAATTAAAATAATCCTTAAAACACTTTGAAAAAATCGATTTTAAATTGATGTTCAATTGTTTTTATATTTTTTCAGTGTATGGTTAATTTTCATTAAGGAAATTGAAAGAATTAATTTTTCTCAGAAAATTTACTTATTTTATACCAAAGTAACTCGTCTTCTTTTAATTAAGCAGGCCGTTATAACCTATTGATTTATTAACAAAATTATAATAACATAAAATAGCCTCTGTAAATACATAATTAAAAATCGCCTCAACTTATAGCCTTTATTAAAGGTGCTTAAAGCACCAAAGCCAACTTATTTTATTTGGTTTAAATTGCTATAAATATTGTGTTTTTGGCACTAAGAACCATTTCACGGCTACTTTAAAATAAAATATCTTCATAATATATCAAGATTATTTTAAATTATTTTAAATTTATAAAATATTTCCAAGGTTATCACGGCAGGCTTGGCTGAAAGACGACGATTTGCCTACTTTAATTTAAATTATCTTAAAAACAAATGAAAATAGAAATACTGAGTAAATTAGCTTAGAAAAATACATTCTTTCGATATCCCCAATAAAAATTTAGCATACACTGAAAAAAATATAAAAACAGTCGATTTTCTCAAAAACTGCGGCAAGGATTATTTTAATTTTGGCCATGTTTTACTCAGTAAGCTCCAGACTACATAATCATCCAATAAAAAAATGGTTTGCTTGATTTTTGATTTAAAATTTTTAAGGCCCACCGTGTTAGGGACACAGCTACTTAGACAACAATTGCACAAAATTACCTTTTCGCTTCTTTGTTGAGTGAAACACAATATGGGCCAAGAAACTGCTTGTTTGTGCCTACCGTATTACAATATTGCCCTGCAATAATCGATGCTACCCAAATTGCGACAATCATCACAATTTTACAAGACTTTATAGTGTACGTAATTACCAACTGGATACAGACACATCATATTTACAGGTATCTTTTCGATATAAAAGATATACTGGTAGTGCTATGACACAAAGGACGAACTAACGAGTTTAAGAGGGGTGGCATTATTAGGAACATGGCAATAATTGGCTCACCTACCTTATATCTGGAGATCCAGATGTGCTGATAAAAACCATATATTTTCTATAAGAAAACACCGTTTTTTATATTTGTAAACCAAACGATAAATTCCTATGTTAAATGGAATGAATGTACACGGGCTGATATTTTAAAGGGTAGTAGTGGATAGTAACAGAACACTACTGTTAGTTTTTCACAGGGTGATTTGCTTAAGGGGTGTCCGCTATCTTAAATTTTAGGGGTGGGTAGTTATTTATCGGAGGATAAAAATGGTTAGGAGCAAACTTGTAGCTCTTTATAAGTTTTATATATTAAGCATTTTCATAACTATTTTGTTACGGTTACAGTGGGCGCTGTTGAGTTGCGCCCTCTATAACCGTATTAAAGTACCCATTAACATTTATAATATATGAGACATAGAGAATTTCAAGATCTAAAAGTTTGCTTATAACCACTTTTATCGTCCGATTAATAATTTCGCTGAACAATAGAAAGAACCAATATGGCTATTTTTAAAAACGGTTTGATTTTTCATCTAAAATTTTTTTATGGGGTCAAAATTGCATAATTTTGCATTTTGTATTTAAAGTTTGACCCAAACATTGTAATTTTTTTTTTTTTTTTGAAAAAATTGCAAAATAACAAAACATCTATTTTTTAACAAAAAGAAAAATCAGTTGCAAGGAAATAATATTAAATATATTTTTGTATACTAAAGTATATATTTTTTTAGCTAGAATCGATCTACCAAAGATAAAATTGAATCCAAACATATTCAGTTTATTACAAAATATAAAAGGTAAGTCATTTTCAATATCAAAATATTTCAATAATTTATCCACCTCCTCATTTTATAATATACCCGGGTAGCTTGATTATATCTCGGTTAACTTACTGATCTTTACTGTAAGCTACAGTCTGTAATTAGTGATATTATTTGTTATAGACTTGAGAGCAAAAAAATGGATCCACCTAAAAAACTGCTATTTTATAAATTCAAATATTTCGAAAACTACTTAATGGATTCGACTGATTCTTTTTTTGTTTTAAAGCTTAAACATTCTCCACTTTTGTTTTTATTTAAAATGATTATGAATATTTTCTTTTTTATTTTTTTATATTTTTACTTCTGATTTATGAGATATCAGTATTTTCCTGAAAGTTGTCATTTTTTTATTTAACTCAAACAGTGCTAAATCATTAGAGTTATTGTTTTTTATTTGAAGCTCAATATTTTTACTTCTTCTTCTAAAGTTTCTTCATCCCGGGGCAACTTCCGTCTGACGGTGATTTCGCCCTATATTTTCTTTTACTCAAGTTTATCAAACCCATTTTATGTTTTTTATGAACTTGATTAAAAGAAAAACGTAACTCGATTAGGCTTCAAATGTAAAGCACAGCATCTATTGAATTCATGTAGTACTTTTAGAGTTAACTGAAAAAATTACAACTTTCGGGAAAATCCTGATATCTCATAAACCAGAAGTAAAAATATAAAAAAATAAAAAAGAAAATATTCATAAAAACTGCGGCAATAAGAGTGACATTAACAACTTAATAAACAGCTGCAGTGGTGTACCATGAAAGTCCTAGAAGATGGGACAAAAAACATAGTTGTACATTTTTTGTTGCTGTTAATACAAAAATACTTTTCTTAATTATCCCAGATAAAAAAAATAGAGAATGTTTAAGCTTTAAAACAAAAAAAGAATCAGTCGAATACATTAAGTAGTTTTCGAAATATTTGAATTTATAAAATAGCGATTTTTTAGGTGGATCGATTTTTTTTCTCTCAAGTGTATAACATTTGTTATTGTGTTTTAGGAATTACAAATATTATAACTGCACCTATGGTTGTAACAAAGGCTAGTTCAAAAGGTAATTTTTTTTGTATATCTATCCTCTAGCTGGGGTGAAGTTATTAGAAAACAACATGCTATGTGTCCCCGTGGATGCGCAATACCAAAATATTACCGCTTTTTATCAAATTTTGCCAAACTTTTATTTAAACCAAGTCCTGTTTGTTTAAAACTAACATATCAAAGGTTTTAGTTTTTTTTACTACTTTTGATTTTTTAGTAAACGCATGGTTTGGACATGGTTCTAATACTCAATTTTTGACTTAAAAATCATTTTAACAGTTAAGGTGTGGTATTGTGCAATCAATCCGGAGACACACTGTACATAAATAAAATATTATTTTTTTTTAGAAGAACCAAAAAAACCCGACCCACCACCTAAAACAACTGTGACCAAAATAATATTTCCAAGAAAGAAACCTACTACTAGTACCATTTCTAAACCAGCTGCTGCTACTGATGCTGCTGCTGCTGATGCTGCTGCTGCTAATGCTGCTGCCAGTAAAAGTTCGGTAAGATGATTTTTTTAGACGACCATACCCGAAAGTATATTTATTGAGTACCGTGACTTTGAACGATTTTTTTTCAAAATATTTAAACAACTATTAATATTGCTGTAATCCTACTATTTTAACTGTTTTTTTTATGCATAAGCAACTTTAGCTATGTCCAGGCATGACCACTTAATATCTACATCTTATAAATAAAAGAAAAAAATATTTTATATCTGTTCAAAGTTAGGTATAGGGGTAAGGAATCTTTGCACGCTTATAGTTTTTCACGCTTATTTAATGAGTCCAAACCTAGCTTCAGCATAATTTTAAACACATGTTTATAGCGAGAAACAGGGCCGGATTCAGGAGCGTGCAGATTACCCGGGCCCCGGCTCGAGGGGGGCCCGGCGTCGGAAGTTTACAATAAACAGTTTATTTATGTATACTAAAAAGAAAGGCGTCAAAACGAGCATATTTGCAGAGCTTTTTCCAAGTGGACCATATACGCTCAGATTCGTAAAAATTTTAGCCTGCGGCGCTAGGGCTAATTTGCGTTTGTTTAAATTCAAGCTTGTAAAACCTAAGCGTAAAATTTGTAAAAAAAATAAAATGGACTATCAAAATTGTAAATTTTTTGTTGTATATCTATCCTCTAGCTGAGGTGAAGTTATTAGAAAACCACATGCTATATAGTGTGTCCTTGTGGATGCGCAATACCAAAAAATTACCGCTTTTTATCGAATTTTGCTAAGCTTTTATTTAAACCAAGTTCTGCTTGTTTAAAACTAATTTATATCAGCTCCGCTTCGGTCCACAAAATACGATCTCACACATTCACATACCTCTACTAGGAGCGCAAATAACTATTAACACTGACTTACATGAAATTACAGAAAATAGATAAAGTCACTGAAAACGAAGATTTATCATGTGATATGGATAATACACCGATGGAATGTGATGACGATGATGCCAGACCACCTCCACGAGATGATAGCAATGGTAATTAAAAATAGTGTTGCTAGCAAAACAATACTTTTCCCTATAAATAACCAAAGTACTTTTTTACATTTTACAACAAAAAAAAAATGCGAATCATATTAGAGTCACTTGATGAGTTGTTACTTTGTTTAGTGTTTTGGTGGTTAGTCGTTTGGGTTTCTGAAAGTCTTCGCCTGAAAAAAAGCCCAAACCGACTAACAACCAAAACACACTAACACACGAACTAGTTATTATATATATTATATATTATTATAGTTATATAGCTATACAGTTTGGATGAATGAACCTATAGACAAAGCAACAACCGACCGAGTGAAGAAATATATCGCAGTGCTCAATAAAAGTTTCATAGTAAACAATGTGGCAGAATTTTTTCCGCAAGTTAAAATAAAACTGGACCATAATTTCATTTAACAGAGATATCACTATGAAATTTTTACCAGTCAATATACTGGGTGATTCACGGTAGACAGATCAGACGATTTGGGCGTTATTAACAAAGATATCAAAATGAAATTTTTACCAGTTAATATAGACTTAGTTATCTACAGTTGACTCCAAACAAAAGTTCTCTGCTCTTTTTTGTTTTACTCCATTGATAAATTTCAATATTTAAATCTTATTAAATAAATGTTATTCTTTGCGAATAGATATCAAAATTGACATTTAATGTCATTATATGAAAATCGTATTTAAAAATTGTAATTCCACAATATAGTATATTAAAGTACTAGTTTCATAACATACGTTTTTAGCGCACGAGTACAAGTTTAGAAAACGAGCCGCTTGCGGCGAGTTTTCTAAAGTACTAGTGCTCTAAAAACGTCTTATGAAACGAGTGCTTTATACAATTTTTCCTATTTTGCTCTAAAATTTAAAAAACTTACATTTAAATTGATGACTGATTTAGGGATTTTTGTTTTGGGTTGGCATTACAGTTTAGACTATGTTTAAAATTCTAAGAACAAATGACATTTTGATATATTTTACAGTCATTTTTTCTTTTTTCACTGCAATTAACCAGTCCACAATTTTAACACGGTAAAAAATAACCCAAACACAAAATTTTGTAAAAAATTAAACTTTAAATCGAAATTGACATTTGCACGCAAAACGTCAAGAGATAGGCTTTTGTATGTTGCCAACCCAACAGAAAAAAAAGTAGAGACCTCTTATGCGCCTATAAGAACACGCAAAATGCGTGTGATTGTGAGCTTATAAGAGTCGCAAAATAGAAAATAGTAGCTTATTTTAATTAGGATCATTCCATACAGTGGTGGTTTTTCACGACCGCAGTAGCGGAAGCTGCCGCTTAATGGAGTAACCTTAGTTTTAATAAAATAACTAATAAAATGTTATTTTTTACAGATTTAACTTTTAACAAAATTGAAATTACAGACCAAGGTGAGTACGTAATTTTATATACTGTTCGGGTCTAAAGTCCGCCCCTCCTTTAACTTTTGAATTGAACGGCTTACGATATCTACTAACACGTAAATAACAATAATTTTTGTTGTATATTTGATACGAGGGGCTGACCGCGAGGAAATCTTTTGTACAAGCCAAAGGAAATCAGGAGGAACTCTGGAGAAACTCTGAAGAACTCTGGAGGAACTCTGAAGAACTCTGGAGGAACTCCGAGGAACTCTGAGGAACTCTTTGCAAAAAGGAACTCTTTTGTACAAATTTCAGACGCGGTCAGAAACAATTATTATTTATTACCCATTATTTTATTTTCGTTTGGAACACCTTATCAAAACATCCTACCTATGGGCGCAATTTTTTTTTGCAGGGGCACCATGTTTGGTAGAAACCATCAGGGACAAAGCTTTTTTCTGAAAGTAAATTTTGGGGCGTCAATTTTTTTTTTTGAAGGGGCGCCAAGTTTGGTAGAAACCGTCAGGGACAAAGCTTTTTTTTTCCCGAAAGTAATTTTGGGGCGCCAGTTTTTGTTTTGAAGGGGTTTTTTGGTAGAAACCGTCGTCAGGGACAAAGCTTTTTTTTGAGCGCCAAGTTTGAAGTTTGGTAGTAACCGTCAGGGACAAAGCTTTTTTTTCATGAAGGTATTTTTTGGGCGCCAACTTCTTTTTTTATAGGGGCGCCAAGTTTTGGTTGAAACCGTCAGGGACAAAGCTTTTTTTTTTGAGGGTGCCTTATTGGCAGTAGTGCTTGTATAGCGGTAATTTCTGCGGCTTATTTTTACCCCTTCCAGAAAGGAACTCTTAAGGAACACAGGAGGAACTCCCAAGGAACTCGGAGGAACTCCGAAGAAATCGGAGGAACTACGAAGAACTCGTAGGAACTTCGAAGAACTCGGAGGAACTCCGAAGAACTCGGAGTAGCTCTGGAGGAACTCCGAAGGAACTCAGAGGAACTCTTTGCAAAAAGGAACTCTTTTGTACAAATTTCAGACGCGATCAGCCCCTCGATTTGATATGTTTAGAGAGCAAAATAAAGACAGGGGACAATGGGGAACATTTATTTAAATGAAAAGGGGGTCGTGTGACACATCATTTTAAAGCTTATTAGATTCTCTTTTTTCATATAGTTATTGATTTTTTTTAAGGTGTATTTTAACTTTTTAATGTGATTTTATAGATACTTTTAAGGTTAAGGTTAAGAAAATGTTTTTCTCAGCCAAGCTTTTTTTATAGTCATATATATTGGCAGAAATATATTTACTCTTAATTACATATTAAATAATATTTACTTTGTTTTAGATCCACAAAATAAAACCATGGGTGAAATTTATAAGAACATAATTGGCTTTCCTGGAATGGGCTTCACATTAAAACCAAAATATTTGAGTAAGCAACCAAATATATTTTTTCTACTACCAGTATTTTTCCTACATCATTTCATTGGTTAAAGAGGCGAATTATTAGTCAATGATCATTTTAACCAAAAATAGATGTTGGCATTTTTAAATTATTATTAATCCAATTTTTTTTATTATAGATTCGAATTGGACTGAAAACAAAAAGTACAACAAAGGATATAAAAGGCCTTATAATTTCTACAACTACGTTAAAAAACGAAAGCAATTACAAAAAGAATTGCTTTTTTCTAAAAATTGTAAAGTTAATCTGCAAAAAGTTAGATTTCATACAGCTATAATAATTGACGATGATGACGAATATGAGGAAATGATTATTCAAAAACTCGGTCGTCATGTAAATAAAGATTTATTTAAAGACTAAGTTTACAAAACGTGGATCTATCTAACATCTGATCAAATTTGACTTACCACAATACAAAATTCAATCAATCAAAAAGAGGGCTAAATATAAAACATTTCCGAGGGGTAAACTACCCAGTCCGCACATATATGGATGCAACATGTTAAAGAAAGATTTTTTAACATGTGCCATATTACATGAGACATAACATACATATGTATGCTACCTAACTTGCCCTATAACAGAAAGATTTTTTAAGTTACATGTGCCATATTACATAAGATGTAACATACATATGTATGATACATAAAATGCAATATTGCATGTTATGTATCATATACAGGGTGTCCGGAAATGGTGAGAGGGGCTTAGCTACGACGCATTTTTAGTAATATTTTTATAGGAACTTTTTGTCATATTTTCTCACCCCCGAGTTTTTGCTCATCATTTCCGGACACCCTGTATATGCATATATAAAATTTTATATGCATATAACATTTTATGTATCATGTATGTTCTCATACCATATATGGTATGAGAACATACACAATACATAAAATGTTATGAATTCACCATAATATGGCGACAAATGGTGACCATATGTGCAGGTTGTTGGCAACATTAAATATGGCGTCTATATTATTAATTGTTATAGGTTAGAATCACTAATATGCTTAAAATGGTTGTTAATAATAAAAATTTTACCCTTAAGTAGTAGAAACGCATGTATTTTTAGCCTTAAACTGATTTTAGATAGTTTAAGACAAAAAATTAAAATATTTTTTTTTTTTGAAATGATAATTTGCTATTTTTTTTCTAAACACTGGTTTTTGTGTGGCGCATGATTTTTAAGCCTGGCAGAAAGTTTGCTTTCACAGTAAAAATGCATATCGCATAAGAATTTTACCTGATGCTATAAATGAAGATTTTTATATAGGTACTTTAATTATTAGGTTTATTAAAAAGAGGTAAAATTCTTCACCATGTCTAAATCTATGATGCACTCCATAACAAGTAATGAGTACTATAAAATGTATCTAAAAGAAAGAGAAAAAACTACAAGTATAATTCGGAAACGCCTACTTTCATTGTTATGTACCTAGTATGTAGCTGATATGTTGCAAGTTATGTATCACACAGAACAGTCGTTATGTACCTGCTATGTATTTGTGCGGACTGGGTAAGGACTAGGTTAGGTAAGTCTAGTTCAGGATACAGCCTGTTCCAGAACTCGCTTACCGAAATTTGAGGGTATATTAAAAACCCTCTGGAAAATATGAAAAAAAAATAAAAAAAAAAATCCATCTTCAATACTAATTAAAAAGGAAGCTATTTAATCTGACCAATCCTGTTGCTGATGTTAAATTACCTAAAAATTAGTTTTTCCCTACTTATTAGCAACTATGGTTGCATTTTAATGGTTGACTCGTGCATTGTTTAAGACTTTCAACTTTAGAATCTTTTTAGGTTATTATATTTTGACAAAACTGACAGAGGCTATCAAATATTCTATTTTTATAGGGTCACTCCATCCGGCGGTGGTTTTATGATACCCGTCTTAGACGGCAGCAACAAACTGCCGCTGCAACTCCATTCAGCGCGCTGAATTTATTAGAAACTCGGATCTTTTAATTGATTTACTGGCTATAAATTCTTAATACAAATTAATAAAATAAAAATACAATAACTGAATTTTATTTATTTATTTCAAAGTAATGAACATAGGAAAAATTTTTATCGGTGTTCCGAAAAGAGAACATTCTAGCTAGAATGTAATTTTAAGATTGGTGCAGAGGGCAAGGAATTTTGGAAGTTTAAACGCAAACATGTTGAAACCAGATGTTATCCACATTTGCCAACCTTTGAAGTGGGATGTCATCAATAAGATTTTCCACTTCATCCCTTAAGAAGTTAGTGTAGGTTTCGCCATTCAATCTGCCAGAAAACTCATGGGGTCCAACCTAAAAACAAATATTTTAAGCATTTTATGGTGGTTTATTTCTCAAAATAACTTCCTATAGCATCTCCCAATATTCCGGCCCAAATATTCAAGGAAAACCTTCGTTGGGGATTTCCTTGCCTGAAGGCATGGGGATTTTCCTGTCCCCAAACATGAGAAACCCAGACTCATCCGTAAAAAGAATGCTTTTTACAAAGTTTTCATTTTCTTGATGTTTCTGCAACAGCCATGTGCAAAATTCGACTTGTAAAGGATAGTCCTCCGGTGTCAAGCATTGTACTCGAGTGTAATGAAAGGGATGCATTTTTTCATCTTTTAGAATTCGTTGAACAGAGGTCTTAGACATATCAAGATTTCTAGCCACGATACTAAGGCTTGTTTCAGGTTCTTCTTCAAAAGCCTGAATGACAGCTTCTTCATTATCAACAGTTCTTGCAGTTCGCGGAGCGCCTCCAATCTCTTTTTTGTTTGGAGTTAAATTTCCAGAATTTCTTGCCCTTTGCACCAATCTTAAAATAAGATTTCTGCTAGGATGTTCTCTATTGGGAAAACGAATAGAATATTCTACAGATGTAGCTGAAGCACTCCGGCCACACTCGCCATATAAAATTAGCATTTCGCAATACTCTTCTGAAGTAAACATGATGAAAGTTTTGATATTTTTTTATGACATTAATAAATATTTATGTCACATTAATCACCATGTCAACCTACAGAATATGTACCTGCAATAATTAAATTTGCTTCCATAGCTACAAATTCAACCTTTAATGGTAATTTATAATCAGCATTAGTATTGGTCCACTTAAAGCGTTCTTATTTTTGAATTGAACGAAGATGGATTTTTTTTGAAATTTTTTTCATATTTTCCAGAGGGTTTTTAATATACCCTCAAATTTCGGTACGCGAGTTCTGGAACAGGCTGTATAATCCCTTAAATGAAAGTTTCATGTTTTTCATTTATTAGAATCTATTTGTTTTGTAAACACTTAAGAACTAGTGTAATTTACTAATAAATCAAATGTTAGCGTTGGATTTTTGGTGCAGAAAAGCGCTTTTTACTTGTTTTAGCTAGAATTGTCCAGCACAATATATATATGCAGACATATATCGATAGTCTAGCATACAAAGGTGCTAAGTACATAAGGTTTCCCTATATACTTAGCACCTTTGCTAGACCATCGATATAATATTATAATGTAGAATTAAATGAATATATTTTATAATGTAAAATATAGTGTTTAAGAAATAAAATTATTTGTAACAATAATAAAGCTGGTTTATTTATTTTTATTTTATAAAAAACTATTCACATGGTGTAAAATTACACTTACATATATTATTCTTAATTTTGTACAATACAATTGAATCGTCCCATGTAAAAAAAAATAATATTTTTTTACATAGAAGGATTCATCAAGTTAAAATTATTATACTTCAAAAACTTCATAATAAAAATCAGTTGAAGCTGGCGTAATTTATTGTTTAATCCTAAATAAAATGAATAAACTTCACAAAAGTTTATACATATCATGTAAAACTAACCTTATGCAAGTTCATAGCATTCGTAGCAAGACCAAATTCGGTGAAAATAAAAGATATTTTATTTGCTACAAACTTACATACATTATATAATATAAAAGGTTGATTTACGCAGTTAATAACACTAAACTAACTAAGAATTTAACCAATAAAATGAAAAAAAAAAAACATCATCAAGTCTATTATGTAAGTTAGCAGTCCACTCAATTATATCGAAACCTCCCTGGCAGAGTAACCTATTGATATCGCCCCAATACAAAATGTATCAAATAATTCTGACATTTCTTTTTTATACAATTTTGTTACTGTCCCTTATACTTCTTTGTTTTTACTTATTGATATTTTTTGTTTTTTTAATTCTGTGTACTTTGCCATACACTAAGTAAAAAAAATTGGTCAAATTGGTCAGTTTAGTGTTAATGATTGGGTAAACCACCCACATAACTGGGCCCTAGTGAAGGAGATTTTGTAAGCGGGTGACAAGGTAGAAAATTACAACTTTTTTTAGTCTAAAATTACAACTTTTATCCCTTCAACAAAAAAGTTAACTGAAAATAAAACGTTCCCATTACTGCTAAAATTACTTTGATATTTTAACCCATAAAATTTACAACTTTTTCGAACTTCAAGATGTGTGTGGGGAGGCTCCACCCCATAGCTATGGCCCAGAAGACTAGCTTTAAGTTAAAATTATCACGTTGTGGACGTATAAATGCAGTTGCCCACTTATTTATAAGGACAGGAAAATATTTTTTTCTACGATTTAATAGAAAAGTTAACATTTCTACAAAAACAAATGAAGTTTTCAGACTTCAAAATAACCTATTTCTTAGTATTTTACTTTTCTGCTCGTTACCATGACAACAAGCAGAAAAGTCATTTTTTTCGCGCGCAACCGGCATGTCAATCGTTAAATAGCTGTCAGTTGTAGGTATGCGACGAGATGTTGGTCTGTCATTTTTTTAATATGAAATTATTATTTATTATGAATCAAATCTCAATTTGGTGTGCTATATATTTGTTTTTACAAAGGAATTATGGAAAGTTACTGTGATTAGGATTCTTTTACACCAACAGATTTGCAGAAAATTGTACTCAAGTGCTGCGACTTTGCAACGTAACTTAAAGTACTGTCTGAAATTTATTTATTTATTTTAGATCGTAGAAAAAATGTTGTTTATATTACGAGCGCAAAATTTGATTCCAGCTTTCGCGTGATTGCTGACATCGGCTAAACGCCTCGATCAGCAAATTCCACGCTCAAGCAGGAATCAGTAATTTTCCGCTCTTAATACAAAAATAACTATTCCAAACGGTATCACGTGACCACCAATACAGTAATGTAGAATAAAGGGTATCTTCGGGCTCGAACAAAAATATATATTTATTCTATCTTGCGAAAAAAAAACTTTGTTGACCTTTTTTAGATCATGCGTTTAAAAATTTGATGTAAAAAAATCAGTGGATACACAACATTTTGACATTTTCACCTTTTTTAAGACATTTTTTTGGGCGCACATAAAAAGTGGTGCATACAGGCCCAGGCTGGCTGTAGACAGCACTGTACTTTTAGTACATTTTTAGTACGTTTCTTTCAATTAAACTACCTAAAATCTGAAACCCCTTATATTTTAACATAGTAGCAAAATATAAAAGATCTCCATACCTATAATTTACATTAATTTTTCTTCTTTTTCTTATCTTTTTCAGGTAAAAGTCCATTAGCCTTCTGGTATTCCAATATCACTTTCTCTTGGACTTCTGGCATACAGGGACTGTATCTACTGTACTCCATACTGAACTCTCCTTTGCCCTGCGTGCTAGATCTTAGTTCTCCTGCGTACCCAAACATCTCGTTCAGGGGCACTTCCGCGTACAGGGTGAACCACCCTTCCGTACCTTCACTTCCGGTCACGATACCGTGACGTTTGTTCAGTTGTGCTATTACGGAACCTTGGAACTCATCGGGGGCGGTTATTTCGACAGCCATGATTGGTTCCAGAATTTGCCATACTCCGTTTTCGAAAACTAAAATAAACAAGTGTAGATTTGTAGCTTTTTTAACCATAACAGTTAACCACGCGTTTTTGATATTTTATTGTAATTATTCTTACCATCTTTAATAGCTCCCTGAGCAGCCAAAAAGAACGCCAGTTCACTGGAATCGACAATATGGTGAGCACCATCTTGTAATCTAAACTTCAGCCCTGACAGTTTTTGCCCTGCAAGCAATCCTTTTTCAGCCATGGCCAAATATCCCTTTCTGATACCAGGAATATATTGTTTGGGGACGTTTGTACCCACTGTTTCGTCAGTGAACTCCAAAACTGTGTTTTTGGCCGGTGGTAAAGGCTCCAAAATACCTAAAAAATTAAATAATAAAAATCAAGAAATAAAGCGTTTTAAAGTAAAAATTCTAATCTTCTATGCATACGGGTTTTTTTAATAAGTTACTGCAATTACAAATGGTTACTTACCAGTAACTCTAGCATATTGGCCCTGTCCACCTGACTGCTTCTTATGCAAATAATCAAACTCGCAAGGCGACAATAAAGTTTCTCTAAACGCCACTTTCGGCTTTCCCATTATCACCGGGCAGTTATACTCCCGCTCCATTCTTTGCGCATAAATCTCCAAATGCAATTCTCCCATTCCCGACACAATAGTTTCTTTGTTGTCATTGTCAAAATAAAAATGGAATGTAGGGTCTTCTTTAGTGAACCTTGCTATAGCTTTTGAGAAATTATCACGATCTTTACTATTCGCTGGGTTGATAGCCATTGATACAACAGGATCAGGTACAAAAATACTTTCTAATGAAAGTTCACATTTCGAATCGGTGGTGAAAGTATCACCACTAGCGCAATCTACCCCAAACAACGCAAAAATATCTCCTGCATAAACCTCGTTAACGTCCTCCATGTTATTTGAATGTAGACGCACCAATCGTGCAATTCTTACTTTTCTTTGGGTCCTTGTGTTATAAATTGTTTCTCCTTTTGCTAATTTACCTTGGTAGCATCTCATGTATGTTAACTGGCCAAATTTACCAGCCTCTAGCTTAAACGCTAAGGCTATAAAAGGGTTTTTGTTATCACGTGTGTTGATTAGTTTAACCTTCTCTGGTTCTTGATTTTCTTTTTCTTTTAAGGCATAGTTTTCAACTTCATTTGGATTCGGTAGATAATCTAATACAGCATCTAGTAACGGTTGTACTCCCTTGTTTTTGAGAGCTGTGCCTACTAAAACAGGCGTGAACGTACGCTTTAAACAAGTTCTACGAAGTGCTCCCTTTATTTCTTCTTCTGAAATTGGTTTTTCTTCTAAATAGAGCTCTCCTAAGTGCTCGTCAGCGTTTGATAGATGCTCTATGAGTTCGTGACGTTTTTCTGAGCATTCGGAGCGCATTTCTTGGGGGATTTCATCGTAGCGGATGTCTTCACCGAAGCTCCCGTCGAAGTATATAGCTTTTTGGGTTACCAAGTCGACTATACCTTTGCAGTTGCTTTCTACGCCTATTGGGAGTTGGATAAAGGCTGCGTTGTGGTTCATTTTTGACCTAAGAAATGTTATTTTAAGTAATTTTTGTTAAAATACAAATACAAATAAAAAAAAACATATCAGCTAACCCAGAAAACCAGCTTGATAGTTTATAGCATCCTAAACTTGCTTTCATATAGCAAGAAAAATGGAAGAAATTATTGAGACATCCAAAATATTTCTCAAAATTTGAACGAAAAATGGACGTTATAATTGTACGTCTAAAAGCACTCATAATTATATCGAAATATACGTGCTATTTTTGTTAATTTAGAAGAAATCTTGTAAGCAAATTATACATTTTTTTTAGTTGTGTGATATGTACTTGCATTCATTAATTCTTAGTCAATGGTACTTGTTTTGAGTCACTCTAGCGTCGAAATTTTAAAATTTTCAATATTGTTTACCGAAATTCTTTATTAGGATGATCGATTCAAAACTGGCCGCCTTCTGGAATTTTGAAATAAAAAACCTTGAAAATTCCCAGTGTGCTTTTTTTGAGTTGGGAATTATTCAGTGGTGAGGACCTTTTTTAGTCAACAAAATTTCACGATCAGGGGTAAAGCTGTTTTTTTGATTTGGGAAATTTCTCAATTTTTAAATTTCTAGTTGGGAAATATTTGCTCTGCCCCCCCCCCCCCCAAATGCTTTGGAGCACCACTGAAAATATTACAAACATTTTCTGTCAGAGGTGCAGCACCCCCTGGATTTTTTTCCAGTCACGGGCCTGCTTGGACAACTTAAAATAATTATTTTTAGAATTTCTCAATCTTATTTAAAAAAAAAATGTATAAACTCTGAAAACTGTTTCTGAAATTTTTAAGCGCTTTTAAGTGTAGGAAAATTCTCTGTTCTGAAGTTTTTAGTTCTTTTTCTATCCCGAAACAGCCGAGAATTTTAGATAATGTCCACATTTGAAGTCTAGTTCAAAGTATTTTCGAGTTTTTGGAATAGCAAATGTTAACATGTTCCTTGAACCATAACAGAAAAAGTACTGAAAACCAATCTTATATGGGAAAGTAAAGAAACCATTCTCATATAGTAATTAAGTAAAAGTAAAATTTTAGGCACTGCTGTAGCAGTTAACAAGTTCGCTGCGCTAGCCACTTTTTGGTTCCCAGCTCAGACTGCGTTTTGGGGCATATACTGGGCGGGACAAAATACTGGTACAGCCCTATAACTTTTTTGTTTATTAACTTATCAAAATAAAATTTGGAGGATGTAAATAATTGAATAAACTGCATTTTTTGACATTATAAAAAATATCCTGTCACTTCCGGTTTCACCGGAAATGACCTCAACTTTTGATTTTTAATATAGGTATATTTTTACATATTTTGATTCAAAATTGAATTCTGAGTACAACCATATATATGGTTGTATAATTTGTCAACTTTTGACAAAACATGTAATTTTTTAATTTAATTTTAATTTTAAATCTAGTTAGCATTTTTTCCCATAAATTTTGATTCAAACAAGTTCATATGGGTATCAATCTTTTAAAAAAAAAATATGGCACTACAGTACCACTACCTTCCCATTTAAAAAATTAAGATTTATTGAAAAAAATGATTTGCCTAGTTCTAAAGAGCTCCAAATTGGTTTATAATTAAATAAAACGTTGTTTTATATTTTTCCTAAAATAATTACTAAGCCAAGAATAATTCTGCATATTTCAAAGCTAACTAGATTTCAAATTAAATTAAAAAATTACATGTTTTGTCAAAGGTTGACAAATTATATATGGTTGTACTCAGAATTCAATTTTGAATCAAAATATGTAAAAATATACAGGGTGTTCCATTAAAAAATCAAAAGTTGAGGTAATTTCCGGCGGAACCGGAAGTGACAGATTATTTTTTATAATGTCAAAAAATGCAGTTTAATCAATTATTACTATTTTAATTTTCCTTAAATAACACAAGCCCACAAAAAAAAAAGTTGTGTCTGCAGGGGTTGAGACCCACCTATTATGTATTTTGGGATGCTGAACACGAATCTGACACAAAAAAAGCAACTCATGGGCTAATTTTTTTGCTACACAAAAAAACTGTCTAAAATGGTGAAAATCTCATATTATTAGTCTGCAATTTCTGCAATTTCAGTGTATCAAAAAAAAAGAACCCATGAATTGCCTTTGTTATGGCAGATTCGTATTCAGAATCCCAAAATACATAAGAATAGGTGGGTCTCAACCCCTGCACACAAAACTTTTTTTGTGGGCCTGTATTAGCTACTGTGCATTTCAGGGCATAGGGCATGTTGAAGTATTACATAACGCAAATTTTGATCATTTTGAACCTTTTTGGACACTCTGAGCAGGGACAGTTCAGGACATATGCCCCAAAATGCAGCAAATGTGTTAAAAAAAGTGGAATGTATTTTTTTTATAGCTACTCCTAAAACTTACCTCATTTGTGATAAAACCCTATATGGATTGGCCCCCAATCTGTCCAACTTATTAATAAAAGCCAAACAAGGAACATTATATCTCTTCATCTGTCTATTAACAGTTAATGATTGACTCTGAACCCCTCCCACAGCACAAAGCACCAGAATAGCCCCATCTAAAACCCTCAATGCTCTTTCAACTTCAACAGTAAAATCTACATGACCAGGTGTATCAATTATATTGATATTATGTTCTTTCCATAATGTATAGGTAGCTGCAGATTGAATAGTTATGCCTCTCTGTCGTTCTAGTTCCATGGAATCCATAGTGGCACCTACATTATCTTTTCCCTTCACTTCGTGCATTGAATCAATACGACCAGTGTAGAATAAAATACGCTCAGTGAGTGTAGTCTTGCCAGAATCGATGTGAGCCGATATGCCGATGTTTCTAATTCTTTCCAAGTCTTTATGTTCGGCATACTTTGCGTAATTCGACATAAACTTTGCATTGTGCTGAAAAGTTAGGTTAAATTTTTGGAAAAACTAGGAAAATAATGCCCGTACTTACTTGATATGTATTTTTCAATAGTTTGGAAGCATGGCTCATAAAACTTATACTTTTTAGAGCTCGAATTATTGTCATTTTCACTATTTTTTATTAATTTCTTTCGGGACGTTAAAATTATAGGTTATGTCATGCCGGATGTTGGCTACACTGATTAAAATTTTGTTGGCAACACTGGAAACTAGAGATTTGTTAGCAACCCTGGAAAAAGGTTGGCAGTGTTTCCAACACTAGAAATTTTATAACGATACGAGGGCTTCTCTTTAAGTTCCGTGCTTTTAATCGTTTTTTTTTTGTGATATCCGAGTTAGTGAAAATGGTAATATTTAAGAAAAAAAAGGTAATATTTACTTGTTAACTTTATTTGCCTTTACGATATAAAAACGTTAATAAATTAAATATAGGTTATGTTTATTGAAACTATTAAATATCCAAATATTTGGTTAGATATATCTATATAGGTACTTATACAATAGGAATGGGCTTTTCATTAGGTATAGAACTATACGTTAGGATAAATAGGTATAGTTAGGTACAAATTTTTAAAAAATATTGTTTTGAATTTTTCTAGTAGGTAAAGGTGTAGGATAGACAACTATCTAATTTTTTACTATATTTGGGATTAAATTTTATTTTAAAGTATGCTAGTAAGTAGGCAATACTATTGCAAGCAAAAAAACTTGTTAACATGTTAGCTACCGTGGCGGTCCACGGGACCGACAAAACCATTGGTTTGGCATATAGGTCGTGCCACTAGGGCTTGCTGTAATAGACAAACATTGTAATTTTTGCACATAAAATATTTAATATATTTGTTGTATGTTTGCAAAAAAAAAAGAAAATGTGTAATTTTCAGGCTTCTTTTGAACTTTTAATAAGTACATTAAACAAGTTAGGCTATCTAAAATTTGGGTTTTGTCTAACTGACAAGCAGTCATCGGCCAATTTCCAGTGCTCGCATAGGCGCCGCGTCGATTCTATCGTTGAAGCGAGGTTTTAAATATTTACATTTTTATTTTCTTCGAAAAACACCGATATATTTACATATTTATAGTTAATATGTATATTCAATATTGTTGTGTGTAACAAATTAGTCGTCAAATGTTTCGATTTAGTGAACTTTATACAAATTTCCCTCATAATTCGGCAAAATTATTCCGTAAGCCTATGTTTCTGTGTTTATTTTCAACGTCAATGAACTGAATTTATTCCGATTAATGCTGACAAGAAACCTAATATAGAGGTGGTAGCTAACGTGTTAAGACACCCAAGTATTTTTATATTTACTGAGTAAATTTTTAACACTATAGCCGAATTTTTGTTAGTTACTGCTCTAACCTGGTATGTGTCTCTTTCTTTGTTTAATTGATGAGTTAAAATGAGAAACAAATAACCACTGCTTCACAAAAAATAGGCTTTTATTTACTGAGTAAATTGACTCAGTAAACACTTAGGGCCAAGTCATATTAAAAAGTGCAATTTTTGAGTAAAAAATTTTGGCATTTGTCCTTATTTGTTTTTGCTTGCAATAATACATAATTAAATATAATTAAATATTATTCTATTACAATAATTATAATTGGGACTTAATTATAATTATTATAAGCCAATTAATTAATATATTTGGTGTTATTAATCACAAGAGCGGTTTTATGATATCCTTATATAATTTAAAAAATATATATTGGATCAATGACGTAGAGTAAATTTAATCTTATTTTGTCTATGTATTGGATCCATGGAACAAACTTATTAAAATCTGATGATTGAGGAGGTGTTATAATTATAATTATCCAGCCTCCTCTGATATACTTATTTAAATAATTTATTATTTTACTATTATAGTAAATAATTATAATAGTAAAATTAAAAATTATTTAAAATAAATTACGTAAGATTATTTTATACTATATATCTTTTTAATTTTTTATTATATACACAGTTTAGACAAAAATAAATGAAATGTAACTAACACTTAAATATGTAACACTGGGGTCTTAAATCTAAAGCTATAGTAAATAAAAAAATACAATTCAAACGGTTCCTCACACTTTAAATTTGATACCCTGTGAGCGAAAAGATTTAAATTTTAAAATTCAATCCTATAATAATTAAAAATTAAAAAAAAAATAATTTGCCTTTTCTCTTCCTAGCGCGTTGAAGCTATTATAATCGAAGCGCACTAGAAAATTTCTGGCGTGCAAGCCTGGTCACAGGGGCGTAAAAAATTGGAAATTTTCGAAAAAATGTCAATAACTGCGGGCCTGCATAAAAATTAAATATTTATCTCTGGCTGGCTCGTCAGCTGTTCTGGATGCTGACGTCATGATTGTACGGATGAATTTTTAAATTCAAATATCTCGGCTTATATCTTATTTAATTTTTAAGGGGTCTTTCTATTTTAGAAATTATAAAAATAATCTTTTTTTAAACATTTTTTTTATATACTTAAAAAGAAAAAATGTGAAATATTGTAATAAATATGTTTATTTATATTCGAAGAATACACAAAAATTATTTTAGATTTGTAAAGTGCCATTTTTTTTTCTATTTTATAAATTATAAAAAAATCTTTTTTTAAACATTTTTTTTATATACTTAAAAAGAAAAAATGTGAAATATTATAATAAATATGTTTATTTATATTCGAAGAATACACAAAAATTATTTTAGATTTGTAAAGTGCCATTTTTTGGCCAGATTGTTCTTTTTGAAAAACAAAACTTAAAAAACGGTGGTCGCCATGATTCCGTCCGTTAGGATCGACTGAAAAAAAAACAAAACGGGATATTATTTAGTCACGAAGTCTCTATATAACAAAGTGGCGGACGTCCCCCATTTGGATGTTTAAAAAAAAAAATATATATATATATATATATATATATATATATATATATATATATATGGCCAGAACAAAATGGCTTTAAAAATCTAAAGAAATTTTATTTGTATTCTTTGAATATAAATAAACATACCTACATTTCACAATGAAACATTTTTTCTTTTTATATAAAAAAATGTTTAAAAAATAGTATATTTCTAACCTAATAAGAAAATGAAACATTTTGAGAGATGCAAATTAGTATCTCGAGAGTGGTTAGAACAGAATTCTATTCACAAGCTAAAATAAATAACACACTACCTCGTAAAAGTGACCATTTTAAATGATCTTCTACAGAAATTTTGCAGATTTCTAACGTCACTAAAAATGTCAACTAAATAATAATTTAAATAAGTAGCTCGTTGTCATTTCCTATTATAAGTCTCGGTATGAATCATATAATATATAAATAAATAATATTTATTATTGTTTTTCGTAGAAATAAACAAAAATGTTAGGTTATTTTATTCGACAACTTTAACTGTTTACAGACAAGGCGATAGTTTCGCCATCTATGAGGTATAACCAAGAGCTAAAAAACAGGTTAGATATGAATTTATTTCTAACCTTGGTTAAAAATGAAAAGCTCTTTTAACTTTAAAAGACGTAAACAAAAGTGATTTTGCAACTTTTTATAATGCATATAAACAAGCATATAAAGGAAGTTTTTCTGCTTGTGAATAAAGATTATTTTTATAAGTCTTTAAGGTAGAAAAACCCCTTAATGAGATACAGCTAAAAGATAATTATCTATCTAGATTATAATCTATCGTATTTTTGACTAGGGTTCACAAAAATAATATAATAATTATCACAGCGCTTTCGCCAAAATTGGAAATAATTGTAACAGTAAAATTTTGGCGAACGCGCAGATCATTTTTAAGCTTAAGATGTTGAGCCCCGTTGAGCATTTATGTCCCTTACAAAGAAACCCCTTGGAGAATATAAGGGAGATGCGTGTCCCTTATTACTACACTGTTTTTAGACATTAATTATAGTGTATTTATAAGTAAAAAAATAATTTTTGGATCCAAACTGTATTAACTTTTTTTTACGTATGCTGATATAAAAAAAGGTTTGCAGAATAAGGAAATAGTAAAATAGTAAAAAGTATTTTAGTAATAAAGTACTATTCATATAAAGTAAAAAGGAATAGTAAATACAGGGTGGCTCAAAAAAAACCGGACACTTTTTAAACCATTATAACTTTTTTGCCGTTTGAGCGATCTTTACTTACTTTGAAATAAATAGGCTCAAAACATGTAGGATTCGGTGTATAATTTTATTTATTTAAATTATTATTATATATTTTAGTAAGAAAACTTTTTCTGAAGGGGTTATTTTAGACACATGGGGATTAGAGCAAAATATAAAAAATGATAACTTTTCGTTTGTATTATGTTAAATGGTCTATCTTCAATAGTTTTGTGTGTTTACCTTTTAATTTAAAATTGTAATTTATTTTAGATTTTAAGCTTTCACGGCCATTAAGATATAAAGAACTTTCACTTTCGGGTTTAGACCGTGTTAATGGATTTTCACTTTCCGACGTTTCGTCTCTTACTACTAGAGACATCTTCAGGGATTAATCTGAAACTAAGTTTCGAATTAACTTGTGTCACTATTTATGACGAGTTGTGGTTATTCACCCGTGACGAGGTTTTTCCTATCAAAGACTTCCATATTGCAGGTAAGTGGTAACCAGTGTCCCGATTGATATTGTTAGGAAGCTTGATGATTTCTATCGATTCCCGTATCTTCCTTGGCATTTTTCTGTTTTCTGTTAATATTTGTTTTGTTTCAGACAAATTGATTTTATGACCTGTTTCATGTACATGTTCGGCTACTGCCGATAAGGAAATTTGTTTCTTTCTTATATTGCGCTCATGCTCTTGAAGTCTTGTAGAAATTTTTCTCTTAGTTTCACCTATGCAAACCGTACCACAGGAGCAGGGTATTTTATATACGCCTTCTGAACTCAGGGGTATTTTGTCTTTTGTTGAAGTCAAACATTGACCTAATTTTTGGTTGGACCGAAATATAGGCTTAATATTTGACTTCTTCAAAAGTTTACCTATTTTATCCGTGATACCGCTTACATAGGGAAGTATAACTTGTGTCTGTCTGTCATTGTCACTATTGTCCTGTTGTTTGGGTCTGGGATTTCTGTATTTGTATATGGTCTTATTAATGTCTTTTTCGGTATAACCGTTCATGGTCAAGGCTTTGGTTAGTTTAAGGAGTTCTGTGTCTAGGGAATTCTTGTCTGAAATCATGAAAGCCCTATGAACAAGTGAATTAACTACCGAGCGTTTTTGAGAGGGATGGTGATGTGAAAATGCGTTTAGGTATCTGTCAGTGTGGGTTTTCTTCCTGTATACCGAGTGTCCTATTGAGCCATTTTCCGTTTTGTAAACCAACACGTCCAAAAAGGGAAGTGATCCGTTGTTCTCAATTTTCATCGTAAACCGTATAGATTTATGTTGGGAATTGAGGTGATTTAGAAAACCTTGAAGGCTTTCCATGCCATGGGGCCAAATAGCATAGACATCGTCTACGTATCTGCGCCAAATTTTAGGTTTTAATGGAAATGACTCAATAGCTTTTTTCTCGAAGTATTCCATGAAAGCATTGGCCGCAGGGGGTGATAATGGGGATCCCATTGCGGCACCTGACACTTGTTCATAGAACTCTCCCTGTATCAGAAAATATGTAGATGTCAGACAAGCTTCAAATAATTTACATAACTTAGGGTCAAGATTTCCAGTTGTAAGTAGGTCTCGTATAATATTTATTGTATCGGGAACGGGAACGTTAGTAAATAGAGATTCTACGTCGAAACTAACCATTATGTCCGAGGGGTCCAGGGTCACTGTCGATAAGGTTTGGACAAAGTGTGTGGAATTTTTTACATAAGACCTCGTTTTTCCAACTAACTGATTTAAGATTTGGGCAAGGTGTTTGGCAAGTTTATACGTAGGGGAACCTATTGTGCTGACAATTGGTCTAAGAGGGGCACCGTCCTTGTGAATTTTAGGTAAACCATGGTTTACCTAAAATTCACAAATATTAAGCCTATATTTCGGTCCAACCAAAAATTAGGTCAATGTTTGACTTCAACAAAAGACAAAATACCCCTGAGTTCAGAAGGCGTATATAAAATACCCTGCTCCTGTGGTACGGTTTACATAGGTGAAACTAATAGAAAAATTTCTACAAGACTTCAAGAGCATGAGCGCAATATAAGAAAGAAACAAATTTCCTTATCGGCAGTAGCCGAACATGTACATGAAACAGGTCATAAAATCAATTTGTCTGAAACAAAACAAATATTAACAGAAAACAGAAAAATGCCAAGGAAGATACGGGAATCGATAGAAATCATCAAGCATCCTAACAATATCAATCGGGACACTGGTTACCACTTACCTGCAATATGGAAGTCTTTGATAGGAAAAAACCTCGTCACGGGTGAATAACCACAACTCGTCATAAATAGTGACACAAGTTGATTCGAAACTTAGTTTCAGATTAATCCCTGAAGATGTCTCTAGTAGTAAGAGACGAAACGTCGGAAAGTGAAAATCCATTAACACGGTCTAAACCCGAAAGTGAAAGTTCTTTATTGTAATTTATTTTTCATAATTATTTTTCCGAAAGGCTACAGATAGCGTTAAATGAATTTTTTAGCTTAAAAAATAATTAAATAGGCGGTTATCTAAAAGTAATTTAGACATGTCTCAAAAAATAGTATGTCAAATTAAAAATATTGAAAATCACCGGTCAAAAAACTAAGAAAAACGCATTAAAACTGCATTGTGATGGATATATATTTTAAAGAAGATGAACAATAAAGAATGAATATATGTAAAAACAAAATTGTGTAGAAAAATAAGAAATAAGTCCAGTTTTTGTCAAAACGCAAAAAAGTGCTTAACTTAAAATAAAGGATGATGGGAATTTTTGTAAACCAATATTACTACAAATAACCAACCAAGATCCTGTACCATAATGTGCTTTTATATTATTGTTAAAAAATAAGACAGTGTTTAATATAATTTAATTTATTTGTAATATATATTTTAATAAAAATATATTTCTTCTTTAAATTCTTTCTTCGTTTAGCAAATCCTTAAAATGTTTAATTTTAGCGATTTATTGTTTCTCATGTTAATGTAGTAAAATTTTCGAATTTCCATACGCCATTTATAATTTTTGTGTTATTTAATACCCATTTTTCTTAAAATATACATCTAGAATTCCGATTTTCCATTTTTCTCCGTGATTTTTAAAGTAATTCGACATTTTTTCAGTTTTTTGCTCATTTTAAATACGTTTTAAATTAAGAGATTATTTTTTGAGAGATGTCAGATAAATAACAAGCCTACTGAATTGTTTTTTTGCGTTTAAAAATCAATTTACTGCAATATGTAACCTTTCGGAAAAATATGAATAAAAAATAAACTACAATTTTAAATTAAAATTTAAACATACTCATCTATTGAAGAAAGATCACTAAACATAGTTAGGTCAGAAAGTTTTATATAATACATTTTGCTCTAATCCCCAAAGCTTTAAAATAACCCCTTCGGAAAAAGCTTTATTACTGAACAATATGATAATACTTTAAATAAATAAAATTATCTTCCAAATCTTACATGTTTTTAGTATATTTATTTAAAATTTGGTATAAATCGGTCAAAAGGCAAAAATGTTCCAAACGGTTTAAAAAGTGTCCGGTTTTTTTTGGGCCACCCTGTAGGTAGTTTCAAAATTTCCAAATTTGCCAAAAAACGTCCTAGACAAAAAAAATCTTGGATACAAATAATGTTATTGGAAAAATAAGAAACTTTGAAAATGTCTGTCTGTCCGTCCGTCTGTCTGTCCAATGTCACGTTTTTTGTGTAAACTCAAGAACGAATTATTCGATCCACTTAACATTTTTAGAAAAAATAAAGTCTAAAACAAAAAAGTTAGGAGGGTTAAACTTTTTAAAAGAACATTTTCTTTATTTTTTATTTTATATTTCCAGTTATAGTCCAGTCTTCAGGTCAACAAAAGAGGCTTTACCTGGAAATAATTCAGGGTATTTTGATTTTCGGTTTATTGGGTAGGGTTTAAGGCCGCACATAAAAAACAATTTTGCGACGTTAATCTCGATTTGGAACTGTAATTTTTTTAACGTATTTTTCACAAGAAACGGATTTTTAAAAACATATCCCCTTTTTTTTATTTACGAAATAAATTTTATAATACTTTACAGATTTGTGCCTTATTATATCGAGTGAACCGATTTTAAGCATTAAAAAACCTTCCTAAACGAGTCATAAAGAAACATTTTGTCGTAAAAAAAATACATGGAACAAAAATTGTTGGAAATTTGTTCCTCTTTATTTTCATATAGAACGTTTTTGTCCTAGGATCTTGAGATATTTTAAAAAATCCGTTTTTTGTGAAAAATATGTAAAAAAAATAGTTCCAAATAGAATTCAACGTCACAAAAATGGGTTTTTATTTGTGGCCCTAAACCCTACCCAGGAAACCGAAAATCAAAACTCCCTGAATTATTTCCAGGTAAAGCCTCTTTTATTGACCTGAAGACTGGTCTATAACTAAAAATACGCCGGGTACTGCTTATGAATGTGTTTATGTACCTAAATATTTTACCTTAATAATTGTCGTTCAGTTTATTTATTTTAAATAAATAGGTACGGTAATGGCATTCAGTACAATTTTACTTATTTTAGTTAATACATACCGTATGTAAGTATACATCAATTAATAATAATTCACTTATTTTAATTTTTTCCATAATAAAATCCTTCTTTTTTTAACCTAACCAGAATGGGTTACTTTATCTAGTCTTACTTTGTTTTTTCGTTCTTGATCATTTGTTTAAAAACAAAGTATACAGGGTTATTATTTTAAATGTTACGCCCCCCGTAACTTTCGAATAAAATGATATATAAACTTTAAATTTGGAATAAGTAAATCATACAATACAAATTATCATTTTTCATATTTGTCCTAGAGCCCCATTTAAAAAATTGCCCGCCACTATCCCCCTGGCGCCGCCTTACCGAATAAAAAATGACAAATGATAGTTTTTGTTGTATCATATGCATATTTCAAATTAAAGTTTATATCTCATCCCATTCAAAAGTTACGGTGGGTGTACCATTTAAAAGAATAACCCTGTAGAAGAACAAAAAGTCCAGTCAAAGTGACCCTAGGAATTGTAATAAAAAATCGCAAGTTACTTTATTGATAAAAGTTATAAATTGTGATGTCCCATAAAATTTAATTAATTGTTAAATTTTGTTTTAAGAAATACAATGAGTTAAATTATTTAACTATTTAACAGATTAATAGTTATCAAACTAATAGGTCCTCGAATGGGTCGTGTCACAGCATTTTGACATTTCTAAATTTTTAAATCGAGGGGTAAACCGGTGAAAAAATTTGTACACCGGAATTCCTTAAAAGAAATCTTAAAAATAACCTAAAAAAAGGTCCCACGTTTGGAAGATAATATTTTCTAGGATTTTCTCAATAGATTACCTTCAAGATTTCCGCCACACTTAAATCCACAGCGGTTTACCCCACGATTTAAGTAAATTTACTTAATTCAAAATACAAAACAATAAACATAGGGGTTAAAAAAAACGCTTTAGTAAAATTAAGCACGCTAACTAATGTCTTAATTCTTAAGTTGAAGATGGCGAAAATACTTGACTTTAACGAGTCTGGATCATACGGCCGAAAGTTGTACGGCCGAAGATATGCTTTTACCCCCTCTACTGTATTATCCAGAGGTTCTCAATATTTGATTAAAACAATGAATTTCTTATGTATATTGTTACACCAGGCAAGCATTTATTATTTAATTAGCTAAAGCTAAATTATTTAGCCTAAATATAATCCTATTTGATTCTTAAAATATATCGCCTTCTAAATTCTGAAATATCGTATCTGAAAAATGCCTCCCATTAAAAAAAAACACCAAACCAGCAAACTACCAAACCAAACCATTATTAACGTAAACGCCTCCCATTATAAAAAAAACACCAAACCAGAAAACTACCAAACCAAACCATTGATAACGTAAACCAACCAACCAACCAACCAACCAACATTAAAATAAACACTAACCAGAAATTCGTGAGTATTTTAACAATTTTTTGTTATAAAGATTTCAAGAATTATTTTATTATATTTATTAATTTTCCGAGAATAGTAATAAGCAACTAGTTATATCTCTCTCTCTCTCTATTTATTTGGTCTTTTTCTTCCGAATAATTAACCAGGTTTTCTCTATATAATCATGAGGTTTCCAGTGCGCAAGTACTAATCGGATATGTATCCTGACTTGCGCACTATCACTGATAAAATACTACTGTAGTAATTTCCACGCTAATATAAAAAGTTATCATTAAAAACACACAAAAAAAAATATCTTCAAACGTCCATTATTATTCACTTAAAATTCAACAGTTCGCACGATTAATAACCATATATATGGTTCACTTTTACTTGTACACAAAACATTAACATAAAAATACTTGAGGCACATCATAAAAGATGACAAAACAAAAATACACGAGGCACATCATAAAAGATGGCTTAGCACGATGCTGACGGTTCATCGCCCAGTACTTGAATTGAGTTATATATCTCAATGTATAAATTCTTGCGTGTGAGAGCCACTGAAATCAGTGCTGCCACAAACCTCGCTTTCGGCCGTATCATCTTCGGCCGTAATACCCACCACGAATTTAACCCACACATGCTTAAATATTTCTTTGTAAATCTTAAAATAGGCCTTAACTATTTATACGTAATCTCGTACGGAATACAATTGCTTTCACACAGCCACATGACAAAAATGTTCAAGTTTTCCCAAAATTTTTAAGTTTTCCCAAAAGTTTCATATTTTTCCCATTAAATTCTTATACGTGTGTTTCGTCCTCCCTGCCTTTTGATTTTTTCAAAGACTTCTTTTTTTCGTACCAAAATTCCTTGCCACTTTGAGCTTCGCACTGTATAAAAACAATTTTTTTAGTGACAAAAATACATATTTACAGTTATTTTTTTAACAATTGAAATTTCATGCAGACATTAAATAAAAAGTACCCCCACTGAAAAAAAATCTGTTTGGAGCAATTAGTCTTGTTGCCCTTACCAGATTGCTGGTTGCATCAACTAGGAAATGGTTGTCCCAACTTTTTTTTTCAGTGTTAGGTACTTAAAATATCCGCTACAGTAGTGACTCGATAATCCGAACGATAAAATTTGGACTAAAAAGTAATGTTCTTCATAGTCCGAATTTCATGGTTTGAATTACCGCATCATTTGGATTACCGAAGATTATCGAGTCTTTACTGTATAAACTTATAAAGTCATACTTTAATAGTCTAATTATAATTATTAGACCTAACAGAAGCTCCTTATTTCAAAACTATACATTTTTAAAATACTGAAAATATATATGCTACATAATAGGTTAGGATATATCTCGAATATATTATATCCAAATAAAAACATAATAATCAGAGCTCGGGGAGTTGCGACCTATTAGTCATATTTTGTCATCTTTTTTTAGCTTTTATCATAGCGTTGCGAGTAAGGATAGGCTACTTGCGGTCCCTTTTAATCAGTGCTGAATTTATGCTACGCTTATGAACGAAAGAACAGCTCGCCGATCCCCGAGGTGTGATAAAAAAAATAAACAGATAGGTAGTTCTAAAAGAAACTATAATACATGTAGATTTCTCAAGAAACTTTTTTACTAGAAAGTATAATAAGGTAGAACATACCGTCAGCTGAGGATACTTTGTTCATTACTTTTTTAAATTTTGATCAAGTCAAATAAAAAAAATGAGTAAATGAGTGAAGATTTTCGTTTATTCAAAATCGAAATAACCATGGTTAACCGGTTATGTATATTTTTATTTATTTAAAAAAAAACATTTCACTAACTTTCTCTAAAGAGAAATTAAGTAGGAAAATTAAAGTAAATCACTTAACATTATTTCCCGAAGAAAATAATTTATAAGAATTGTAATTTTTTATACCATGTAAGGAGCTGAATAAATAAATATACAAATTTGGAACACATAAATAACTTTATATATATACATACAGTGGCCGCCAGAAAAATTGCTTGCTGTTAAAAATTTAAACGTATTTTTTTATTAATTTTGTAGGTTTTAATGATGACTTTTTTAATTAACTTGTAAAAATGGATGAGTAAAAGACACTGACAAAAGTTTTTGACTTTTAAAAGATGTTTCTACTTACCTAATTTAATATGTACAAAATACGTACAAGCAATTTTTCTGGCGTTCACTGTATTTGATATTTTTAGGTTTTATCATGTGGGGCTAAGCGGAGGATTATTTTAAATGGACTTTTAACAACATAGTGTTATATATGAGCCAACCACAAATTGTACTTTAGTATAGTACTAACTATGATATGAGATAACATTTTTGTTGTATTTATTACAATTTTGTGTTGTTTACCTCTTAGTTCTACAACTGGTTGTTGTATCGTATAACATATTTACGTTATAACATATTACAAAATATGGTTGACGCCTATATTACAACAATATTTCTATCAGTGTAAAAATTCTTTGTATAAAAAACGTTTTCATTTAAAAGTAGTTTTAACTTTTTTTTGACAGATTCTCCATTTTAGTGATTTCTTTAGGTAAATTCTTATAAATAATAATTCCGATATAGTTTAAGTCCAAGTTGCAGTTATGTTCAGGTAGTATGCTAATTTTGTTTAGTTAATTTTGTGTATTTCGCTAGGTCTAGAATTTTGTTGCGATAAAACCTGACTAATTCTTGAGTTTCTTGAGTTGCAGAGAGCTCGGTAGTTTCCGTAGTTTTCACAAAGCATTTTCATTAGATTTTCCTTTTACTTTATGGTTTTTGTTTGTTTTATTTATTCTAATTTATTGTTCTGGTTAAGTTTATAAATTTTGTCTTCTATTAGTTATTTATTATACTTTAAAAATGCGTTTTTACATTCTTCTCTAGCTTCAATCGAAAAAGGTTTAAATTGATCTCTTTCTTCTAGAGTTTTTGTAGTAAAATAATCCGATACGGCATAGTTTGACCCACTAAAATGTTTTGCATGATGTATTTTTTTTTTCTATAGATGGCAAATTTAACTATTATAGGTTTAATGTTTAACTTTTTCTTTTCAATTTCATAGATCTTAAACAAATAAAAATTTTCTTCTTTATATATTTTTTTATTTTTCATTTTTTTTAAAGGTGTTGATTTTGATTTATTGTTTTTTGCTAAAAATGCGATTTTTTAAGATTTTTTTTGGAAATTTTTATTTATATCATTTAAAATTAGTTTAAAAGTATATCTTACGTTTTTGCATCAAGCCTCATTTATCAAATATTGTTTTATCAATTCTTCTAAAGACATTTTGACGAATTTCCTGTTTAAACTTTATTATTATTATTATTATTATTATTATTATTATATCACACGACACCCCTTTCTGTTTAAAATTAACCCTATGTCCCATGGCCACATTTTAAAAGCTAAATATATCAAACAAATGCGAAAAGATAGAAACTGTCTTATTTAAATGTTCCAAATTTGAAGTCGATGTCTCAACTCGTTCAAAAATTAAGAGGGGTGACTTTTGGACCGCTCTGTATTCTTTTATGTAACAACCCATTTTATAAATTTTCCGTATTTTTACTCGTTAACTCATGCCGCGTTATGAAACTTCATGCCAATTTTTCTGGATTTTGCGAGTGATCCTAGAACTTTACATTTCTTTGAATTACAAATAAGTAAACTTTTTGTTGATATATGAAGTAAGCCTGGAATTTTTTGGTTAAGTTACATAATTTATTGATCAAAATAACCGGTTAATTTAAATAAAATAATCGGTTATTTTAAAAGGTTTTTTTTGCTTAAATAACCAGTTAACCAATAACCAGTATTGCAATCCCTGATCAAAATATATATCCTCATTTAGTGCCGTCAACTGGGGTGACTTTGGACGGTGTGGGTGACTTCGGACACTTTTTCGCAAAACCCTCTGAACCAAAGCACGTGTGCACAAGTTGTGTGGTTATGTGCATAAGTTCTGGGGTTCAATTCCACAACTTGTGTACACAACCCCATAACTTGTGCACACGTGCTTTCGGTCAGAGGGTTTTGCGAAAGTGTCCGAAGTTACCCACACCGTCCGAAATCACCCCAGTTGACGGTATTAGTCAAAGTATATCCAAATGAGGGTAATAAAAGATATAAAAGTTTGAGAAGAATCGGATATAGTCTTCTAAACAAATTAAAACAATAATTTTCACAATAATATTCAGGTTCTTAAGCCAGCAGATCAATACTTACTAAAATATAAAAGCGGGGCTAGTTGTATATTTTTTGTGTGATTTATTGGTGATTTTAGAAATTTTCTTGTGTCATTACTGTGCAAGCTATGCCAACTTACCCCCAACTTATCCCTGCTAGTAGGCTGGCTCCAAACTCTTAAAATATGTAATGCAAATAAAATTTATTGTATACTACATAATAAATGTAAAAAAAAACAAAAAAGTCCGAATCAAAGTTTTCGCAGTAGAATGCATCTTTAGTGCACTGCTCGTGTGACCATTATCTACATTTTAAACATTTAATCCAGTTTTATCCTGGCAGCCCCCTTTTTTTAGACGCAACCAGTCCCCTTTTTAAAAAAGCCAACTATCCCGCACCTCCTTGTTCGAAAAAAATATGGCTACAATTTTTTTAATTTTAAACTGAATATTATTTTTTTTGTCTTACCCAAATATACACATTTTTTTTAAGTCCAAACGAAAAGTACTTCTAATTTCAGCGCGCTGCGGCGTACCGATCTCAGCCAAAATGATTGCGGATGAAGCCTCTTTGGGAATGTTCTAGTATTACGTAACTCAAATTTTGATCATTTTGGACCCCCCCCCCTGTAACGCTATTTTTCTATATCATTAACATAGGCGTAACACTTCGAAATGACCCCCACTTGGGCAAAAGGCAAACGTACCCCTAGTGACAACTAGCCCCACTCTTACCCAGCGAGCGTGTATAAAATGATTAGGCATTGTGTGTTAAATAAGTTTTGATCCTCATACTAAGAGACTGCATATTATTTTAACTATATTTATACAGTGGTCCTTGTATTATTATTTGGTAAATAGTTATTTTTTTTTACTTCTATATTATAAGGTTTTTACTTACATAAAATTTGTCGTCTATAAAATTATTATTACATAAAATTCCTTCTTTTCTATTTTTTATTTGTTTTTTTTTTTACATGTAAAAAAAGGTGAACCTTAGTTCAGTAAACATTTTTTTTTTAATAAAAGGACCACTGTACAAATATTTTCTACTTTCTATATCTGTACCATTATCCTGCATGTTTTGTTTGCTGAAAAAGTTATAAAGGTTACAACACATATCTATTCTATAGGTAAATTTTACACAATCATGCTTAAAAATTGTGTTTTTCTTAGGACAAAATATTTCAACCTTAATTTTTTGGAAATAGAAAAGCAATAGAAATTTAAATATAGAAAATTGGCTTGCACACTAATAAAACAGTTTATTTGTGTCAATATTTAGTTGGCCAATTAAATTATTTGGTTGTGACAAATAAATTTTATTTCTGTCAAATAAACTATTTTGTTCCCATTAATAAATCATTTTGAAATTTAAATATTTGTTTACATGAACTAAATATTTCTTTGACTTAAATAAAATTTGTTACTCACTACCAAATAATTTAATTGGCCATATCCAAATAAATCCTTTTTATCAGTGCATAAGAAGGAAAAAGAATGTTTTATAAAAGAAATAAAAAAGCTGTTTTTGAGTAACGAAGTGGCTATTTTCACGTCCGACGTAACAGTGTTATGACCTAATTATTTGGTTTGTTTTGGTTTTTTCGTTTGTTTGGTTTTTTTGTTTGTTTGTTTTTTTCGTTTGTTTGGTTTTTTCGTTTTTTTGGTTCTTTCGTTTGTTAGGTTCTTTCGTTTGTTTAGTTTTTTCGTTTGTTTGTTTTTTTCGTTTGTTTGGTGTTTTTGACGGGGACGTATCCCCCTCCCATTTAAACGAGGAGAATACAATTCTGACGAAAAATATACCTTAAAAGCTTTAAAAACCCTAAAAATCGGCCAAAAAAATACTGGACGTGGAAATAGCAGCGTGTACGTCGGACGTGGAAATAGCCTCTTCCGTTTCCAAATGCCGAGAGACAGAAACAGAAAAAAAATTATATTTCAAAATCTATTTATTAATTTTTACAATTTTATAAAGGTTTTGCTCTAAGTATTTTGCTCTAAGTATTTTAAGGAATTTTTTATAAAATTAGTAAATGTTTGTGCAAACGTACTTACATCGTGCAAAAAATTGTGTAAACATTTATATAAGCTGTGTACTTTGTGTTTTTCGGACTGCGTGAAAATATTTGGTGTTATTTTATGTAGTTTGTTTGGTTTGATTTAGTTTGGTGCTATGTATTTTTACATGTGACTATGTATTTTTACATGTATAAGGTGCTATCAGTCACCTTGATTGTAATTCCTTCATCTTCTTCTTCTTCAGCCATTGTCGAAAGTCGTTTTTCCAATTTTTTCTCTTCCTTTTTTTCATCTTTTTTGTTTGTTTTCTTCTTTTTAAATCGGCTTGAAAAATATTAATAGGTTTATATTCGGAATAATATTTAATTTTTCTGAATAAAAAATAAAAAAAAAAATTAAATAAAAATAATAGGTAGGGGAGAGTTGGCCAAAACGGGATAGTCGGATAAAACGGGATACCGGCCAATATTTCAAAATAAGCTATCTGACGACTGGTAGTGTTAATCGATATAAATGAGGTTTCTTTAAATGTAGCATCTTTAAATGTAGCAGGTGAATCTTTTGATAAATTTTTGATCTGTGGTGAGTGACAAGCGAAACTTCAATAAGTGATGTTGTGTTATTTGTTTTCATTAGTGACTAAGCAAGAATTTTTCAGTTTCAACCAGCAAATTAATTTACGGTAAGTATTTTTTATGATTCTGTAACTAATTGACTGTATTTTGTGGCATTTGTGAATATGTCATCTATTTTTTTTTTTTGGGAAAACTCTGAAAAATATTTGGACATGTGCACTCTGGCAAAATGGGATGCTAAGCGGTCGGGTAAAACTGGATACTAGACAGCAGTTCAGAAGGAGAAGAGAACAACGACGAAAGTTGCATTTATTGTACAGAACTGTATTCTAAATCGAAGACGGACGACGGATGGGTAATGTGCCAGGACTGTCGATTTTGGGCTCACGAAGCTTGCGCCGGGGTAGAGAATGATGGTGAGCCACACTCGTGCGATTTTTGTCGGTGTTGATGTTAATTTGTATTTTTTATTAAAGATATAAGACTAATACAATGTTTCATTTTCAAATTTAACGAATATATCTTAGTATCTCTTTTATTAACATTCAAACACCATCCCATTTTACCCGACCAGGTGGGCAAAACGGGATACTTTACGTTTTTTTCTTCAATATGACTTTCCTATGTTATCGTCAAGATATTCAGCAATAACTATACCTAAACATAGAAATGGGTCAATGGGGAAGTTACAGTTAAAAATAGTAGACATCAAGAGCATAATTACAGAATTTCAGACCAAATATCGTTAGCTATCCCGTTTTGGCCAACTCTCCCCTACATTACCTTGGTTTCGGACTTTTCTTTTTTCCTTTTTCTTTCGAGTTATTTTCATTCACTTGTTTCCAAATTCCTGTTTTATTGACTTCTTCAGAAATGTTAATAGCAGAAAGTGGTATGTTCATTACATTTCCATTTGCCAGAGGAATTTTCAAATTTCCCGCAGATTCGATTCCTAAGGGTTGTTTTTCAGGGTCTCCCTGAAAATTACATTTATATTTTTATAAAAATTTACGTATATTTAATTTTTCTAATTTCCCTCGTATAATACTTACTTTTTGACTTGGCCCCGTATATGAAATGTATGAAGCAAAATAAATATACAAAACAAAAAGAAAGTGAGCGAAGAATCATATTAATATATTGGGATTATATATTTTTATTAGTTGAACTATCAGTGTTTTGTATTTACAATTTTTGTGTTTGTTTTGATTAAAATTGCACAAGCCAACCTAAAAGTGTTTAAAAGGGTTATTTTTGTTAAACTTACCTTTTATAATTATAAGCTTTAAAGTTGACTTTTTAATATTTGATGTTGAGTTTTTTAAATTTTGATAGCCTTAAGTTATTTTAGGCTATTGTTTTTGAGGATTGTCCATAAATGGCGTGAGTGAGGTAGGGGGTAGTGAGACTAATGCAGTTGTACGAGGGGTGGAGGAGTCCTATTGAATTTTACGTTTGAATAAAAATATTTAATATAACAAATACATATTTTACGTAAACACATATGTCTATTTTTGTAGAAAAAAATATCTTAAGGTAGTTCTGTTTATCGTTACTTATGGACAACCCTTAAATTGTTTCTTGGTGAGATGTTTCTATAATCCCAATAAGGTAAAATAAAAAAAAGGAAAATAAAAGAAAAAATAATAACATGATTAAAATTTATTTAAAGAAAAATACTGTTTTTTAAAATAAATATAATAAGTTTAAAATAAAGCTTGGAATGTTAAATATGGGTCTATCAGAGATCTTCTAATAAATTTAAAATTTTCACAATTTAAACATATTTCAGATTTGAAAACTTCTATATTATTGACCTAATAGCATTATTTATTTGAATAAACTAAATATTTATTAAATACTATAAATTAATTTAATAATAATTATTACCTAATTTGTAATTATTTACAAATTTTATCACATTTATCTACATTTTAATAAGCTAGAAATTAACAAACAATAATTATTTTAAAAATATTTTTTAATAATTATAATTATACAGGATGTATCAAAATTGATTCCATAAAATTAAAACTGATATAGAAGTTCTAAATGTATGTAATTTTTTTTAGTATATACAGATTTGGTTAACACCCTGTGTAATATTGGAAACCAATGAGAATTATTTTCTATTATTGCTTTTTTAAATTTATGGCCGTCTGGGGTCATTTGACTTTAATTTGTTTTGGAATATATTTTCACTTCATGATAAATACATCAATGTACTTATTTGGACAGGGCCGTGTTTAGGATGAGGGTGAAGGGATAACTTGCCCCGGGCTGGTGAAAATATCTGTTTACTAGTAATGCAAAATTTTATAACGAGAAATTGTCACAATTTAATTTAATATTATAAAACAATACATTTTTTTTATGATCAGGGAGCATTTTTCAATAAGGCCCGACCCTGCAGTTGCATGTTTTAATAGCTTTATTATGCACTAGTTCTTTAATATACTAAGTTTAAAGTCAAACGGCCCCAGAAATTCTATTGTATTTTCGTAAAAAATTACATATCGACTTGTAAATTTCAAAACCTCGTATTTCAAAAAATCAATTTTCTGCTCCTTGCACGAATTAACTCTGTGCATGATAAATGATATCATACAAACTCCAATTAACTATTCCAATTAGTTTATAAGTTACGTTACATTCGAGTAATAAATTAGAGTTTGTATAAGTTACCAGTCATCATGTACAGAGTTGATTAGTACAAAAAACCGAAAATTAACTTTTTGAGATACGAGGCTTTGAAACTTACAAGTCGATATGTCATATATTTCATTAGGGTGGATCTTATTTTTTTACTGTTTTAAAATTTTCATTCCGGATGGATCTAGAATATCCTGAAAATATGAGTGTGATCAAACTTCTCTAAGGGACTTATTGGACCCCTAAAATCGTGAAATTACGCAAAAATCGTAAAAAATCATTAAAAACGGACTGTAATTTTTCAGTGGAAAATTTAAAAGCCTGGAAATCTTAATTTTTTCCTTCTGAGTGTTATGTTCCAAATTTCAAAATGATGAAAAGATTCTATCAGGTGCCGAAAATCCGCCAAAGTTGCCCCTAAAACACTAAATTTGACGAATTCCTACCATAAATGTGAGAAACGTCAAAAAAGCATTTAAAAAATATGTCAATCTGGACTCAATTTTATTTAATGCACATTCATAATATAAAATAATTTGGCAAAAAAAAACGAGCTAAGCGCCAAATAAGAGGCCTTTTTGGGTGCTCTTATTTGGCGCTTAGGGGTCTTCCATAAAATACGTCACGCAAATTGACCAAAATTCATACACTTGATACCCAGTTTCTCGCGTTATTAAAGGCTGTAGAGATTTTATATTTTGGCTACCCCCCCCCTATTGGGGAGGGGATGGGTAGCCAAAATATGAAATCTCTAAATCCTTTAATAACGCGAGAAAGGGGGGTATGAAGTGTATCAATTTTGGTCAATTTGCGTGACGTATTTTATGGACGACCCCTTAGCTCATTTTGTTTTCGTTAAATTATTATATATTATTAATATACATTAAATAAAATTAAGTTAAGTCCAGATTGACATATTTTTTAAATGATTTTTTTAGCTGAAAACGCATTTATGGTGGAAATTTGTCAAATTTAGTGTTTTAGGGGCAACTTTTTGGCGAATTTCGGCACCTGATAGAATCATTTGATTGATCATTTTGAAATTTGGCACATAATTTTGTACACTCAAAAGGAACAAATTAAGATATCAAGGCTTTTAAATTTTCCACTGATACAAAAAGTACAGCCCATTTTCAACTATTTTTCACGATTTTTGCGTAGTTTCACGATTTGATCACCCTCATATTTTCAGGATGTTCCAGATATACCAAAATGGATATTTTAAAATAAAAAAGCAAGGTCCACCCTAATATTCCATTGTATCGACATAAAATGACACATTATGGATGTTTCTGTTTTGTTTTATTATTAAAAATAATATTTCTTAATCATTGACATACCTATATGATATTTTATGTCAGATATGGATGCTTTTTAGTGTTTTTAAAACTGTTTTATGTCAAAATTTCTTATCTTTGGAAATAAAATTTTCATCAACAAATATACCCGCTCTAAATTAGTTTATACTAAAGTAGAAAATTTACTACTTATAGTACTTATAGTACCAGTAACTTTTCAAAATAAAATAATAATATACCACTTGTTTTAAATTATACAATACGGAAAAAAACAAAGATCAAGGCTGACGTGTTTTTTTTTTAATGAAACACAGCGCATCAGATGGGTTGTTTCCCCACTACAATCACGTCAGCCTTGATCTAATCCTTTTATCTTTGTTTTATCCGTATTGTATAATCCCAAACAAGAAGTTAATTTGCCTATGTGCAATTTAAAAATAATGCACAACAAATATAGGAATCTTTTACATTTTTAACAACTCCATTTGACACAGATAGAATAATTTTCAGCTTTTAATTCAAAAGTTTAAAAGCCTATCTAACTTCATCTATTCTTACTTTGTTTTTTCTTCCTTGGTCGTTTGTTTTTGCTGTTTTGAACTATCCTCTTTGTAATGCGAAAAATTCAAAACCAGAGCAAAAGCAGACCAAGTGCAGAAAAACAAAGTAAGCAGCCCCTAAATACAATAAACGCGGTTCAAAATAGCGCTTAATTATTTTTTTGAATAATTTTCATAAATTTTTTTTTTTTGGTTGTTATTGTAAAATGGAGTTTTAGCATAATTAAAATGGTTTTGCTTGTCACAAACAAATTACTCTCTATTTGGCACCTTAAATTAATTTTTGTTTAAAATTAGCTAAACAATATTGTTAGTTTTTTAAAAACTTGAATTAAAATAATTTATTTTTTAAAATTGCCTAAATCTAAGCCTCAGTTTGCTTGCATGGTATATATTCTTTGTCATCTTTTGTCAAAATAAGTTTTGGACCTAAGAAAAACCTAGTCAGTTTTCCTCCAAAACCTACCTCGTTTTCCTTAAGCATTTGATGACGTTTCGTCATTTCCGGCATGACGTCATCCAAAATTCTGAGTTCTCGGCGTGTGAAAATCAAATCCAAAGCCTTCCTGATTCCAATCATCACGACCAACATAAGGGGGAATAAAATTGAGGTCTGACTGAAGGATTTTATCGACCAAAGCGCTGCCAAACATGTCAGTTGGATTATTGTGAATATGTGGACCTTTTTAATAGGAACCTAAAAAAATATAAAAAAATGATAAAAAACAACTAACTTCATCTACAGGGTGGCCCAAAAGTCGCTTTACCATTGTTTGACAATTTTGTTATTTATATTTTTTTACAGGAAATGGATTTTTTTTTAACTATGTATGAAAAATCATGTCTTTTAAATGACGTCCATTTTCCGCTTCGCCAAAATGTTAATCGGGCCTTACTTCTGCGAGGAAAATGGCAATGCAGTTACGGTGAACGGCGACCGATATCGCGCAATGCTGGAAAATTTTGTGCGCCCTGAAGTGGAGGACATGCCAGAGAGATGTTGGTAGCAAGACGGGACAGCTGCCCATACGACCAGTCACAATGCAGCTTTTAAGGCAGATTTTCGAAGAGCGAATAATTTCGCGAAATTCGGATTTTCATTGTCCTTCGCGTAGTGCCCGATTTGACAGCACCAGACTTTTTTCTTTGCGGCTAGCTGAAGGATCGGGTGTATGTCAACAAGCCTGTCTCTTCAACAGCTTAAGCCAGACATGTTAAGAGCCGTCATGGAAGATGTCATGAAAAGAGCCCGTGCTTGCAAAGCGAAAAATGGACGTACTTTAAAAAACATGATTTTTCATACATTTTTTGTACTCTATATTATAAAAAAAAAATAAATAAAAAAAATTGACAAACAAAAAAGTTATTCAATTTTGTATCTGGTTCTGTATCTTACAGTCGTTAGGGTTTTACTTTTTCTTCTAATTTTTATATTTTTTTGAAAAGTATTTTCCCTAAATTTTTACTTTTGAGAGGCCTCTGGAGAGAAAAAGTTATGGCATTATCTGTTTTAAGGTATATAGATTTCGAAAAAACCGTTTTTTCATATTCGTCCGTCCAGAGACCTATGTACAGACGATATCGTTTGACAGATCAAAACTAAACTTTTATGGGATTGTTTAGGGGGTTTTCTTATTTTTTCTTTATTCTTCCAAATAAGGGTAGTTTACTGACAAAAAAAAATCAAAATAATCGATTTTCTTAAAAACAGCTGTAACGCTATGACTTAAATCTTTTAGTTGAAGGTATCAACAATTCGTTATTGGTTTTCTCTGGTTTGAAATTTTGGCGAAGGCGCGTTAAAATTTACATTTTAAGGCTATAGTATAGTTTTTCATAATCCCAGATCTGCAGAAAACAAATGCAAACTTATTATAAAAATAGAACAAATTCCTCAATCTTATCGGCACATTTTTGCGAAAAAGTACGTGTGGTTGAGTAGCATTTTTATTTTACTTGTTTTTTAAGCTATTTTTTTCAAAAATAAGTTCTTCCTCTCATAGAACAATATTTTTCTTCAAATTTTTATTATGATTAGACTTCCAGTTTCGAATTATCGAGCACAAAAAATGTGTGACAAAGAGACGAACGGATGGTCAGACAGAGACAGACAGATTGATTTTTAAAAGTTGTTCAGAATTCCTTAAAAAACTTGTATATATTTGCTTTTAAGCCTGTCTTTTATAACCGAAGAGTAGAAAAAAATATATTAACTTAAGTTTTTACTTACTTGTCTCAAAAACATATAATCCGGTTGATACTTGTTCGGCATAAACATAATCAAAATCCTGTCAAAGAATTGCAATCCTTTCAGTGACGCCACACCCATGTACAAAAATACCCCAAACAGCACAGGCATGGGAATATGCCCCAACATGGGTGTCAAAAACACAGACAAACCAATAGTCAAGAAGATCATAATATGCGTTACCCTTTGCTCCCTTACTCCCAAGAATTGGGGTTTCTCTCCAGGTGCAGCACACTCAGATTCAATTTTTAGAGAGTTAACATGGTTTATCGATAAAACAGTAGCTGCTACAAACCAAGGAAGTCCCATCAAGGAGCATATTTCTATTAAAATACACAGGACAAATAGATCCAGATGATAACCACATCCTTTCTTCAGTTTATACTCCTTTCTGTTGATGATAACACTAGTAATCTGCTGATCCATGAAAATTAAAATTGTCCCCAGTAAAGCGGGGGGTAGTGCAACAAAAACCGAGTAGTAGGGGTTGTGGTTGAAAGGGGGTATAATCCATCCTCGATTTGGGAGGGTGGGTTTGAATTCATGGGGTACCTCCAGTTTGGGAGTTGGAATTCCGGTTTTGTAGTCTAGAAGAGTCATGGACATAATAGCGATAATGACGGCGAAGTCACTGATGAAAGAACGAACCTAAAAAATATTATTTTTATTTTAAAATTAAAGTACCTAGAGAGTATAATGGTCTATATTATTATAAAAAACATTATAGATAATTCTGAAAAATACAAAACTACATTTTTCTCGAAAATAATTTAAATGGTGGATTTGTGTGTTTTCATTTATATATTTTTTAATTTAATAAGTATTTAAAAGCAATGTTTTTTATTAGTTTAAGAAACAAGATTTTTTTCTTATTAAAATAGAGTTTTTAATGTATATTTATTGTATTTCTTAATGTAATTAATATAAAACTGTTAATCATTATTTTTTGCGTTGTTGCTCTCAATAAAAAATCCTATTAAGTAATTTATTTATAGATTCTTTAACAAAAAAGGCAATTTCCGTTTTTAACAAATGATTTGTTTAACTTTGGATTTCAAAGAAGTAACTAATTTAATTAAAATGCCCATCTAAAAGTTAAATACAAATTTTCTTTGTTAAGAAAATATTTAATGAAGATTGATCTAATTAATACAGAAAAAAAGTTTTACGGGTTTCTCTAAGCAGTAGTTTAGTTTTAATGCTTGTACAGGGTGATCAGTAACTACCATGCCAAAAGAGGTGATTCTACATCCAAAAATATGAAAAAAAGTTTTTATAAAATGAGCCCTAAGGGAGCTACGGCTCTTCGAAGATGACATATTGAATGGGGAACAAAAAAAAGCATCAATAAAATTTTAATGCTGGAGAGTGATTTTTCATTTACAACTGAGCGAAAAAGTATTCTTCACCAAAACACCTAAATTTAATATTAAAGTAGCAATAGCCTTTTAAAAAGTAACGTTTTTGGTGGCACAAAATTTTACTTCCTCTTAATTGCATTTTTTTTTTGAAAATGGTTGCTCCTACAGTGTTACACTAAATGACATGTTTTATGTATTTTTACTCAAGGAATCCATATTTTTACAAAAAAAATCGAAAAAAATGAATTAATTAAACACCTTATATTTATTACAATTTTAAAGGGCCATTAGGGCTCATTTGAGGACCAACCTTTATAGGAACTTTTTTTATATTTTTGGATGCAGAATCACCACTTAAATTTTGGCATGCCAGTTATTGATCACCCTGTATAAAAAATACATTTTAGGGAACGTTCAAGTATTACGTAACGCAAATTTTGATCATTTGGGACCCCCACCCCCCCTGTAATGCTATTTTCCTATACCATTAACATGGGCGTAACACTCCAAAATGACCCCCCTAGAAGCGTTACGTAATACTTGAACGTACCCTTAAGGAATTATTTTATTTTGGTAAACTAATTTATATCAGTTTAATTACACAGGCCCACAAAAAAAAAATTTTTTGTGAGCCTTGAATTCCAATATGATATTCCTATGTATTTTTTCCCGCTGAAACAGAATCCGTAACCCGTTTAACACTCGAAAAACTACTGAAACCGCTAAAATCATCTACTCCATACCACTTTCACCCCCTTCCTCCAAATTCGTAATTTTGTGACCCCATAATCCCCTAACCTCGGAATACCATTACTCTATAACCTCAAACCCCCTACATTAAGTAGAAAAATCTGGTTTGGGAAAACAGAACAATTACCTAAAATTTTCTTGTAGAACATAGTTATGAATAAGTAACTGTATAACCCTAAAATCCCATCACACCTCCTAACCCCTTCACTCCGTAACCCCATATATTATAACCTCTTAACCCCATCATCCTATTCTGTGGAGAACTCCGGTTCTCTGAACCATAAAAGTCATGAATCAAGGTCTACTTCATTATTTTTTCGCAGGACTTCTCCACAGAATAGGATAACGAGATTAATGGGATATAGTATATGGGATTACGAAGTGAAGGGATTTTGAGGTTATGGTGTTAGGGGATTTTGGGGTTATAGAGTTACATACCTATGACTGTTTCTCAAAAAAAACTGAAGAATTTGTTGTTTTCCCAAACTAGATTTTTCTATGATACTTAATGAAGTTACGGGGTTTTGAGGTTATGCGGCTATGGTATTATGAGGTTATGCGGCTTTTCAAACGTCAAAATCCTCACGTGTAGGGGTTAAACGGATTGCGGATTCAGTTTCAGCCGGAAAAAATACATAGGAATATCATATTGAAATCCAAGACTCCAAAACATATTTTTTTTTGTGGGCCTGTGTTATTGCTTGATAAAAATTACTTTAGGCATATTGCCGGACTTCGATAGAAAACAGTAACTCCATTTGTCAATAGCAGCGTTTTTAAAATATTACATCAGAGTTGACTTAAAAACGATGCTATGTGACAAATGGAGTTACTCCTTCCAGTAGGTATACTTACTTGTATAAAAAAATTCTTACCTTCGTAGGAAAAAATAGGGCGTTCTTAAAGTCTTTTAGTTGCACTGAAAGTAAAAATGTTCCCAGAAACAGTAAAATCGACATCAAAAAGATATCTGGTGCATATGGAGCAGTAAAACAAGTTGGTCCTTCAAGTGTTCCATTAAATTTCTAAAAAAAAAATAATTTTTAACCATATTCAAATATATATATATTTTTATGACTTACCAAGCATTCCGTATTATTGGATATCGATTCAAAGTTAATTTGTGGATAATTAACTTGGGTGAAGTTGTTTCCTATGCAGTGACACTCGTCCGTAAAGTTTGTAAAACCTGACGTGTTTAAAGGGTATTTTTTACCAATTGCCAGTACGTTTTCCACAGCCTAAAAAAGTAATTAATTAAAATGAGAAGGTGTAAATCAAAAAGCAGTTTTGCCTCTGTGACGTAGCAGCTTGTCACTTATACTGGAAATTTAATAAAACCTGCAGTGACTCAGTTGCGAACGTGTGGTAAAAGGCGAAGATCATACCAGTTCGGGTGTGACTCGCGTAATTTCGTCGAAGCTTTGCAAAGGCGGATCTTTTTTACGAAAGCAGCAGAGGTATGAGTCACTGCAGGTTTTATTGAATTTCCAGTTTAGTAAACAATACAATTTGATTGGCAAGTAATTGGCAAAAACCAAATTTTTAGAAGATGATCGGATAACTCGGATAAGCCGGATAAGGGAACGTTCAAGTATTACGTAACGTAAATTTTGATCATTTTAGACCCTCACCCCCCCCCTGTAACGCTATTTTCCTATACCATTAACATGGGCGTAACACTCCAAAATGATCCCCACCTCCCTCCCATAGGAGTCTTACGTAATACTTGAATGTTCCCTAACTTGATTAAGGGGGTCAGTCAAATATTACGGCAGGCTAAAAATCTTTTAAATGCCGCTAAACTTGATTCTGTGGATCTGTAATATTAAAATACCAAGAGAAAATTATAAAATTTGTGATTATACCATAAGGCGTTATTTGATTATTACTTAACGCTAAAAGTTTAACAAAGATTTTCTTTAGTATTTCGTTTAAAATAAGGCTAGTTGGACTCTTGGGCGCTGAAATTAAAAGACTACTAAATTTATTTTTTAGAAATTTATCTTTAAGATAATGATTCACTACGCACCAATAGTGCGTTGTAACGTCAGCAGCTTGCCGAGATGGAAGGACAACTATAATTTAGCTTGGATGACGTTACAAATCTACAAGTTCCGTGTCTCTAAAAAGTAAAAAATAAAAACTTTTCGCAAAAAAAAATGAACCGACTTCTGTCTCTAAAAAGTAAAAAATAAGTCGGTGCCAATTTCACAGCAAACAATTTAACAACAAAAATAACACCGGCACACAAAAAAAAAAAGTTGTTTGTACATCAGACACGACCTACCTACCGGCATGTATTTTGACCCGCTGAATCCGAATTTCAAGTCAGTTTGGGCCGTCCACCCTTCAATATTTCCCCTCATTCAGTTCATACATCAGTTTTAGAGATATTGCAATTTTTTGCTACTTTTAACATTTTTCAAGGTTTTTGTACAATTTCTATGATTTGGAACGGTTTATGGTCTAAATAAACTTCAGATTTGTATTCAGCGGATCGAAATACATAAGAATTATGCTTAATTTCGATTCATAAATTTTTTTTACGACTATTTATCCCATTTTTACTATTTTTACAATTTACTCGATATTGAAGGGTGGACGGCCCAAACTGACTTGAAATTCGGATTCAGCGGGTCAAAATACATGCCGGTAGGTAGGTCGTGTCTGATGTACAAACAACTTTTTTTTTGTGTGTCGGTGTAATTGTTAGTATTTAATTTAGGCAGTGGTGAAATTGGCACCGGCTTAGTTTTTATTTTTTACTTTTTAGAGACAGAGGTCGGTTCATTTTTTATGCGAAAAGTTTTTATAAAATATAAGCATCCTACCTTATAAATAAAAATAAATGCAATCAAAGTGGCAAAATTCTCCTCCGTAAATCTGGTGATATAGCAAACCAATGCACTCGCATCTATCGCCACCAGAAGTAGCAAAATCACAGCAATCCACGTTCCGATCCAAAATCTGAACGAGAGGTAATCCCATCCCATGGTTCCACAAAAATCATATACAATCGTTTCGAAAACCAGCACAGGACCAGTCGATCCCAATATCGTTAAAGGTTGCCCAGAAAAGAACCCGTAAAATATCCCACAAACAAATCCAGACACTAATGATTCCATGGCAGCCATGTTTTTACCTGTAGCTTCGCTTAAAAGTCCCCCAAAGGTGATAATGGGTGAAAGACAGGCGAAGTATAAAAATATCCAGGAGGCTATGCATTGGGATGATAGGGAGTCCTTAAAATCTGACCAGTACCAAGGAGTTTTACGTTTGATGTCATTTATGAGACCTCCGAATAAAACTCCACTTCGAGCAAGTCCGGATTCTTCACGAAGACGTTGTTCCTCCTCTTCTTCGTCTATTTCTTCTTCTTTCTTCTCTGCAGGCCGTTTTCTTATGTCCTAAAAATAAAGTAGAGTAAAACTTCTTAAAGAATTAAAATCGCTACAACATTAATATTAGTTTTTAGTCAAAGAATAGCCTAAAACATTGGTATTTTGTAGTCCTACTATGCGCATATGCCAGATCAGGCAAAAATAAATATGCCGTTTTGGTAAGAATTCTTTCAATTTAATCACAAAAAAGGTTATCATAGGAAAGGAAGCTGGAGGTACTTTGCGCTAATGACATTATAAACCATATATTTTCCATTTCCGATTCGCCATACTTTAAAAAGTGTTTGGCCCCATTTATTTTTAGTTGACACAAAAAAAAATTAATTAAAATGACTAACTAGGATAGGGTTATCTACAATAATGTTTAAGTGTTTTTAATATGTAAAAAATATGTACCTGTGAAGGTATAGCTGCAGGTGGTTCTATCCTGATAGCAGGATCCCATTCACCAGGTGGCAGCACAGTAACCGCATCTAAAAATTCATCAACCCCTGCTAAAAGATGGCTCCTATTTTTCGCCCTATAAGCAACCTCGTGGAAAACTTCATCCGACATTAGCGTAGCCATTGCTCTGCCTATTTCATGGTACCCATTTGTAGAACCACTAGGTCCTAGAAGTACGAACATGAACCTTGTTGGTACGGGTACTTCTGTAAGGTCTCCTATGATGGTTGCGGAGTTTAACCGAACAAAAACTGCGATTGTTTTTTCCAAAAAATCGACTTCTCCTACTAGAATGTTGCTGGCTTCTGCTCCTGGAGGGATTTTTTTCATAAAAGCTAGGTTATGTTGTTCTCCCATATCGCTTGAACCGCTAGTGTTACGAGATATTGATGCATTACTGTGGCTTTTTGTTATACTTTGTGGTTTTTCGGAGCCTGTACCAAATGCAAATAAAAAATATTATAAATTTTTGTCAGATATATAATAAAAGCGTTTTTTTACTATAATTAATTAATTAGGGTCAATTTTGGAAAACCAATCTAGTTTAAAAAAATCGTATTTATCCTACTATATTGGGTAAAGCTTTAAATTTTCGATATAAATTTATTTGATAGCTATAGTTGGCATAGGCGCCGACTTTTCAAAATCCCAGGGGGGTCCCAAATTATTTTGAAATACAAAAATATATAAAATATACCTATGTGGGTAAAACATTGAAAAACATTGAAAATAAATAATTATTATTTGTTAAAACGTTAACGACCATCGTTAAATTTTGAAAATTTATCCCTGGACCAGATGAATTCTTTATTGAATCTAGCTGAAGGGAAGTATTGTATATGAATATATGTTTTTAATAAGTTGTAATGGAGTTTTTAAAAAGAAAAACATTGTTTCCCAGTTACCAGACCTACTAAATACTACATTTAAAACCCATGCAGTTGCGTCCCTGTGAGACACATACGACTTGGAACATTACCAACCACTGTGCTCAAATAGGGTCACTCGGTCTGTACAGAAAACAGTGTGCGCACCAATATGGTACACATGGTCGTTATTATTAATTGTTAAATAATCAAATATATCGTCGGCTTACAAGTAAAAGGCACTAAGTCACTTTTTTGCAAAAATGGGATTTTAATGGCACTGTAGTTAATTTTTGATGATCTATGTATAGGTAAACCGAACTAACTTCTAGGTGAACTGCCAAGGGAGTTACCCACTATACAAAACGCACCAATTTGATTTTGATTAAAATTTTATCTGGCAATAGGCACTAAGTCACTTAGTTCACTTAGTGCGTTTTACTTGTAGAATATTTCAAATGTTTCTGCACTAAGCGACTTTCTAAAAAGAGTTAATTTATAAAAATATGAATGCTTAAATCATTTATAATATGATACAATATCGCGTTATTTATTGTATTGACAAACGCATTCAAATTTTGCTATGTTAAAGTTGATGGAATAGAGACAGAACAGAGAAACAGAACTTTACCTGACAATGCTTTTTACGTGTACTTTCGATGTGTAGGTAATAATTTAATTTGCATTTGCATTGGTTTTTTTATTATCAGATAATATTTCAAAACTAAATTTGAAGCCTTCACAAAAAGTTCAAAGTCTCGGTGCATTTCTGAGGGGTGTTGCACCGTGAAGTGTTTTATCATTAATATTGATTCATTATAATTATTGACTTTAGGAGATGCTTCTTTGCCGGCACAGCCGATGGCCTCTGAAAACAGTCTTAGTTCTGGCATAGTAAGCAGTTTCATATAATTAATACTAATTATTATTATTATTATTAATTTTGGAAACGTTCTTTAAACAATCAAAAAGTCCAAACCCTTCTTTTAAAAATCTAGTTTTTGAAAATTTATGTAAACATCTTGTTTTCTACTTTATAGTTATAAATTACGTTTAATTAATAGAAGAGTTTTAATTTTAAACAGTTGTTTTTTATATTATTTTATTGACTTAGTGCTCTTTACTTGTAAGCCAACGTCGTGGGCCTACAAGTAAAAGGCACTAAGTCCATGTCTTTTTTCAAACTTAGTTGAATTAAACTACTTCAATTTTTCTTTATTTAACTGCAAATGAGACATTATTATGACCAAACATGTAATTTGCGGTAGTTTTTTTCCAAAAACAATTATTACAAAAATTAAAAAACCACAATAAAAGTTAAATTTGTCAATATCTCAAAACCATGTTTTTGGACTTAGTGCTCTTTACTTGTAAGCCGACGATATATTTTCTGGAAAGTTGCATTAAAATTGTAAAACTAAATTAGAACTTTGTACATGGTTAACTTATTTCAGTTTTCCATTACTTTTTCTCATTTTAGATCAATGAATAATTTAAATCCACAGTATAAAAAGCAATTTCTTCACCTTTTTTTATAAAAGAAATAAATTACCTTTACGTTCAACATTGAAAAAACAAGGATATTAGTTATTTTTGATAAAAGGACAAAAAATACTGTTTTGTTTTTGTACGATTACACGCTCCGAGCTCGACTGGCAACCGTAATTGCCCTAAAAATACTTTTCGTGCGTGTGTCATACACTATTTTTTATTTCATTGTAATATATTAATAAATAAATTTGTATTTTTAACAAAATGTTGACGTTTAAATTCAATTTTATCAGTTTGGATATCAGTCCACCAATCAAAGCCGATCATTTCACTTTTCGCACTAGAACAAAAATCAAATTTTTTCTTACAGATTTATAAAACTAAAAGTGGCGATTTTGGATACAATCGAACAAAAAGTCTATATCAAAAAAAGTCTAATCATGTTATCTTTATTTACAATAATTTATTGAAACTATACTTTACCATAATAAGATTTTTTTTAATTTTCTTAGAAGTCAGATAAAAATACCACAAGCTTACTTATGATTAAAACTACATGTACCCAGATAGCAACAGTGTAAGCAATCTAAAAAGTCACGTGAGAGTCTAAAAACATTGGGATTGGTTACTCTATTCTAATTTGTTAGTAAAAAGCATGCAAAGCAAACAAACAAAAACAATACTAAATAAATACAAAATCAATACAATATAAAACTTCTAATTCGAAAGTTCAAAACTAAAACAATAAAATATATTGTTCAAACCTGGGATTGAAAGGAAATTCCCAAACTCGGCTTTCCCCTTCGACTGTTCCGAAAACGTATGTTCATCGACTAGAAGGGACAAATTGTGCATTACACACCGAGAAAAATCTACTATCTATTTAACAATAATTTATTATCTGTGATTTTATTGTCATTTAACTACATTTTTTCAGATCTATATAACCTAAAAAGGCCAATATCAATGCTTGTAAGATAAATGTAGATTTTAAGCGACAAGGGCCGATGTGTGTTTTTAATAAACATTTCTGTTAAACTGCTAAAACGGCCAATGTTTGACTTTTTGTGTGTCCGTTGAAAAATTTTGACATTGGCCCTTTTAGAACCAAGCCAAAGATATAATAGTCCAAAATATATACATATATAGCCCCAAATATATGCTTATAAAATAACACATTTATTAAACATCAATAAAATGTACCTTTATGGTAAATAGATTGAACTTGATAAACAAATAATGTATTTTCGTGACAATTAAAAATAAGTAATAAATTGTATTAATCAAAATTAAAAATTTATTTACCACAAATGTACAGTTTATTTAGTCCGGAATATTTAAGGCAAATAGATTTTCAGGGCCGTAGGGACGATTTAGTGGGGGGGGGGGGGTAAGAAGGTCAAATATTACAACTTTTTTAGCCTAAAAATATCTTTCCTCGGGAAAAAACTTTTGTTTTGGATCAATGAAATATACAACTTTTCAAGATGATAACATATACAACTTTTGTTTTGGATCAATGATATATACAACTTTTTAAGATTTGGGGGGGGGGGACGCTCCCCCAGCCCCCATAGCTACGGCCCCGTAGATTGTATATTAAAGGTAATTGATCAAACTTTATAGTGGCTCGAGCCAATTAAAACAATATATTAAGAATAGTTTATTTATCACCAATATAAGAGTTAGAGAACTAAGTTTATTTCTGGAGATTAAACTGTACTCTTTTCTCCTAAATTGTTCTACTTTTTAATTGTGATGATTAAAATTATATTTGCCACAAATATATTTTTTTCTCGCTGTAATTTTTTTTTTATATATTTGATTTAACCTGAAAGAAGGAAACATAATTTAATAGTTCAGGATCATTTTAAAATAAGGTTAAAAAATTTAAGGGAAATCCTACAAAACAAAATAGATTCCAAAACAGGTCCTAAAAAGATTCCTAACGGAGCTATCTTTAAAAATCTCTAGCGCATTTAGTTTTTCATACACACTGATAAAACAGTTTATTTGTAGGAACAAAGTATTTGATAGGATATTACCAAATTATTTAGTTGTGAGTAATAAATTTTATTTCTGAAAAATCAATAAACTATTTTGTTCCCAATAATAAATGATTTTAAAATTAAAATATTTATTAACATCGACTAAATGTTTATTTGACTGAAATAAAATGTATTACAACCAAATAAGTCAATTGGTCATATCCAAATAAATCTAAAAAATCTTTTTTATCACTGTAGTTTTCATATAGCTTTTGATGCAGAATTACCCCATAAAATTATTAACTGCAAGTATAGATATTTTTTTTGGGTTTACTTTTGGCTATTTATGTACAATTAAATTTAATCATGGCCCACATAATAATTTTAATTAAAATTATAATTTTTTGCGCTTTTTTCTTATATTTTTATGTAGAATTACCATCTTGAATTTTTTAAATCTATTCTCTACTAACCCTGTATAAATACACAGATAGAAATTAAATAAGAAATATATAAGAACCTACATACAAATAGAAAACTTTCATGCAAATTTTCACATCAGAGACATATTGACAGCCTTATGGAAAAGTCCAAACCATGAATACTATCAATTGAAAAGAAAAATCCCAGAGGGCGGAAATATTTTTCAAAGGGTAAAGTTCTATGGTTTTACTTTATATAAAAATAAACTCATTATATAAAAGTATAAACTTCTCTGGACCATTCCTTTACATAACTTTTGAACGTATATATTGTAAACATTATTTAGGCAACCTTTAATAGTATACCTGGTGTATTTGAAATAGGGTCCGAAAGTTTAAGGGGTGATTCTACATCATAAAATATGTTAAACAGTCCCTTTAAACATATGTCTTAAAATACGTCGGAAGGGAGCTAAGTCCCTTTTAAAGTGCCTAAAAAAAATCGGTTTTTATTTATTGACTCAGAAACCCTTCGAGATGTAGCAACGAGGTTTTTCCCGTGAAATATACTTAATAATCTTCGTATGTTATTATCATGTACTTATTTTAACCAGGGGTGTGCGAAACGGGTGGGCCGTATCAGTTTTTTGTTCCAAACTTTTTTCTTTTTATCTTTTTTGTAATTTTACTTTTGGAATGTGATTCCTCAGGTCAACATACAGAAAAAAGGTAATCTTTTTGTAATACTGTAGGATTAACCGTTTTCGAGAAAAATTAATTTGGAAGGTGAAATTTCATGTTTCGAGGACGAAAAATTAAACACTAAAATGTTGATAACCAAAATATCAATGATGCAGGGTTATTCTATATCGAAAACTAAGAAAAAAAGTTTCTATACAAGTAGGTCGAAAAATCGATTTTTATGGCCCATTGAAAGTGGTACATTTTTAGGATTGATTTTTGGAAGGACCTGTATATAAGGTTTTTTTTCTTAGTATTTGATGTACATTCTCCCTATATCATTGAAATTTTGGATTTCAACATTTTATTATTCACAAACCCAAATTTAAATTTATTTTATTAATCAATTTTTCGTTCTCGAACCGTGAAATTTCACCTTCAAATGAATTTTTCTCGAAAACGGCTTATCTTACAGTATAACAAAAGTACCTTTTTTTTATCTATTTTGACCTGATGAATTATATTCCAAAAATAAAATTACAAAAAACTTACACAGAAAAAAATCTGGGAAAAAAACTGATAAGGCCCCCCCGGTTCGCATACCCCTGTTTAAAATAAGTACATGAAAATAACATACGAAGATGGGCCTTATTACGATAAGTTCACTTACAAATCTTCGTTGCTATATCCCAAAGGGTTCCTGAGTTATTAAATAAAATCCGAATTTTTTAGACACTTTTAAAGGGACTTAGCTCCCTTATTTTTGGACGTATGTTTATAGAAACTTTTTGTCATATTTCTTAAAATTTTGGAGCCTATTTCAAATACATCGTATATTATGAAAGTAGTTTGCGACTTAAACATTTAGTTCACGAGAATGAAAATTTTTTTGCCAACGGAGTGAAAAATTCATTCCAGTGGACTAAACACCAGTCGCAAACGAATTTCATATGCTATTTTATCTACGTAGCATAATAAATATTTCTTCTAGGCATTTTATCCTTCAAGTCAATTCAGCTTGGTATAAATTTCCTAAACAATTAAATTATCAAAATTTAATTTGATCTTGTTTCATCAAGCCAAAACTTTTAGCTAATTTAAAATTTATATTTATGATTTTATGTATAATTTAAAAACTTTACCCTGAAAATAATATTTATGAGTAGGAGAACGTTCAAGTATTACGTAACGCAAATTGTACCAAAATTTGTACACTTCATACCCCGGTTCTCGCGTTATTATAGATTACAGAGATTTCATATTTTGTCTACCCCCCTATTAAGAGGGGTAGCCAAAATATGAAATCTCTACAGCCTTGAATAACGCTAGAAACGAGGTATGAAGTGTATGAATTTTGGTACAATTTGCGTTACGTAATACTTGAACGTTCCCTAGGTTACCAAAAGTTTTTTGAAGACAATATACAATATTTAAAGAAAACAAGTATTGTGAGAAAAATTTAAAAATGTGTTTCACAACAAAAATGTAAGGTAAACTAAATTTTCGAAATTTCTAACCTTTGTCTAAAAATGTAAACCACGTTGTGTTTCCCTGAATAACAGTTGCGAAAAGTGCTGAAATTTTCATAAAAATAGACACAATAAATATTTACTTTTTTATTATTATTTTTGTTTTTTGACATAATTATCATAAACGGACTTCGTACTAAATAATAAATTTATAAAGTCATTAAAATGTTCAAGAATGGAATAAAAAATTAATTATAATGTTTAAGTGTGTAGTAAGCTGACTATTTATATTCAGATTTGTAAATTTACATTTTTACTGTGACTATTTTACACCCTCAGATAGTCGAATTGGTTTTTTATTCATGGAGAATTAAAAAAATGGTTTTAGGAATTTTACAATCATGTTTGAAAGATTGTTATTAATATTACTATTGGTTTTTTGTTCATGGAGAAATAAAAAACGGTTTTATAAATTTTAAAAACATGTTTGGAAGATTGTTAAATATTACTATAAATAAGTTATGTTACTTTAAATAAATATATATTAATTTTTATACATGCATTGTTAAAATTTTAGAAGCATTTTAGCAGATAATTGAAATTTAAATATATTTTTTTACATTTTGAATCAAATCTAACACACCATTTCTACCGCATTTCACGATGTAACCTTACAGGTTTTTTAAAATACTCGTTTCGTAGACATTATTAGCCTTTTTGGTGAATTAATCAGTACTTTTTTAAAAGTTTTTCTAATATTTTATGGAAAAAAATCTTAAAAATCATGACTAAACGGTTTTCGGGTGTTCCATTAAAAAGTATCTATAACGGTTGAGTTTTATTTATGGCCATCCCCAAAATTAAGATTAATCTTTATTTAATAAAAACGAAACTTGGGTAATTTATATAATTTTACATTGGCTATAAAATGGCGGATAATTTTTGTTTGTTTGTTGAAAGTGGCATAAATATGTTTTTTTTTTTAATGAAACACACTTTTTTTAATTTTTTTCTTTATATTTTTATCGTATAAAAACGAGATACACATAATTTGCCTTCTATTTAATTACTTAATCTTCAAAGTAAATCATAAAGGTAAAAGAAAAATAGCGGATAAATATTCTACAAATAAAGTATTACAGGAACATAAAAAATAGGCGTTTAGGGTAAAAAATTTATATTTTAATATTAGTTTTATATTTTTTTAAGCTTAAGTAAGTAAAAACAAGGTAAATTATGTGTATCTCATTTTTATGCGATAAAAATAACGGAAAAAAAGTAAAAAAAACTATCAGGTTTTTATACATAGAATTATCGGCTGAATTAAAAAATGTAAAAAACAGGGTGTTCCTTTGAAAAAAACATATTTATGCCACTTCCGGCGAAACCGGAAGTGTAACAAAAAAATTAAATCCGAAATTTTATAAAGTTATATCAATCACCCAAGTTTCGTTTTTATCTGAAGATTAATCTTAATTTTTGGGGTGGACATAAATAAAACTCACCCGGTATATGCTATTTGTTAAAGCGTAATTTAGTAATCGTTTAAAAAATAACCTTCATGATTTTCTATATAATTCATTTATAGATATTTATTTTTCTAATATATTTATTTGTGTTTTATTTTGTTGTTAAAATTATAGTAATTATTTAACCTTGGATGAGGAATATTAGTTTCAGATGATTTATTAAAACGGCATATACATAATAGTTGATTTTATAAATAATTTTCTTTTCTATTATTACCATTAATCGGAATAAATTCAGTTGACTCATGAACGTTGAAAATAAACACAGAAACATAGGCTTACGGAATAATTTTGCCGAATTATGAGGGAAATTTTTATAAAGGTCACTAAATCGAAACATTTGACGACTAATTTGTTACACACAACCATAATGACTATACATATTAACTATAAATATGTATATATATATAAACTGAATTAAATTGTTTGATATTTACAAATTTAAAAGATCTATATAAAACATTTTACTATTCCTTAAAACGACTTTTGTTTGATTAACGCAGTCGTCCCTCCGAAGTGACTGATCGATTTCGTGCTTTTTAGCACTCTTCAGAGCCACATATCGGTAGTAGGGACAACTACGAAAATCAAATCCTTTCCATATATCTCTATATAGAGTTTAAAAATCGTTACAAGGAAAAGCAAAAACAGCTAGCGACATCTACTGCTAAAAGCAGAGACTGGACTGTCGATAGGTTTATCCAGTCTCTGCTTTTAGCAGTAGATGTCGCTAGCTGTTTTTGCTTTTCCTTATAACGATTTTTAAACTCTATATAGAGATATATGGAAAGGATTTGATTTTCGTAGTTGTCCCTACTACCGATATGTGGCTCTGAAGAGTGCTAAATAGCACGAAATCGATCAGTCACTTCGGAGGGACGACTGCGTTAATCAAACAAAAGTCGTTTTAAGGCATAGTAAAATGTTTTATGTATATATATATCTATCGGTGTTTTTCGAAGAAAAAACCGATATTCGATTTTTATCTTTTAAGAATACGAAAGTTTTTAATTTTTATTTATCGATAACTTTTTTTCCCACCTAACTGGTTTAAATGGAATCATTAAAAAAAATCAAGATAAAAAGAAATAAAAATGTAAATATTTAAAACCTCGCATCAACGCTAGAATCGACGCGGCGCCTGTGCGAGCGCTGGAAATTCGCCGATGAGTGATTATTACAAAGACTATATTACCGAAATATCTTTTACACTAAGAATTTGTTATCACGTTAAAATTCAATATTTAATACTAAACAATTTTTTGTACAGGTAATTCACGAATTTTGTATACACTTAAAAGTAGAATTCGTATCCCATACGCGCCCCTGCATACCTTTTACTCGAATAAATATTGTGTCGCGATTGGCATCCTAAAAGCTTAAGGATTGATATTGATTTCAACGGAGAGTATGCCAGTACGGCTACAAGAGAATACAAATTCTACTTTAGAGTGTATATAAAACGGATAGATGATCTGTATACAGGGTATTCAAAAATATGGATATTAAAAAAAAACTAGGAACTTCTGATGTTTCAAGAAATTGATTTCAAGAATTAAAAAGAATTAAAAAATCAAAAATTTTATTTAAAAAAACCCGTTATCCGAGCTACTCGTGATGTTGTGGTGCTCTTGCTTTTCTATTTCGCTATCCAGGTTTTCTATGTCGCTTAAAGCGAGTCGCTTTCTACCTTGCCTAATTTACCAAGGTTAGTTAGAGAGGGTAGAGAGCCGTTGATATTTCTTGTGCCGATTTTGCTTCGCGCATCTATCTCTCTCTAAAACTGCGTACTAACGGTCTTGCGCACTTCGAAATACATGAACATAGCTACTCGGTCAGACACAATCCCTGTGCCCCCCACTCTAATTTATTGAAAAACACGTGAACAAAATTTTAGGTTAGTTTAAAAACGAAAGTCGAAGTAACTTCGCAAACTCAAACTTGCAAAACAATGCCCGCTTGTCGGCACAGTTTGTCCACGCGCAGCCTGGGCGAATGGCTCTCCCCTCTCTAACTCAATGACCAAGGTTAAAATGACAACAATTCATATATTTGGTTTAAAGCTGAAAAGTTTGGCAACAGCGCTGTTTATTAATTTCTAGCCAGTGGCGTACCAATTTTAAGAGTGTTTTCTTTAAAACAAATCTGATCCTAAACGACGAGTATATTTTTTGTTTTAGTTTGGGAAAATTAAAATCTAACATGGAACTATATGTGTTTTTTTAATGATCCTATTTCTGAATAAACCTGTATGTAAGAGCGTAGATATTTTTTTTATGGAGGGGGGGGGGGGCAAATGAATGAAATGAATTGAATTTATGGAGGTTGTAAGCTATATCCTGTAGCTACCAGTCACCCTAACTCTTTTATTTTTAATAAAATTCTTGCGATACTTTGGGAATCTCAGATTTGGACATAAAAATGTTTCTAAGAAAAAACGTCAAGAAAAATGTTTCTCAGAAATAACGCAGTAAGCATGAAAAAATTTTGATTACTGTATTTTAAGTTAGTGTTTCTAAACAAGATTCCTAGGGCAAGCGCTAGATCGGGCCACTAGTTATGGTTTAAATTCTGCAACGATTTTAGTGATTCGTTTTCGTTGGTAAACGATTATATAAAATTTTTAATATTTTGAAAATTCATAACATTTGATTACGGTAAGTACTTTAAATTTTATTTATATTTATTTATAGTAAAACGTCCTATCTAACAGTTGTTCTATATAGAATTTTTGTCAGTAAACGTAACTTTAACAAAAATTTAGGTAAACTTCTACATTACAATGTAGAGTAATATGGCCAGTTTGTGTGTATAGGAATATGGCCATGGCAATAAGCATGCTTCCTGCCTCATAGGCTCGGCGATAGATGTTAGTTTTATTTATTTACATAAAGGTTGTGTTACACTAACAGAAAATTACAAAGAACCATTTTTTATTTAGATTGTGAATAATTTTAAAAAAATACGAAGTATAAGATATTTATTAAGTATGTTTTACTTTACCTAAAGCCATCAATTGTTTTTTTTATATTTTATGAAGTGTACCGTTTTTGTTTAACTGTTTTATTTTTTTTTATTTTATATACTAAAAGGCAATAAAAAAGCATAAATAAATATTTAATTTGATAATATTTAGAAAAATATGATTTATTTTATATG
>OY294046.1:51767450-51911955 GCA_958510825.1 Brachypterus glaber
AAAATTACCACTTTTTTTAATAAATTAAAATAATGAGTATTTGTTCTTCTTTTCCTTATATGTCGATCAAATTTCAAGATGGTCATTCTATTGGTTCCTCTACAAAAAATAAAGTAGCGCGCAGCGTAGTAGACTACTGTCTGTTCTATACTTAATGACAATATCTAGAACACTAGTTAGATAGAAGTCCCTATTTTTAACGCTTTTAACTGTCATTTTAATTTTCATGAAAAAAAGTGTTCGCTATTCTTTTGACTGGGTGTGGTTAAAATTTTAAATGGTCGTTTTATTGGTTTGAATGGAATTAACCCTCTGACACAGACACCTTATTGATGGAACGTTACCACAGACACGACGTAAAAATTACGCCTAGGCAAGAGCTCTCTTTAAACATTTTAAAAGTCGAACAAATTTTCTTTATAGCTTTAGTTATTTAATTATAAATGCAATAGAACATAATATTTAGATGAGTTATTTATATAATTAAATATATTAATAATATTATAATATAATTTGTACTATAATGTTATTTTTTGTCTTCGTCCAAGTTATTTAAAACAAAATAACGTTATTTTGTTTTAAATAACTTGGATGAAGAAAAAAAATATATTTATAAGATAAAATTAAATACTTAATCATAAATAAACAACATAAGCTTAAAGTTCTAAAAAAATATTTTTTTACACTAATCCAGTGCTTTCCTTATTTTAAATTATTTTTAATGGGAAAGCAATATTTTAACGTTAAAAAATATACATCTTTGACATATTTTCAAGTTCATAATAATACTGCGTCCTTCAACGAAAATATATCTTAAAAATCTTTACAAATTCAGAATAATACTACGTCCCACACCAAGTATATTCAACTATAAAATCTTTTCAAACTCAGAATAATACTGCGTCCTACCCAGAATATACATATTTGAAATTTTTCAAACTCAAAACATTACTGCGTCCCACATGGTATAATTTTTTTTTACACTAATCCAGTGCATTCCTTATTTTAAATTCCTTTTAATGGGAAAACAATATTTTAACGTTAAAAAATATACATATTTGACATATTTTCAAGTTCATAATAATACTGCGTCCTTCAACGAAAATATATCTTAAAAATCTTTACAAATTCAGAATAATACTGCGTCCCACACCAAGTATATTCAACTATGAAATCTTTTCAAACTCAGAATAATACTGCGTCCTACCAAGAATATACATATTTGAAATCTTTTCAAACTCATAACATTACTGCGTCCCACATGGTATAATTCCGGGGGTGTTTTGTGATATAATTACTATTTACCGTAGGTACATATTATTTCATTCTTTCGCGGGAAGTTGATGAGTGAAATCATATGGGATAACTTCAGTGCAAGGGTGTGGTTTTCTACAAATTACAAGTAAGTATTGTTTTAATTATATAATTATTATTTACAAATGTTTTTATATTGTCAAAATGAAATAAAAAGTTTATATGAAATTTTTTACTAGGATCCCCTCCTTTGAGATATTCGCCCCTTATATGTGATTTTTATTTTTCGTCTAAGGGGCAAATATCTCAAAGGAGGGGGCCCTAGTAAAAAATTTTATATGAACTTTTTATTTTGTTTCGATAGGATACAAATATTTTTAAAATAATTTGTAGCAGTTTTGAAATAATAAAAAAATATTTTTTTACAGTCTTCCTGCCTTTACGTAGAGTACTTTTTTCATTAGAATTGTTCACAGAATACAAAAAAAGTAATTAAAAGTCTAAAATTTGTAACCCTAAAAAACTTAGGGGTTTGGAACCATAAGGGAAGTCCGCCCCTGACTTCTCTGATAATTTTCGAAAGTTCTGTTAAAATCATTCGATGCTCATTAATTTTCTTAAACATCTCTAAAAAAAAATATTAAAAAATGTTAAAAAGTAAAAAGTTATCCAAAAAGTTTGATTTTTTTACTTCATCTTTGGGGCCAAATATCTCAGAGTAGGGGGCCCGTAGCCAAAAATTTTATATGAACTTGTGGCAATATTTTGACGATATCTGATTAAGCTTTAGAGATTTTGGAAACATTCTGGGACACCCCGTATATGAGGTAATTTTTATTTTTTTTATTGATATTTAAAATATTTTATTTTTGTTTTTTTTAGTTTAAGTTTTACATGTACATATACCGAATTTCCCATGTTTTATATACCATGCAATATCTTCGATAATTTAAAAGAAAACAAACCTTGAATAAAACAACATACATAAAAAAAATAGACAAAAGGTCATTTTAAAAAGTGATTCTCACCTCAGTTTAAACTATTACATTGCTTCGTTAACGACAATAAGGTGATTCTAATGTGGTAATTAAAAGTTCTATTAAGGTAAATGTCCCAATTATCGACCATGTCCCAATTATCGTCCACTTTCTTATATTTTCTAAAAAAATAAGAGATTCGGGCCAAATTAACCTAATTTTTAATTTTTAATGAAATAATTGATATGTTGGCTACATTTACTCAGCTCAAGGACAGCATTACTTTTCTGTATAATTTTACACAAACGAATAAACTCTCACATGTCAGCTGTAATACTATCTATAATGCAGTTCTTAGTCAGTCAGATAAGCTCAGAGGTCTGAAGTAAATTGCTATATCTGGTTTATTTTAACACATTTTAAGTAAAAAATATTGTTTTAATAATTTGTAAAGCACATTATTAACTTAAGCATGTAAAATTTTAGGATAAATCTCAGTTTTAATAAAAAAAATAAGCCGGGCGATATCTGGGACAAGAAAATAAATCATTACCCAATTATCGTCCGGGCGGACTTATTCAATTTAAGTTTATATAAGTATAACTCCCAAAAAAATAAATATTTTTTATGAATTTTCTCAAATATTAGTTGTTAACATAACAAAGTTTAAGAAGACCAATTATCGTCATACCATTTTTTCACAAATAAGCGTAAAAAACAACGTGCAAAAAGTGGACGATAACTAGGACACATATAGGACGCTAATTGGGACAAGCCATGTACACACAGTTTTGGATAATATGCGGATATGTACGAACAAAAATATAAAAAACCCCAGAAAATATAAAATTTAAAAACTCCTTGTATTTTTAATAAGGCAAAAATTAGATCTCCTGGCCAGTATTGCAAGGTCTATTTAATAATATAAGTTTTAATCCATATAATAAGAAAAAATGGTAAATCAAGAAAAAATAGTCTTTTATGAAAAGTAAAAATATTAACCTTAAAAAATCATTAAAAAATTTCAATAATTATATATCTAGTTCTGAAGAAGAATGTTAGGACCAAAATCAAAATAACCTTAAAAATTCTTACCATTTCCAATGCACACATTCTTCAATTTTTTGGCATAAAAAATAAAAAGATAAATAATTAACAGATTATAATCTGTTAATCGGATAAGAGAGCTGCTCTTTCGTTCATGAGTGTAGCATAAATTTAACACTGATTTAAGCGAGATTACCTCATATCGATGGAAAGAAGATAAAAAGGCGTTAGAGAACGAAGAAAAAGAAACCAAAGAGAAGAGAAACTGATGGAAAAAAGAAAGCCGAGCAAGATATAGAAGAGAAGAAATAGACACTAAAAAACTGGATACTATAAAAATAGATAATAAGAAATCAAATACTATCAAATCATATTGCAAAAAAAACATAAAAAATTAAGTTTAAACACAAAGGTAACCCGCTAAAAAAAATTGTATTCCTTGAATTTCTTTTAGGAAGTAATCCCTTAAATTTTCGCAATTTTTCCTTTTAAGGGAAAATATTTCTTCGCAAAATCTTAAAAATTACCTTAAAGGTCTCACGTTTGATAAAGATTTCTTCGAATTTACTCCATTATGTATGTAAAAGAATACGGAATAAATAGGTAGGTATTAAGAAATTTTTTTCCGGATCTTATATAGTTATAAAGTATATAATAAAAAACATGTTTAAATGTCCACTTTTATGATAAATATTAATAAAAATAATATAAAAATCATCTTGTTTCACTTTGACCGATAATTGGGACATTGTCTAGGTCGATAATTGGGGCACCCCAAAATTTAGGCGGACGATAATTGGGACATCATGCATTTTTATATATAACAATTTTTCATATATTTTTTATGATATATACGTTAATTTTAAATATAATTTAGTAAAATTCAATAAATGTTTAATCAGTTAGTACTATTTTAATTTTGATACTCTTTTAAACAAGTTTTTTGTGGCTTACCAAAGTCTGATTTAGTGCTTAAGTGGACGGTAATTGGGACATTTACCTTAATTCAATTTTATTTTTTAATGAGATTTTGTCTTTTTTGTTAAAAATAAAAAAAAACTAAAATACTCCCAACCCCTATTTATTTTCCTTTAAAGTAGGTACTTTCTGTAAAGGATAAAGTATTATAATTCGTTAGATTTAAAATTTTGTGCCTTTTATAATAATTTAAAAAATAGTGGTTTTAGGTATTTGAAAAAAGTTGTGGTTGGTCAAAGTGTGTGTTTTTGCATGGAAATTAAAGGTCTTTTTGATCCCTTTAAGTTTATTTTTTGATAGATTTTTACCTTTTTAAATTATGCGTGGGACAGAAAACTTGGTCACGATACCTATATAAATTATAATTATCTACGTGCAAAGTGGATAATAGAAGTATGTATTTAATTTTTCTTATTTTTATATTCTTGCTTGTTATTTTTGACAGTGTGACCTTGCAATCCGCATTAGGCACAAACGAAAGTTTTGTGTTTATGAAATAGGGATCCTCGTTGACTTTTGTGCCACCATTAGTATCTTCTCAAAATAAAAAAAAATTCCCAAAATTACCCATAATCCAGAATTTGTATTTAAATAAAAAATACGTTTGTAGAATATCCTATGACCATTACATGCCACATGCAACAAAATTTTCCTCACATCAAAGGTTTAAGCCCGGAGTGAAGTTGAAATTTGGGAAAATGTGTTTTTTTTTAAAGGAGCCATGAACTGGAGAAATCGAAAAAAAAATATTCTGTTATTGGTACTTTTATGTCTGGAGAATGTGCCACATAAAGTCGTATCTTTATTTAAGCCTTATGTCTAAAATTATCATACCATTTTTCTACACCTTGACAAATTGTGAAAAATGTTAGTCGAATTAATGTATTTTGGTTTGCAAGGACTTCTTATCTTTTGTGCTAAACGACAGCGTCCAAAGTGAATCAAACTAAAAAAGGGCTTTTCAAATGATTAACCTAGAAAAATAATTCCGTTTTAACCATAACAATAAAGTCAGTCCATATGAATGTGACTGAATCCATATTTCAACAAAAAATAACTTGAATTTGCATCCATTTTGTAGAATCGCCGCTATCTATATTTGGGTCATTCCACGATTCCACGTCAACTGCTACCACAGCATCAAAAGTTCAATATTTTTTTTAATATTTATTGAGATATTGGGTAAGATTATAGTTTAAAATTCATCTACCATCTCCAAAACTGTTGTGGTTAAATACTAAGTCAAAAAACCTGAAAAATACAAAAATTTTGAAAGTTTAGGTCCCCTCAACGACCCCTAAATGACTCACGATCAACTGAAATTTTTTTTCGTTTTTTTTTGTAGTACCTATACTGCCCTACAGGAGAATAGTTTAACATATAGGTAGTTTTCCCAAATTCAGTTTAAAATATGGTGAAAACGCTCAGGTAACGTACGAAACGTTTTTTGGTAACGTACGAAACAACTTTAATAATTTCTGAAAATCATATTTATTTATTTTTTTATTAGCCCGTATGCTTATTAGAAAGTAAATCTTTCACAAATTAAGCAAACATAATTAAAAAACAAAAAATTGAATCGGATTAGCAGATTTTCATTATCATTTAATTAATTGCATAAGTGTACTTCCGAATTTTGTAACGTACGAAACGCTCACATAAGCTGCATTATTTTTATTGCCTAATTGATTATTAAATTTATAAGTAAACCAAAAGATGCAAGTAAGTGCCTGTAAGGATTATAACCTGAAATACAAATAAATAAACAATCGAGTAATTTTCTGGGAACTAACTTAAGGTGTACGAATGTAACGTACGAAACGATGGAATGACCCATTTGTAATAATTACAAGATTTTTTTCCAGGTTAATAGTTCGACAAGCCTTGTCAAAATTATTTTGTTTCACTTTAAACTAAATGCCTGCAATAAATATAACTTTATAATGGCACAAACAGACAAAAAAGATAAGAAGTCTCTTCAAACCAAAATCACTTAATTTGATTATATAAAATGTTTCACAATTTGTGTAGAAAAATGCTTGTTTTAGACATAACGCTTAAATAAAGGTACGATTTTTCCAAATTTAAAATTATCTCCGGGCTTAATCCTTTGAGTTGGCCATAAGAGATTCTACCTACTAATTTTCTTTTGAAAATACAAACGCGGGTGTATGGGCAATTTTGGGAAAATTTTAATATCTTGAGCACCAAAAGCACAAATGAAACTAATGGCGGGACAAAGGTCCAAATAAGGCATCCTTTATTATATATACAAAATTTCCTTTTGCGTTATGCGGGATTACAACTTTAAACTGCCTTTATATTTTCTTTAATTTATGTTACGAAACTGGTCTTTTTTTGCTTTAAAAATTAAATGCAGTATAACATGTGAACACTAATAATTATTAATTATAATTATTAATTATAAAGTGCGATGTATTGTAAACACTTAGATTTGCTTTATTTTATATTACAAAGATTTAAAAAAATGTCATTAATGAATATACTGATTTTTCTTCCAACTTCAGATATCCGTCCTATAAATGCAAAACTCGCTCTTTGCAAAAAAGTAAAAAATTGAGATACACACGTCATCTTGTAGAGAACTTACGCCTTAACCTCTTATTAACAGTAAATTATCCCAAAAAAATTTAAATAGGTTTAAAAAAATGGATTAAAAATCAATGTTATATGCAAAACTCACTCTTTGCTTAAAACATTCAGGTACAAAACTAACTCTTTGCCCATACCAGTTCCTTATGGGCGAACGTTAAAAGGGGACAAATCCTCGATTAACAAATTATTAGTAGCACATTATGGCGAAAACTGGCGGGATAATGTTAACCTTAAAATCTAGGACGATTTAGAAAAAATGATGAAATGGAAGCGGAGGAAGAGACGGATTTAGAATAAATTTCAATTTTTTTTAGTTTTTTATGTTGGATAGTTATTAATAAAGTATTTTTTATTAGTTATGAGTTATAAATGTTTTTGTTTATCTATTTTCTCGATACTTATCAACTAAATCATTGGCTTGTAAGCCATAGTTTTCTAACATTAGAAAAACGTTATTCTAATTTTAAATTTCTACCTTTAGTATCCACTTTTTTATAAGTGTTTAACAGATTAATTTTTTATTATTGCCATATTGCTTAGTCTCTATGGCCATACAAGTTGCAAAGTACAACGTACAGAAAAAGTAAGAAAATGTAAAAAAAATGTGTAATACACATTGTGCATTTTAAAACTTTTAAATTTAAAATATAAAAAAAACTAAAAACTTTATTCATATAATTTTTGTTTTTTGCAAAGAATAGTGAAAATATATTCTGGTTTGCCAGAGAAGCTTTAGCCAGAAACATAAAAGTCAAATTAAAAAGTAAGTTTTGCATATTATGAGCAAATTCAATGTAAAGCTTTCTCTTTGACAGCAGTCACTTGCAAAACTTACTCTTTGCATTTTTAAAATTTAAATTTACTCTTTTTCCCTAAACTATGATTTTTAAAATTTAATTTACTAAAACTGTGTTCAAAAATGTTACTTGTTAAACAAAAAAATCGTTTCAAATACATTCGTAACAGTTTAAAATGTTTTTTTCTAAATATCTCGGAACGTGTTCTTTGTCGAAGAGAGAGTTTTGAATTTATAGGACTGATATATTGTATTTTGAGGTCCCATCAGACGATAAAAACCATTTTTAGAATGATGTCTGTCCTTATGTCAGTCCTCCGGTCCATTCGTCAGTCCGTCCCTCTGTCTGTCCCCGTCAGTCCGTCCGTCTGTCGGTCTTTTCGTCTGTCTGTTTGCGTGTAATCCTTCACGATAGCTCCTACACGATTTTTCAAATAGACTTTAATTTCATATACCTATTTAGTTGTAGGCTTCGACTGTTAATTTTTGGTTAGAAAAACGAAAAAAAATTTATTTTTATTTTTTCACAAAAAAACATTTTTTCAAAAAGAAATTAACAAAATTAAAATATGGTTTATAGGTATATTATATTATCATTTTTTTATATTTTTGCTTAAAAATATTTTATATTTTTGCTTTTAAAATATTTACAAAAAAATATTATAATATTTATTATTTTAATCTTTCATGGTTTAAAGGTATATTACCTATTATTAAGCATATATCACGTGAAAACAACTTGGCAACATCGCCGGACGCAGTATTGTTAGGGATTTGTAAAAAAATATATATTGCGGACGCAACATTGTTAGGAACTTTGAAAATAATATACTCCGGACGCAGTAATGGTAGGAACTTAAAAGGACGCAGTAAGGTCGTACCAGACCTTGTATATCAACTTTCTTATTTAACAACTTAAAAATAATTTAGAAACAGTTCCCTACTATATTTTATGCGCTGATTCAATATACTCCATCAGATTTGAGCTAATTAGCGTATTTCTGGTGGACGCAGTAAGGTTGGATTTTGCAAGGACGCAGCATTGTTAGCGGGATTTATATATATATATATATATATATATATATATATATATATATATATATATATATATCCGGTGACAATATAATTTTACATAAAATCTCTGTTTCACTCCCGGGTTGCTTCACATTAATAAATTATAACTAAAAACTTGAAAATAAAACTATATAAAAAACAAGTTTTTAAACTTAAAACCCTTCTCTTGATTACGTATTATGTATAACTAAAAAGTAGAAAACAAGATATACCAATTTACAAAAACGAATTTTTTAAAAGAAGGGTTTTGGAAATGTTGGCAAAAATAAAGAAATCACAAATTCCAAAACCTTTCTTTTAAAAAATTCGTTTTTGTAAATTGGTATATCTTGTTTTCTACTTTTTAGTTATACATAATACGTAATCAATAGAAGGGTTTTAAGTTTAAAAACTTGTTTTTTATATAGTTTTATTAACAGTCTTTTATTTCCAGTATATGAAATGTTTATATACAGCGAGGTCTTTGCCTCTAGCACTTTTCATTATTTCAATAGACATGACGATTCGTACTGAACTGTTTATTAATCAGCGATTTATACAAATCAATCGATATAAATTAAAAATAATAAAATACACATAAAAAACTTAAATACAGATATATGGGTACATTTAGTAAACGTTCCACTTTATCAATAACAATACAAAGCAAAACCAAAACTAACCAAACCAAACTGCCATCAATCCCACGGAAAAACCCTTACATAAAATAAAAATAATGTATAATATTTCAATACTTTTAATTTTAGAATTCTAAAATATAAAAGTAAAAAATGACGCGGAAAACGATTTTCGCTGTAAAAGTCATTACGCGGTAAAGATCGTTCGCGGTAATGGTCTTCGCGGCAAAGGACTTGCGATAAATTTATTTTTCATTTTGTACCTTTAAAAAAAATACTTAATCACAAAAGTAACCTTGATCCGAAAATACACCATTACTTTTGTATTTGGTTATCAATTATGGGGTAAATTTCAATTTGATCAAATTATAATTTAATATTACTCTTTATGCTATCATTTATATGTAGATATATTTAAACATAAAATTAATTAATTAATAAAAAAAATAAACAAAGTACATAAACAAGAAGTAATTGCACTGTACTCACAAGTAGTCGTTGCCCAACTCTGGTGTCTATAAAGTATAATATGTGACCCTGCACAAAGCAACCCGGTTAGTGTGTCTTTAACTTTTTTACATAAGAATCTGAACAAAAAAGTAATACGTAAATTAGACACATTAACCGAGTTTCTCTATGCAGGGTCACATAATATGTATATATATTATTTCAAAATGTTGCATTACATTGTTGTATTATTAAACTACAGTTCACATTACCCTTTAGGTTATTAATGTTTTTAATTGCATAGTTAAATTGTGTGCCACCTTTATATTGCATTGTTAAATTTATCTAAAAGATAAAGTAACTAACTCAGTAACTAAGTATTCGTAGCTTTTAAATCCAAGCATGATGTTTCAAAATAAACTATTTTGTAGAAACTTTATTTCTTGCAATGAAAAACTGGCTCTAAGAAAAGTAAATATTGGTGTAAAGTTATATATAACTTTACACACAGAAAAATTTTATCTTGTAAAATCAATAAGAAATTATTTTAATTAAAAAAAATGCCTTTTAAAATATCAAAAGTAAAAACTTTACGTTTTAGTTATGAATAATATTAATTTAAAAAAATAATTTTTAAACCAAAACGTTTTTCACTTTAAAGTAAAAGTATTGTGCCTTACTTTCTTATTTTAATAGTTTCTTAATAAAATTATAATATTTCCTTTTATATTTTTGAAAAATATCAATACATTATTTCTTTTTAAAATAACCAGTTTTTGTATTCAAATTATTTCTAGTTTACAAATGATTTAAAAGTAAACATTTTTCAAATTACAATGAATATTTTTATTTTTACAATGGCTTATAAAATTAAAAAATATCTTTTTGAATTAACAAAAAACACTGTCGGAGCAAAAACATATTGGTTTTCTATTAAATCATATGACTTTTGTTTGATTTTACAACGATTTTTCTCAGAGTGTATATATAGCTTAATAAAATTTAATGAAATATTGCGACAATTTCAATAAAATCCTGGTGCACGTAAAATTTTTTTTGCGGGTAGAAAATCTCTGTTTCACTCCCGGGTTGCTTCACATTAATAAATTATAACTAAAAACTTGAAAATAAAACTATATAAAAAACAAGTTTTTAAACTTAAAACCCTTCTCTTGATTACGTATTATGTATAACTAAAAAGTAGAAAACAAGATATACCAATTTACAAAAACGAATTTTTTAAAAGAAGGGTTTTGGAAATGTTGGCAAAAATAAAGAAATCACAAATTCCAAAACCTTTCTTTTAAAAAATTCGTTTTTGTAAATTGGTATATCTTGTTTTCTACTTTTTAGTTATACATAATACGTAATCAATAGAAGGGTTTTAAGTTTAAAAACTTGTTTTTTATATAGTTTTATTAACAGTCTTTTATTTCCAGTATATGAAATGTTTATATACAGCGAGGTCTTTGCCTCTAGCACTTTTCATTATTTTCCAAACGATTTTTCTCAGAGTGTATATATAGCTTAATAAAATTTAATGAAATATTGCGACAATTTCAATAAAATCCTGGTGCACGTAAAATTTTTTTTGCGGGTAGAAACACCCGTTATTAAAATCGACCGAAAAATCTTTTTTTTTTTGCACTTTCAGCTTAAGAATGTCATGTCTGTCTGTCTGTCGGTCGGTCGGTCGGTCTGTATGTAAACCTTATAACTTTTGAACGAAGTGTCCCATTTGAAAAAATTCTTTTACCAAACGATTCAGGACTTTTTCTGTTTGCGTCACATCAAATATGGTTAACATTAGCATAGGGCAAGGGGGCAAAATGGACAAAAAATATAATTTTTACCTACCGATACCTAGCGATATCTTACTTATTATTTATAGTGGGACAAATTTTTTTGCATAAATAAAAATAATGTTCAATTCCTTACAAAAAAATATCTGATCATTTTTATCGTAGGACTTTTATAAGAACTAACAATTATAATTAATAATAATAATAATAATAATAATAATAATAATAATAATAATAATAATAATAATAATAATTATTAGTTTCCGAGATATAGGCATGTTAATAAATTTTTATATATCTTTACATTTTGTCACTATAGTAAAATTTTAATCATAGGTAAAATTAATTTCAGTTAATTTTTCTTTTAATAAATTTCTGATAAGGGCGCAGCCAAAAAAAAATCCGGCAAAGCTACAAAGAAAAAACAATTGGATATGGTCCAAAAATACAGGAAAATTGAAGTCAGTTTGATATCTTATTTTATAAACTTCCTCATTTTAGAAAAGGTACCCGTTTTACATTTCTTTTATATTATAACTTCAAAATTGAGGAATTTCAGCATTCTTTCAGAATATACCTATGATTCTATATATAAATTATGGTTTGGACTTTTATTATTTTACAATTTTATGAGGAATTTGCAGGATTGAGGTAAAAAATATTGAACACTGACATTAATTGGGTCCCTTAAAGAGTACAAAGAAATAAATATAGTATATTATGATCCAAGAACGAGAAATAATGTTTCTCGGTCACATGCGGAAATTGTGAATCGAGGCATGAGCCGAGATTCACAACCGCGTAAGACCGAGATATATTTATCGTCCGTGTATCATTTTATTTGCTTGTAAACATATTTTTAACAAAAAAATTAAGAATATTAAGTAAAATTAGTTTTAATTTAGTTTTGTCAGTTATCTGACAATTTTCCATAAGGGATGCAAAAATACTTTGGCGGGCTGCAGCCCGGCAAAGTAAAACAAAAGACAAACACAACTGCTATGCAATTTTTCATAACGGACCGCAAAAGTACTTTGGCGGGCTGCGGTAAAACAATAGACAAACTTAACATTTCTAACGGTAAAATGTCACTTATGAATACAAGCGTATAAAACATATATTTAATAATCCTAAAAACTATAAACTGGTGTGCAAAATCAAAATAACATCATATGCATAATATTATAACATATTACTCACCTACTAGAGCTTATCTTGCAAAAACAATCAGTCACGTTATAATTAAAATAATTTTATGCTAATTTTTAGCAATTTATTAATTTTTGTGCGTATTATTGTACAGCTATAATTGTGCGCTTCTAAATATAAAAAAATATTAATTTCTCACTCTTTAATATTCTAAATATTAATATATTCAAAATCACGTTTAGTTTTCCTTAACCTATTAATATATTTTAAACAAACTTTAATAAAATGCACAGAAAACATTTTACCAGGACTTTAAAACCCAAAAGGTTCACTCAATTTATAAAATCAGTGTAAGTTTAAGTTACAAGAAGTTAGAAACATTAGTTTAAGAGTTAATAAGGTAGATTTTGAAGAGATTTAGTCAAACATCACAGAGGTTTAACCGGGAATGGAGGAAACAACACGAAAGGGCAAAACGGCCCATGCGCAAAATATTGATCATTGTGGGAGTTGCAACTTGAAAACTTGAAACTCTATTTAGCTTCATAAGGTACTTGACTTCGGAGGTGTTATTTTTAAATGTGGGTTAGTAGGCCTAATATGATTATAATAATACTATTCAATATTTTAATTTGTCTATTATACACACAAAAAAAATATACCTGCTCATAATAACAATTATAAGGTAAGTGCAGGTATTATGCCCATGCTAACTTATAATTGCTGATAATAATTAAAGGAGATAACTTCAAAACAAAATAATACTTATAGAGCCCCGATTACTTATTCATGCTTAAGTTATTAAAGAAAAACATTAAAAAAGTTTTAAAAAAATAAAAAATTATAGGCCATTTAAAAAAATGTATCAATTGGCCATATTACCAACACTGTGCTGTTAATATGGCCACATATAAAATAAATCAAATTTTTCTAAACATGTATGTTTAACCTCGTACTATTCTACTTAATTAAGCATCCCCTAAGTCCAGGACTTGTGTGGGCTAGTAGTAGAGGGAACCACCGGCTTATACTGACTTTCGAACCAGTTTCTAGGGAGTGTCCGTTTCACTTATCGCCTTCGCCAAATTTCAATTATTAATTAACTGAAAAAGGCAAATCGGCGCCAGTGAGAATCGAACCCACGATAGTAGACTTGCTATGCATACGCGCTAGCCACTACGCTATGCCTCCCATTATCAAGTTAAGTATTTATATATGCTTTTTGTATTGCCTTTTATTATATAAAATAAAAAAAAATGAAAAGTTAAAAAAAAATTATACACTTCATAAAATATAAAAAAAATTATTGGCTTTAGGTATTACCTTATTACTACTTGATAAATATTTTATACTAGCTATTTTTTTAAAATTATTCACAATCAATAAGAGCAAGTAATATTTTGAGCCACTAAAAATATTACTTTTTAAAAGGCTATAACTCCTTTAATATTAAACGATGGGTTTTGGTGAAGAATACTTTTTAGTTTATTTTTAATTGAAGAATCGCCCTGCAGCATTAAAATATTATTGGTGCAGTCCCTTAGGGCTCATTTCCGGACCAACCTTTATAGGAGCTTTTTTTCATATTTTTTAACGTAGGATCACCTCTTAAATTCCTCGACCTTATTTCTGAATAACCCTGTATATTAATATTTTTTTGTTAAACAGGCGAACCCTATCAAGTCTTATTAGTCATCTCAAATATATACAGTGCGGCCCAAAAGTCACCCCCCCCCCTTTAACTTTTGAAAGAGTTGAGATATCGACTTCAAATTTAGACCTCTTAAATAAGACAACTTAAACTATCTTTTAGCATATATTTGATATTTTCAGCTCTTAAAATGTGGGCAGGGGGGGCATGGGGGGACATTTTTTTTAACGGAAAGGGGGGTCGTCTGATACATCGTTTTAAAGCTTATAAAATTCTCTATTTAAACTAACATTTTTAATTTTTTTAAAAATGTGTTTTAAGGTTTTTATTTTTCAATTTTTTGTGCTAAAACATTCGATTTTTTAAGTTTTTTTAGAAAATTTTATTTATGTCAACTAAAATTAGTTTAAAAGTATAATTAACATTTTTTATGATGAAATTAGGCATTTTTAAAAAATTATTTGTTTTTTTTTAGAGGAATTTTGACATTAATACCCATTTTAAACCCAATTTTTTTTTTTTAATTTAAAAATATGGAGTTAAATGGAGAATTGTATGAGTTTTAAAATGATGTATTACACGACCCCCCTTTCCATTAAAAAAAATGTGCCCCCATGTCCCCCTCCCCACATTTTAAGAGCTGAAAGTATTAAATATATGCTAAAAGATAGTTTAAGTTGTCTTATTTAATCTTAATATTATCGATATCTCAACTGGTTCAAAAGTTAAGATGGGGGGGCGGGTGACTTTTGGACCACACTGTATATATATATAATAAAAAAAATAGATAATAAATATATGTATATATTTTTTTAATTTTGGCGAAGGCGCGCCTATAGGCTTATGGGCTTCTAGGTTCAAAAATTGCTCCATAAATTGCGCTACGCTAATTTTGGCTGTTTTCACTCCACCAGCTTTTTGCGATAAATTTTCTAAAGCCAAACATACAAATCTATCCAGGAGTAAAAGACAAATTTTTAATATAGGTCACGCGGTAGAATTTCTATTATACCCCCTTATGTATTAGTGGATTTATTTTGAATATCGTCTCCACCAGATCGTATAGATTCAATTTTTTAGGTTATAATGCTACGCTTTTTAGTTGACGTTGGCGCCTTAAGACGTCCATGAAATGTCACGCCAGCGCCGCCCTTTGCATTTGGGCGGAAAAGGAGTTTTTGACACTTTGTGACAGGGGGAGAAGCGTCTAGAGCAATTAAATGTAACAAAAAAAAAAAGAATATAAATTTTTGTTCTTATCCTTGATAACTGATAAATTAATATTATGTACTTTTTTGAGCAAAGTTTTATCCAAGAATATATCTAATATATTAGATTGGATCTAATATATTATATATTCAGTATACTGAAATTATTTTTTTATATATTCAAATTAAACGTTACGTGACATATAGGGAAGGGGAAGTCAGTGCCGGTATGATACTTTGTGACAAGGGGAAGGGGCTTTACAAATAAGCCAAAAAAAAAGCGTGACGTCCCCTAAGGTAGCGTTCAAGTATTACGTAACGCAAAATTTGATCATTTTGGAACCCCCCCCCTGTAACGCTATTTTCCTATACCATTAACATTAAGTCCAAAAGTCCAAAATGACCCCCACCCCTCCTAGGAGCGTTACGTAATACTTGAACGTTCCCTAAGGGGCTGTTTAACAATTAAGTCGGTGACCTGTGAGCTGAAAGCGGCTACCCATATAAAATGTTCCAATTATTATTGCCACCCTCGATGTCACCCGTCGCCCATACCTATAGGTATGGGCGACGGTTCTTGAAAATAGCAAAAATTCGGTGACGTAATTGTTGAACAGTCCCAATTGGTCCCAATTATTTTACAAAAAACTAATTCTTATTTTTAGGCATTTAAATTAGAACATCTTTTTCCATATTTTTATTTATAAATATGTACCTAATAAATATTAAAGCAAGTTCTAAATATACATACAATTTAAAAATTATTTAATTAAATATAAAAATTGTTTTTTTCTCATCAGCTGCACATACCGACATCTATTATTTACAGTAAAAAAACATCTCATCCATACTGCATTTAGAACAGTTAACTTCGGTCATCGACTGCATCTTGCACTTACATTTTACAGTTTTCTTCTTTATCATAGTGTTGAATCCCCTTCCGCAACACAAGGTGGCGCAGTTCTCTCGATTTAAGCAAAAACGTCCTGTGGTCGAAGGACAAAAATTAGGACTATTTTCCAAATATACTAATTTCTGTTTTTTGTTCGCGTAAAATTGGTTGATGGAGTTACTAGCTTCAATTTGGGCAGCTTCATGATAATAATGGTTTTTTAGTAGGCTCGTGATTTCCTTAAAAGGACGAATTCTTCTATAGCATGTCCTCATTGTACAAGAATCTGAAAACCGAAACAAATAAAAAAACATAATATTAAAAATTTCAAAAACTAGATAACGTTCACTGTACAAGGTGTATTTAAAATATGACAAAAAGTTCTTCGTATGTTATTCTCATGTGCGAAACTGAGGGGCGTTATCAGTTTTTTACCCCAAATATTTTTCTGTGTAATTGTTTATTATTGGAACATGATTCCTCAGGTTAAAATACATAAAAAGGTACTCTTGTTGTAATACTGTAGGGTTAACCGTCTTAGAGAAAAAATCATTTGAAGTTGAAATTTCACGGTTCGAGGACTAAAAATTAAATACTAAAATGTTGAAAACCAAAGTTTCAGTGCAGGGTTATTCTAAATCAAAAACTAAGAAAAAAAAATTCTATACATGTAGGCCGAAAAATCGCTTTTAAAGCTACCATAGCTACCTCAGGACTGATTTTTGGAAGTACCTGTATATGAGTTTTTTTTTCTTAGTTTTTGATGGACATTCACCCTGCATCATTGAAATTTTGATTTACAAAATTTTAGTATTCAATTTTTCGTCCTCAAACCGTGAAATTTAACTTTCAAAATAATTGTTCTCGAAAACGGTAAATCCTACAGTATTACAACAGGACGAGTCATATTCCAAAAATAATAATACAAAGAAGTCATACAGAAAAAGTATGGGACGAAAAACTGATAAGGACCCCCCGTTTCTCAATCCTCTGGTTAAAATAAGTACATGAAAATAACGTACGAAGATGGGGGTTATTAAGATTAGTTCAAAAGGGTTCCTAAGTTATTAAATAAAAACTGAATTTTCAAACCCCTTACGACGCGTTTTTAGACATTTATTTATAGGAAGTTTTTGTCATACTTTAATTTTGAAGTGTCAAGTTTCAAGTTTATATACATGCATACATACCAACGAACTAATAACTTTTCTCTCTAGAATACGCATACCGTTAATATAAAGTATCGCCAATATCTCAGTTTGTTTGTAAACGAATAGTAGGTATATTCAGGTCTGAACAATAACAGTTACCAGTAACTGGTATTGTTGTCTCTGTTAGAACAAAGGTGTGCGAGTAAGACAGACAAATGTATATGTTGGCTACGTTTTTGTCAGTTTTTACAAATGAAATGCCTATTCTAGAGAGAAGAGTTGTTAGTTCGTTGATACATACATACATATACAATTTTACATTGAAACGTTATGGAGAAAACAATATTTAAATGACTCCTAATGAAAGACAATTCTGGAGCAGTTTGCTGATTTTAGTGATTCCATATGAAATCGACCTAAGACTGATTCCATATGAAATCGATCAGCGACTAATTTCATATTTAACCAGCCAAAGATAGTTTTCCAGAAATAAAAAAAAAGCACTAGCGTTGCAAACAAAAAGACAAACATTCAGACAAAATTTAAATATAGGATATGCTTGGGAGGCCCTTAAAAATTAATTTTTAGGAACGTAGTCAAAATTGGTTCCAAATTGTTTAAAAATTATGTGTATGTGTACTACACATATACCTTGTGTAGGTTGACACGTGCCACATCGAGGCCTTAAAAAGGGGACACAATACGTATTTTTAGGTATGTAACAGCCAAAAAGAACGTCCTATCGCAAAATGTAAAGGACGCAAAATGTTAAGAATAAAAATATATGAAACAATATATTTTTTGATTTTTTTTTTATTTAAAAAAATATATATTTTTATTTTAAACATCGTTAGTTATTTGCATATTTTCTATAGGACGTAGGCCCTATTTGGTTTTACACTACTAAAATTGTGCCATCTATGCACAATATTGGGGATCTAAGTGACACGTTTTAACGTTGAGCTATCGACCTATCAATTTTAGAAAGATTAAAACAAATCCCAAAAACTTTTTCTTTGAAGGACTATCTTAACCCATTAGCGCTCAGGCCTTTTTTTACATTTTTTTTCAATTATTTTGTAAAAAATCAGTGGTATTACCTAGCGTTAATTTTTTAACTGGTTTATTTCCGGGATAAGTTGTACGTGATTTTCGATCATATCGAGCATGACCCAATAGCGCCCAGAATTTTTTATTCCAATTTTTATGTCAATTTTTGGTCCAAATCAGTGATACCACTGGGCGCTAATGGGTTAATATTATATTTTACTTACGTGATAAACCATGGCATTTACACTCAATAGAATCATTCGCTATAGCTACTTCCACCCCTAGCCTACTATTATATTTCAAAACATTGCTAGGATTATCCCCAAGTTTCTTCAACTGCAAAAATTTATAAGCAAATTTTTTCCCATATCTCGAATTATCTCCACAGCCCCCCCATTTCCACGTGGGTAACAATTTTGTTTTGCCGTGGACACCGCAGCTGCAGTTTTCCAGTTTGCCTGCGGCACAAGCTTTTGCGATGGAATAAACTATGGACGCTGAGGAAATGGCATGCATTATAGCTGTTTCTCTGTATACTTTTTTGAAATATCTCTTGGTATTTAGGCAGTTCCATTGTTCATATCTAAAAAAATTTATATATTTATACACAGAAAGATTTTTTCATAGGAAATATATCAAGACGTTGCTTACAACGCACGAGACCTAGCAGACCTAGCGATCCTAAGTACAAACAGCAAAGGAGGGTATCGCATTTTGGGCTAAATCGCCTGCAACGATAAGACTTTACATGCTTATAGATACACAAAAAATAAATAGTCAAAATTTCAGCCCTTTTTACTTCCCGGAACATACTTTAACTAATTATTTTAATTACGAATTATGGCATATGTCAATGTACAATTTAGCAACATTGCACGAAACTTCAAGTGTCAAATGTCATCTCGTCAAAATAAAAATAACTTTGCACATTAACTACTACAGTGGGGCCAAATGGAAGGGTCTGTGTTTTGTTCACTGCTCTTGACTATAAAATTAAAATATTTTGTTGTGTTTTATTAGTTTTTACGGATCTAATATGCTGTAATTCAATGTGTAATTAGTCTGGACTTTTGTGACTAGTTTCTTAAGTTTCAGTACGATTATGGAGTTATTTTTGAGGTATTTATACTATAATAACAATGTAAGCAAACCAGCAGCTTCAACGATAAGTTATCGTCGATAACCCCAAGCATTAGTTCCATGACAGTGTTACCCAAGACAAGTAATTTAATGTGGCTTTCAACATGTTAAATTAGTTTATTTCCATGATATGATTTAAAACTAGATTATGAAAAAGTTACACATAGACTTTTAACTTTTAATATTAATTAAAAGTATGTATTTAAAAATAAATATATTTAATTAATAATGTGCAGTGTTTTTATTATACATTCTACCTAAATGTATTTATGTTGGTTTTTAGATAAACAAAAAATATTGCTTTTTTTCAATAAGTCGCATTTATCGCAAGAATAATGCGATGTTGTCAGGTTTACGCTAAAAAATAAATCCTGAGTTTTTATTTTTTTTTTCATATTTTTCTTTATTAACAAATAACAAGTTTTTTATCATTTTGCACTTTTTTAAACAAAAACGAATTTTTCTTATTTATCCCAAAACTCCTATTTAAAACGATACCCTTCTTTGGACTTATTATTAGGAATTCACAATTTAAATAAATAAAATTATTAAGTAAACTTAAACTAATACACTTATCATTAGTGTAGTGACTAATGAATGGTTTACTCAGTCATCAACACTAAACTAACTAAGAAAATGACCAATGAAATGTCAGAATTATTTGACAGATTTTATTTCATTGGTTAAATTTCTAATTTTAATTTTAATTCTTATTGTTATGATTGGGGCCTTTTCCCTTGAGGGGATCGGTTTGGACTTATTAATGAAGAGTGAGTTTTTCTTCAGAAAAATCTGTAAATTGGTTATACAGGGTGTCCAAACTTATACTCCCCACATACTTTTCTCGGAAACTGTACGAATAAAAAAAAACTAATATACACGTATTTTATGGTTTGACGAAAGGAAGAACCTAAAAACAATTTCATGTATACAGGGTGTTTCGTGGAGGCTGGCAACGTAAACTTTTATTTTTTTTAAATGGAATGACCCATATTTTATTGCAGAAATTTATTCGGCATAACGTTTGCTTAATTTTGATACCATTTAGTATGGGTCAAAAATTAATTGTTTTCGAGATATTAATTTTTTTTCTAAAAAAAGTCTATTTTTAGCTATCTGTAAACTCTGATATTACGTCGTTAAATTGAATCCAATAAATATAAAACTTGGCCAGGTTATTAACTAAGGATGTATCTAAATAAGTTTGAAAGAAAATCCAAAATATGTTATACAGGGCGTTCAAAATTAAAAGTCAAACATTAAAATTTTCAAACATAAAAAATTTTTTTTTTTCAAATGGCACCCTGTATATTTTATAAGTGTATTAAATGCAAAATTAAATTCTACATCAAAAACATATAAGGAATTTTTCGTCTAGGTTTAGCGGTTTTCGAGATATTTTAAAATTAAAGTGAAAATTAAAAAAAATATGAGTATTTACCTCTAACTAAACCTGTTTAAGTAGAAAATCTATAAATTCGAGCGTCCTATTAACCAAGGAGGGACCCAGGTGACCATCCCCCCTCCCTCGAAATAAAAATAAAACAACTAATAATACTTGACAATAACAAAAAAATAAATAAAAAAATAATAACTCAGCGTAAATGTTCAAAATGACTACCGCCATTGGCAATACAAAGAGCAGCCCTTCGTTGTTATTTTTTTATTTATTTTTTTGTTATTGTCAAGTATTATTAGTTGTTTTATTTTTATTTTTATTTTATTTTATATTTTTTTATGTTCCTAGTTTACAATAAATAAAATGTTTTCTTACATTGCTTTTAGTTATTTTTGCATATTAAACAATATACCTTAGACTTACCACTTCTCGAGGGAGGGGGATGGTCACCTGAGTCCCTCCTTGGTTAATAGGCCGCTCGAATTTATAGATTTTCTACTTAAACAGGTTTAGTTAGAAGTAAATACTCATATTATTTTTAATTTTCACTTTAATTTTAAAATATCTCGAAAACCGCTAAGCCTAGACGAAAAATTCCTTATGTTTTTGATGTAGAATTTAATTCTGCATTTAATACACTTATAAAATATACAGGGTGCTATTTGAAAAAAAAAAGTTTTTTATGTTTCAAAATTTTAATGTTTGACTTTTAATTTTGAACGCCCTGTATAACATATTTTGGATTTTCTTTCAAACTTATTTAGATACATCCTTAGTTAACAACCTGGCCAAGTTTTATATTTATTGGATTCAATTTAACGACGTAATATCAGAGTTTACAGATAGCTAAAAATGGACTTTTTTTAGAAAAAAAATTAATATCTCGAAAACAATTAATTTTTGGCCCATACTAAATGGTATCAAAATTAAGCAAACCAAATAAATTTCTGCAATAAAATATGGGTCATTCCATTAAAAAAAAATAAAAGAGTACGTTGCCAGCCTCCTCAAAACACCCTGTATACATGAAAATATTTTTAGGTTCTTCCTTTCGTCAAACCATAAAATACGTGTATATTAGTTTTTTTTTATTCTTACAGTTTCCAAGAAAAGTATGTGGGGAGTATAAGTTTGGACACCCTGTATATGGACTTCTTAGTGTTAATATTTTAGAGTTTTCATGACAAATATTATCAAAACTATGTTGTGGTTTTAAAAATTTGCTTTCATTATGTAATTGACAAATTCATTATTTTACTTAGGAAATGTATTACTAATTTAACAGTACTTTTTAACCGACTTCCAAAAAGGAGGAGGTTATCAATTTGACCTGTGACTTTGTTTTTTTTTATGTCTGTTTCCGCATAACTTTGGAACGAATGTACGGAATTTTATGAAACTTTTTGCAACTTAAAGAGGGCATTCATGAGGTGGTCCCGTTTTAATTTGACGCTCGGATAATGCCCGGTAAGCTGGATAATTAAGATAAATCTAATCATTTTAACGCAATTTCACTTAAAAACGGCTTAATTTGGTTCTACTATCAGCCAAATTTTTAGAGAAATATCGGATAACTCGGATAAGCCGGATAACTTGATTGAGGGGTCACTTAAATATTACGGCACACTGAAAATCTTTTAAATTCCGCTAAACTTGATTCTCTGGACCTGTAATATTAAAATACCAAGAGAAAATGATAAATTTTGTGATTTTACCAAAAGGCGTTGTTTGATTATTACTTAACGCTTAAAGTTTAACAAGATTTTCTTTAGTATTTCGTTTAAAATAAGGTTGGTTGGACTCTTGGGCGCTGAAATAAAAATATTACTTTTATTTTTTAGAAATTTATCTTTAAGATAATGACGTCAAAACGCACTAACAGTGCGTTGTGACATCAGCAGCTTGCCGAGATGGAAGGACAACTATAATTTAGCTTAGATGACGTTACAAATCTATAAGTTCTGTGTCTCTAAAAAGTAAAAAATAAAAACTTTTCGCAAAAAAAAATGAACCGACCTCTATGTCTCTAAAAAGTAAAAAATAAAAAATACTTAAGTCGGTGCCAATTTCACAGCAAACAATAATAAAATAATAAAAAAATAATTGTTAGTAATTAATTTAGGTAATGGTGAAATTGGCACCGACTTTTTTATTTTTTACTTTTTAGAGACATTGAAGTCGGTTAATTTTTTTTGCGTAAAGTTTTTATATTGGACGTCATACTGCTCAAATAGGTATTTTCTTAGTTACCTATGAGGGAAACGGAAAAAATCCTTAGTATTCAGTTTAATGCAGCAAATTGTAGTAAATTAATTAAAATACCTGAATTCATCAATGCATGAGCTTAAAGCTAGATGTTTCGCTTTCAGTAAAATTTCCGGCAACCCTTTTCTTTTGTTGCAAAGTTTGCTTTGATGCTTTAGACCACGCAACCAGCGGCACAAATGCATGGACTTCCCATTTTCCGGATTGGAAACGCTTGTGTTTGTCGTGAAAACCAGACCTTCAAAGGTTTTTCTTCTCTTTATTACTGTCCTTGATTAAAATACAGAAAAGACTAATTAATTAATGTAACAAATGTCGGGTTTAAGGTTTTCTAAAAGTCGAGAAATGAAACTGTTCGTCTCGATTCTTGGAGAGTCTCGATTGGCAAGAGTTTAGAATTTCGAGACGAGAAATAGGCTGATCTTGTCTTAACTATTTCTCGGTAATTAACTTCTTGTCTCGTCTAGCGAGTGTCTCAACAACTAACTTTTTATCCAGTCTCGCGAAAGTCTTGAGTTAAGGTTTAAGTATCATGCGTCGAAACATCCGCATAGTACATCAAAATTTGAAAATATTTCTTTATTGCTTTCCCATTTTGAAAATTTTCAATTTTCAATTTTTTTGAGTATTTTTGCGCTTTATGACGTTTTATGTCGATATAAAACAATTTTGAGCAAAAAAAAAATTGTCGATTGGTCGGTCGGTCGTTTTGTTCGGTAAATTTTGTGTGCACGATAACTTAAGAACGCTTTAAGCTAGAGAGTTGTAATTTGGCATACAGGTATGTTACCAAAAGTTCTCGCTCGGGATTCTTTTTGGTGAACATTGATATTTTCATTATTGGTATATAGGGGTTTTTGGGGTCGACGAATATGAATCTGATAATAATTTTTTTCTAATTTGAGTCTCTGAGGGGCGGGGGGTAGTTTTCGTAAAAATTGTTATATTGGGGTTTTTGTGGTTGCTGAAAGTGAATCTAATAATAAAAAATTCTAACTCCACCCCCTGAGGGTGGGGTTGCTGAAAGTGAATCTGATAATAAAAAAAATTCTAACTCAACCCCGGGGGTACTTTTCTTGAAAATTGACATATTGGGGCGGGGAGTAGTTTTCGTGAAAATTGTTATATTGGGATTGTTAAGGTTGCTGAAAGTGAATCTGATAATAAAAAATCCATTTCACGCTAGTCGGTGAAAAATGGGAAAGCGCTTTTACTGGGCTTTTTAAGTTACACTCTTTTCTTGATTTTTAGCCAGTGAAATATTTATAAAATGTAATGTAATGTAATGTAAATAAGTAATGTATTAAAAGTAATATTTAGCATTATTTAAAAAAATGTAAAATGTTAAAATAAATTTTGTTCGCTATTAACTATGTGGGGTTCCCCAAATCTCAGAGCATTTTCACTCATTCCTATTTTGCAACGGTTTTTCCCACAACTGATCTCACTACACGAAATGGCGCTTTGGAGTTTTAGGTGAGCGTAGTGCCCATAGATTTAGACCAAAAATGTTTTTTTTTGTTTAAAATAAACTCATAGGGGTTTGTCACTTCCCAGCCTGGTTAACGGAGAGATAATAAGTAGGTAATTTAACACTTGCCTAAATGGAGTACTAGATCATTCTTTTCTTAGAAAAATCAAGTGCCCTATGAATATTTATTTCTATATTTATATGTACATATATTTCCTTGGAAAAGCTATAAAAAAAGCTTTAAAGCGGATATAGGTGCGTTGTTTAAACAGTATTACCAATACAATAGAAAATAAATTGAAAATATGACGTATTCACAGGTGATTCACAGATTATAAACCAATAAATTTATTTAAAAATATAATTGCTTTAGGTACTGAAAATGTGAAATATAATGCAAAGATAAAACGGCATTCTCCTCCAAAAGAATAGTTAGAAATATAAGTTTTCGACATTTCTTTTTTTACAAAAGCTTAAGACTCTAAATTTCTTCCCCTAGCTTAAATAATGGCCTTCCAATAAGTTTTATGTTTTCATAAATCGCCCAAAAATAACCCCAGGTCAAACATTACACAGGACCGCAATTTTTTTTCTGTCGATTGAAGTGTATCAGAAATGGATTTCTAGGTGTATTTTTGGTCGCTGAACTTAAATCCGTCGTCCGTTTTGGCCCATCACGTCAGGATTTTTTTTTTAAGTCCAAACCAATTATTTTTTCCTTTCGAAAATTTTTTTTTCGCTTATATTTTCCAAAATATTAATCTTTAGCTATTAATTATCGATAGACATGATTATTTTTTTTTTATCTAAGATATGGTTAAAATCGCAAAAATTTCGGTCACCGTCTGGATATTTTAAATAAGCTATTTTCCTATTAAAAAAAAAAATCTTGACGTGATGGGCCAAAACAGATTCGTGTTCAGCGACCGAAAATACATACAGGGTGTATTTGAAATAGCGTAGGAAATTTTAACAGGTGATTCTACATGATAAAATATGACAAAAAGTTTCCATAAACATATGTCTAAAAATGCGTCATAAGAGAGCTACGCCCCTTTGAAATTGGCTAAAAAAATCGGTTTTTATTTAATAACTCAGGAACCCTTTTAGATATATTAACGAGGTTTTGCACGTTAATTAATCCTAATAAGGCCTATCTTTGTATGTCATTTTCACGTACTTATTTAAACCAGGGGTGTGCGAAACGGGGGGGCCTTATCAGTTTTTTGTCCCAAACTTTTTTCTGTGTAACTTTTTTGCAATTTTATTCTTGAAATGTGATTCCTCAGATCAAAATACATAAAAAAGGTACTCTTGTTGTAATACTGTAGGATTAACCGTTTTCGAGAAAAGTTCATTTGAAGGTGAAATTTCACGGTTCGAGGACGAAAAATTAAATACTAAAATGTTGAAAACCAAAATTTTAATCATGCAATGTTATTCTACATCAAAAACTAAGAAAAAAAGTTTCCATATATGTAGGTCGAAAAAACGCTTTTAAAGCTACCATAGCACTTTAAAAATGGTGCATATTTAGGAGACCATAGCTCCATTAGGATTGATTTTTGGAAGTACCTGTATATGAGATTTTTTTCTTAGTTTTTAATGTAAATTCGCCCTGCATCATTAAAATTTTGGTTTTCAACATTTTATTATTTAATTTTTCGTCCTCGAACCGTGTAATTTCACCTTCAAATTAATTTTTCTCGAAAACGGTTAATCCTACAGTATTACAACAAGAGTACCTTTTTATGTATTTTGACCTGAGGAATCATATTTCAAAAATAAAATTGCAAAAAAGTTACACAGAAAAAAGTTTGGGACAAAAAACTGATAAGCCCCCCCCGTTTCGCACACCCCTGGTTGAAATAAATACATGAAAATAACACACAAAAACGGGCCTTGGTGGGATTAGTTGACGTGCAAAACCTCGTTGATATATCTTAAAGGGTTCCTGAGTTATTAAATAAAAACCGATTTTTTTATCCACTTTCAAAGGGGCGTAGCTCCCTTATGACGCATTTTTAGACATATATTTATAGGAACTTTTTGTCATATTTTATCATGTAGAATCACCTGTTAAAATTTCCTACGCTATTTCAAATACACAGTGTATAGAAAACCATTTCTAATCCACGTCAATCGACAGGAGAAGATTGTGGTCCTGAGTTTTAAGAGTTTAGTCATCTTCATTATTTATGTCATTATATCTAACCAGGCCGAACAAAAATGAGGTCAAAAGGTCATCATGAGGGCGGTAAAGGAGCCTGAACCCTATTTTTTTTTGAGAATTCACTTTTGCTTATTCGTAGTACGTATGTGGCTATTAAACATATTTTTTCTACGACTGTCTTAGAATGTTAGTCAAATCGCACGAACAACTCTTACGGTATATGGCACATTCCGTAAGCGGATGACGGTATATGAAAACTCTTACGGAATATAGTATATTTCGTAAGCGGATGACGGGATATGAAACATACCGTAAGAGTTTTATTTCTAGCTAAATCAACGAAATAATACACAATTTACTATAAAATATTAAATATTTGATGAAAATTGAATTATTGGATGTAAATTACTGTTTTTTATTAAAACTTTTGCTTATTATATAATTTATATAAAAATATGAACGTATAAAACTTCAGTCGTGGAAAAAGTATAGTCTGCAACACGTGTAGAATGGCTATTCTTCATGGCTATTCAGTATTCTACTACACCAAATCTTAACCTGGAAACCTTTAGCGGGAGATATAAATTTCAATTTTTTAAGGGAGGTTGTAAGCTGTAACTTTACCGGAGACTTTGCTGAACCTAAGACACATACCTGTTTGTTTTACTGAAAGCACTGAAAGAACTAAAAATTATCGCAAACACTATAATTGTTAAAAATAAATAATTTACTAATTTCATTTCACAACTATGGTAATAATAATAACTATCACTTTCCTTCAACTACATTGTTATAACTATCCGACATGACTAACCAATCGTTAAACTTTACCGGAAAAATATGATATTTTATTTGTTTAAAGATGAGACAATGTGCGTACAGAGCACAGTTTTTGCATTTTCTCAATTTTGACCATTTATTTTTCACTTTACTTAAAATTTAAGGCCCTTCGTATGTACAGGGTGATCCAACTTTGAGTACACAATAATATCTCAGTAACGCCTTAACAATTTCAAACATTCTTTTTTATTCGATTGATTCTAAAAGAGACACTTTTTGTTCATGTTTTACGGGCGAAAAGTTGAACTCTGTGGCCCTAGGGCCAAAAAGTTTTTTTTCCCGCTAACTAAAACTTGTTATTTTTAAGCTTTTTAAAAGAAGATGCTTTACCTTTACTGTAATATTTATAAAGAAATATGACCTTTAGATCACTTTTGGTCTTGAACTAACTGTTCTTTTTGGCCAGATACAGTTATTATAATCATTTCATACAAAATAAAAATTTCTTCTATAACATAACCTCAAAATATATATTAACTGATTAATTTGTATTACTATTTTCATAACAGACACATTTTAACAAATGAAACCGCACGCAAAAGAAACGATTTAATTTTTTTTTTTAGTGATTTGATTGGATAGCAATTTGTCATGGAAAACTAGATAACTTTACTTTGTTTGTTTGTTTGTTTTTAACCTCGTACTATTCTACTTAATTAAGCATCCCCTAAGTCCAGGACTTGTGTGGGCTAGTAGTAGAGGGAACCACCGGCTTTAATTGACTTTCGAACCAATATATCTAGGGAGTACGCCTTCGCCAAATTTCAATTATTAATTAACTGAAAAAGGCAATCGGCGCCAGTGAGGTTTGAACTCACGATCATTAGATCAGAGTCAGGCTATATCGATGCCATTGACCACTGAGCTAAATCTCCCATAAGTAATAAGACACTAAAAAGAAATACTTTTTGCAATTTAAAATTAAGTATATTTAAATTATTTATTATAATTAGTAACAATCGGATAAAAAATATTGTATAATACACGGGCAAAAAGTTAAATTTCGATTTCGTAGGTTTATTAACATCGGGCCCGCCCGATCGGCTTCTAAAAACCTACTCAATCGAAAAACTTAACTTTTTGCCCTTGTATTATAAATAACTATTTTTAACTTGTGTCAGACGTGTCTGTTTTTAAAATAATATTAATAAATTCTTCATCTTATTTACAAGAAAGGCCAAGTGAGACCGATTTAATTATTTACGTTTCCCAGTTTTTCCTAGTTTACTGAAAAATGTCACACATGAAAAAGTGAGTGACACAGATGTATTAAGTTTTTATGACTGCTCTATTGAGAATTTCTCTACGTGTATACTATATAGTAACTTAATAAATCTGAAAAATGTGAATGGATCTATAGATCTATGGAAACTACAAGTTTAGATTTTTTTTATTGTTTTAATTTCTTTTGAGTTTTTATTGACAAAATTGTAAAGATGTATCTGATTGTCATACCAGGTAAGTAAATTGCCACCCAGTGTATCGGACACTTTCCCTAACAGCCCAGTCAACAAATCAAAAAATCTGTCTCTGCAAGAGACAAGGGAGCTTTCTAGAGGGCTCCCTCATAAAAATGTTGAAGAAAAAATCAAAAATAAATGTAAAAACCTTGATAAAAGCTCTTAGTTAAATAAAAATTAGTTAAAAATAATACACCTAGGAGGACTCCAATCACATAAACGTAAAAAATTTAAAGGAAAATTAAAAAAAAATTGGTATTTTTGGCGTACCTAGGCACCTTGGTGACACTTTCTCAACCTCGTATCTCCAATTAATTTTTGGTTTCTTGTAATAGTCAACTTTTAACATTATGACTTCAAACTTCTACAAACTTTAAGTTATTATACCATTACAAGGTAACTTATAAACTAACTAGAATAAATAAAGTTTTTGAGATACGAAAAGTATGAAAGAATGCCCTAAGATCGTGATCCTACTGTTTTGGTTTTAACAGTATGTCATGTCCTAAGCGTTGTTTTCATTCTACTCCTAGCCAAATCATTTTAGATTTTTTGATGAAAAAAATTTACAAGTTAAAACTTTTCATGTAGTTAAGTATCCTTCGTGAAGTAGATGAACATTCTTAATTTGATATGGGAACTGTTCACCATCTTGGATTAAAGGGGTGAGTGCGCTTATCTCGCTAAATATTCATCTTGCGATAAAAATGCATATTACCAATTTTGTTAAGAAGGAAATTTTCAATAAATTTTGTTTGAATAATTTTTTGATTATATGAATAACAATCGAGTTACTTATGTTCAAAAATAGCCATGTTGGGGGTATAATTGGGTTTTTCGATTTTTCAGAGAAATTATTCGTCGGAGGATAAAAGTGTTTATGAGCAAACTTGTAGCTCTTGAAATTCGCTATAAGTGTTATAGGTATATAATGAATTTTCATATATTTTTGTACGTTCACGGAGGACGCAACTCTACTTTCAGCGTCCAATGTAACCGTACCAAAATACTTGAAAATTTATAATATATAAAACTTATAGAGAATTTTAAGAGCTACAAGTTTTCTCATAACAACTTTTATCCTCCTACGAATAATTTGGCTGAAAAATAGAAAAAAACCAATTTTACCCCCAACATGGCCATTTTTGAATATATTCAAATAATAAATATATTTATAACTCGATTGTTATTAATATAATAAAAAAATTATCCTAACAAAAATGGTTGGAAATATTCTCCTTAACAAAATTTGTAATATGCATTCTTATTGTAACATGCATATTTAGCGAGATAACCGCACTGAACTGCGTCAAAAGTTCTAACTTGTAATTTTTTTTCTTTTTTATTTAATTTAAGCTAAAGTCATTGGGATATCTCCAAAAGTTAAGTGTACATTCAAATAATAAATATATTTATAACTCGATTGTTATTAATATAATAAAAAAATGATCCTAACAAAAATGGTTGGAAATATTCTCCTTAACAAAATTCGTAATATGCATTTAAGAATAGCATTTTATATATATATATATATACAGTCTCATCGGCCCTGCCGCTTACTGTTTGTAATAATAATAATAATAATAATAATTCTTATTGTAACATGTATATTTATCGAGATAACCGCACTGAACTGCGTCAAAAGTTCTAACTTGTATTTTTTTTTCTTTTTTATTTAATTTAAGCTAAAGTCATTGGGATATCTCCAAAAGTTAAGTGTACATTCAAATAATAAATATATTTATAACTCGATTGTTATTAATATAATAAAAAAATGATCCTAACAAAAATGGTTGGAAATATTCTCCTTAACAAAATTCGTAATATGCATTTAAGAATAGCATTATATATATATATATATATATATATATACAGTCTCATCGGCCCTGCCGCTTACTGTTTGTAATAATAATAATAATAATAATAATAATTCTTATTGTAACATGTATATTTATCGAGATAACCGCACTGAACTGCGTCAAAAGTTCTAACTTGTATTTTTTTTTCTTTTTTATTTAATTTAAGCTAAAGTCATTGGGATATCTCCAAAAGTTAAGTGTACATTCAAATAATAAATATATTTATAACTCGATTGTTATTAATATAATAAAAAAATGATCCTAACAAAAATGGTTGGAAATATTCTCCTTAACAAAATTCGTAATATGCATTTAAGAATAGCATTTTATATATATATATATATATACAGTCTCATCGGCCCTGCCGCTTACTGTTTGTAATAATAATAATAATAATAATAATTCTTATTGTAACATGTATATTTATCGAGATAACCGCACTGAACTGCGTCAAAAGTTCTAACTTGTATTTTTTTTTTCTTTTTTATTTAATTTAAGCTAAAGTCATTGGGATATCTCCAAAAGTTAAGTGTACATTCAAATAATAAATATATTTATAACTCGATTGTTATTAATATAATAAAAAAATGATCCTAACAAAAATGGTTGGAAATATTCTCCTTAACAAAATTCGTAATATGCATTCTTATTGTAACATGCATATTTAGCGAGATAACCGCACTGAACTGCGTCAAAAGTTCTAACTTGTAATTTTTTATCTTTTTTATTTAATTTAAGCTAAAGTCATTGGGATATCTCCAAAAGTTAAGTGTACATTCAAATAATAAATATATTTATAACTCGATTGTTATTAATATAATAAAAAAATGATCCTAACAAAAATGGTTGGAAATATTCTCCTTAACAAAATTCGTAATATGCATTCTTATTGTAACATGTATATTTATCGAGATAACCGCACTGAACTGCGTCAAAAGTTCTAACTTGTATTTTTTTTTCTTTTTTATTTAATTTAAGCTAAAGTCATTGGGATATCTCCAAAAGTTAAGTGTACATTCAAATAATAAATATATTTATAACTCGATTGTTATTAATATAATAAAAAAATGATCCTAACAAAAATGGTTGGAAATATTCTCCTTAACAAAATTCGTAATATGCATTCTTATTGTAACATGTATATTTATCTAGATAACCGCACTGAACTGCGTCAAAAGTTCTAACTTGTAATTTTTTTTCTTTTTTATTTAATTTAAGCTAAAGTCATTGGGATATCTCCAAAAGTTAAGTACCTTGACTGGACTATAACGGATGCCAAATGATCTATTGTACAAAAATGCTACTCCAACTGTTCGGCCAGTCGTAAATACATCTAACATTTCGGACTACATAATCGTTGAAAGATGGACAATGGTTATTTTTATGTAAACCCACCGGTTGGTAAATGTACCACGAAGTACCCAGAACTCAATTCTGCATTGATTTATTGATTTGTAGGTTAAATTACCTTTGGAGTAGGGTTTTGTTCGATAATTTCTACTTATGCATTTAAAATGCAATAAATTTAAAATATTAAATCTTTTTATTTTTGGTCACGCTTAATATTGTATTTCTGAGTTGATTTTTAGAGAAGTTTTTAAGGCGATATTTATACGCTTAATAACCATAAGCGTAAAGTTATAAGCCTGCGCACTTGCGCACAAGAAATGGCATGGTATCGTTGTATGTTCTGTTTTATAGTTATGCGAGTAGCCCTTATTAGCATTTAAAAATAACCTTTTTTTATTAAAAATTGCCTTAAAAAGACAAAGAATAGGTTGATGTTGTCTTGACCATTTCTCGACGAAATTATTAATTTTCAAGACTCTCGACATTCTGCACGGTTGGATGGCCTTAGTATCACGCCTCAAAACATCCCCACAGTAAATTCCCAGACAAGGAGTGTTTATTTTCATAACTCGTGTGTAAACAACTAAAGGCCTATTCAGAAGCTTGCATAAGAACATAAAACATAAGAATGCGATGCCGTGATTGGCTTACAAGATACATGTCGGCATCGCATTCGCATGTATTACGTTCTAATGCGAGACTGTTGATATGCCCTAAACTAAATGGACCCCATAATCCAATGGATCATTGGTCCATATGACCTGCCCATGGCTACTTACTTTAAAATACGATAAATTTTTGACGCATGCAAGAAACAAGCCGTGAAGATATGTAATGCTACAAATTCTATTATATATTATTCAGAGTAAATAGTATGTTGCATTTCCCAAATACTTAAAAAAAATTTTCAAAAAAAAAATAAAAAAATACATTTTTTTAAGAAACTAAAAATTATTGAAAAAAAAACTTATTTAAAAAAAAAATCAATTTTTTTATCAAGTTTTTGCGAAAAACGAAAAAAAAATTTTTATTTTGAAAAATTTCAAAAAACTTTTTTCAATTTTTTTTAATTATTTATTTTTCGTAGAATTGATCCTTATAATAAAAGTAATTTTTCCTGAAATAATTACGTTCATCGGAATTTTCTTTCAGCATTTTTCGATTTTTTTAAAAGTTTAACCCCCCATAACTTTTTGTTTTTGGGGGGATTACTTTTAAAAATAATAGGGTTTTTCCCCTCATAGAACTTCGATTTTCCTGAATATTTTAATCGGATTATTCGTTCTTGAGTTATCGTGTCTACAAAAATCGTGACATCGGACAGACGGACAGACTGAAAAAAAGTTGCTTATTTTTTCATGAAACAAATTTATATCCTAGAATTTTTTGTCTAGGATGATTTTTGAAAAACTTTGAAAATTCGGAACTACCGTATAACTATTTTAGCGCAAGCACTCTGAATAGTATAATAATGTGGATTCAATGGCGATTTCTCTCGTTAGATTAGACAGGGACAAAAGTTCTACCCAAAAAGGATAGAAGACATACATACACTCCCACTTCCACCCAACCAAACAAATTCTGTATTTGTTCTTTGTTGAACAAATACAATATTTACTTGGCCGGGCGAAGAGTATTATTTTTATTAAAGAAATTACTGGCGCCATCTAAATTTTAGTAGAATTATCTTATTCTACAGATTCACATTAGCTATGTTCGTTCCTGCCGCTCAGTGCTACACTTTCCTGCCAACCAAATAAATACTGTATTTGTTGTATGAAAAACAAATACAGTATTTATTTGTTTGGCTGGAAAGTGTAGCACAAATGAGATAGAGATAGGGTATACCCTATCTACCGGTAGACGTCTTTTGTTTCATAATTCTAGTTGTAGAGAGCTCCATTAACTCTTTAAATTGTCCAACTTTTTATTATTTATTTAGTTTATTTTTATTTACGGGTTCCTTTATACTTTTCCTTAGTTAATTCATTATGACTATAAGTGTTTTTAAACTTAATTAAAATTGTTGTTATATAGAAAGCTCGGAGTAGGCATAGGACAGGTTTTCGAGCAATTAAACCGAGTAAACGCAATAAAAGTTAAATAAAAGTTAAATAATTTAAAAATCAGACCAAAGCAAACGATATATCCGAAGGATTTGATCCATTATAAAGCTATTAGCGCCCTCTTGAGGAATTTATCATGAAGGCCAGCTGTGAAAAATATTCTTCCAGCAAAAATACTAGGATGGACCAAAAATTTAAATTTTTCAACTTTCTATGTTGTCCAATTCAACTGATCCCTAGGAATGACAGGGCCCTGTATCGTATATTTTGTTTGATTCACATACAGGCTGTACTCTCCCCAAGTAGCACGTTTAAAACAAACCACACGGAAAAAAGCTAAACTGAATTGAAGATTAATAATTAGAACTATGCTAGTTTCCCTATTCTGCAACTCTAGTTATACTTCTTTTCGGAAAAATCTTATTCTTGTACGCTGAGAAAAGTTATATTTGTTCAAGACTGAACTAGTATTAAAATCAAGAATATAACTACACTTTAAACAATTCTAGATACAATCTTTATTTATTTTAAAAGTTTTGTTAGTGGTAGGAAAAAACATGTGGCACCACCTATAGCATAACGCTGTCAAGTGCACTGAAATTGAAAAATTACACAAGGCTGTACTAAATAACGTCTATAAAAGTATTTATACCTAATTTATTTTAAAAGTTTTGTTAGTGGTAGGAAAGAACATGTATTTTAAGAATTTTGTTAGTGGTAGAAAAAACATGTGGCACCACCTATAGCATAACGCTACACAAGCCTGTACTAAATAACATCTATAGTAGTAAAAAGTATTTATACCTAATTAAATAATAGCTTCTTTTTCGTTAAAAATTGTATTCACTTTTTAAGAGTTTATCTTCTTTTTAAATACAAAATTAGTTAAAGTGACTATAACTATGTTTGGAAAACAAGTAAGGGCATATTTTCTTCAAATATTTGTTATACTCATAAAAAGAATATTTTACTTAGAACAAGTGTAAAATTTTAAGTATATGATTATTCTTGAATATAGATTTGATTTTTTTCCGTGTACTCATTTTTTCCAATTCTGTTTAAAAGTTACGAGGGGGTAACTTTTGGACAGCACGGTATGTTACCTTACATATTGCTCTTACTTATAACCAGTTGCTATATTTTTATAGTGTAGATCTAGCTATAGCTATATCTTCCCAGCTTTAGCTCTAAAGATATAGAAACAATAAATTAGTTTTATAATCGGAAACTTAATTTTTGTGGGAAGCATAGTAAAAAAATACATTAAACTTTTTCAAACGGCGTCCCACACTTAAAATTTGATTCTCTGTGAGCAAATTACATTTAAAATTTCTATAAATACAAATACCTATCAAATTTGATTTAAATTAAAAATTCCTGTAAATATTTTAATAATTCAATTCAAAAAGTCCAAACTATTTTTTTGTTGGAATTGTCGTAAAATTAAATTTTTAAAAACCTTTATTTTTGTTCCACTCTAAAACACCTTTTTGAGTAATACCTTCCTGTGTGTCAAACGTTTGGGGTGGCCCAAAAAGGAGATACATTGTCACCTATTGTAGGTAATATATGTATATGGAAAGGTTCATAAAAGAACGAACATGCTTTTGCGGCTCATTCGCCAAAGGGGGGCTGTTTTATTTGGATGAAATATAGATATGGCTCTGTCAACGCTCAAAAGACGATGACTATATAATTTTTCTAAATTCTTTCTTTGAAGCTACCTATCTGGGTTTTTAACTGCTTTTTAAATAAAGAATTAAAAATTATTAGACAATAATTGGTGCTACAAAGGAAGGCCTAAGTTAGACCGTCTAACCTTGATGGATTAATAAAATTAGGTTTTATTTTTGAATTACTACTGTGTTTTCAGATTTAGTTTTTGTTTTATAGATACCAACTGTAAAAGATAAAAAAATATTTTACATTTTGTTGATGCTTACTTTTTTATAAGACAAAATACAATTATTTTGTGTTAATATAGGTGGTATAAAAAAGGTTAAAAAATAATTATTGTAAAAAACAACATATTAAAAATATAAATTAATTTTCATAACGTGTGGTCTTCTAAAGGTAGGTTTCTTTCTTAGATACAGATGTTACCTACATTATCGACTTATTGACACTCTGAAAAACTGACCTATCCTTTCCCCGCCCACCACCCCTATTACCGGTCAATTACATTAACAAATTGTTTTTACCGTAGAATGGGGTGACATTGACTGCAAGAGTTGACTTTAATAATTATAATCACATATAAAATATGTTAAGGCGCCTTTTCAGGGAGCAACTTGTTACAAGAATGATTCAGTCACTGCGCATGCCTACAGGCCAGTTTGATGCTATCTTCTAGTAATCAAAATATATAGAACATGTTCTATTTTTCGGCGATTTTCACGCAAGTTTTATACTTATTTTTGTGGCACCAACCTGAAAAAACTTACCAAAGCAGGCGAAACTCAGCTATTTTAGATAACCTTTGCCGTTCTTTGATTGTTGTTTTCGTTTATGATTTTTTCGTTTTTCTGTGTTTTGAATTGGATTTAACTTGATCCTGGGATTTATTCGCTAGAAAAGCAAATGCTAGATTAGATTTTATTGTGTTTCTGTCTTTTGAATTGGATTTAATTGGATCCTGTGTTTTATTCGCTGAAAAGCAAATGCTAGGTTAGGTTTTTGTTGACAAGCGTCCAAATTGTCTGGCTGGCAGCACTGTTTGAATTGGCAATATATGGCGAAAAACTTGCACCACGTAAAAGCCACTTTACACGGAGCAATTTGTGCGCAAGTTTGATTCTATGCAAGTTTGTTGCAAGAATGATTCAGTCACTGCGCATGCCTTCAGGCAAGTTTGAGGCCATTTTCGTGTCATCAAATTATTTAGAACATGTTCTATTTTTCGGCGATTTTCACGCAAGTTTTATGGTTATTTTCGTGGTACCAACCTGGAAAAAAAGTTACCAAATCGATTTAATTTTACTAATATAGTAGCAACTGCACATGTTAATAATTATTATTATTAATAATAGGTCGGTCTGTCTAACTAAAAAACTTCCTTAAAAAAGAAAATCCTAGGTTATATTTTTGTCAACAAACGCAGACACGTCAATATTGTCTGGTTGGCAGCACTGTTTACCTTGCAATATATAGCACTAAACTTGCGTACAACTTGCTCCGTGAAAGTTCAAATCAATGTCCAATTGTCCTCATGCTATATCTGGCAGCAAACTTGCATAACATCAAACTTGCGTACAAATTGCTCCGTGTAAAGTGGTCTTAAACGATCAAGCAAGATAAATCACCGTGCAATTGTCCTCTTGCAGCATCAAACTTGCGTACTCATGGAATTAAGGTCACCCCGTTCTACAGTACACTAAAAATACCTGCATTCAAATAGGACATAATAACTTATTTTCCTATGGTAGAAATTCCTAATTCGATATGCCTTCATGCGTGGTTTTTAGATCCTAATTGTAATTGTAGTCTTTAAATAAAGGATTCGTGTGACATTTTCAATTGTTTTTATATTTAGTATTTCATTAAGCTCACATTAGAAAAAAATATGATTCATAAATAGGCTAATCTTAAAAAAAAATGTTATTACTGAAAAAATAAAACGTAATAGTAAGTTCTATGAACCTAAAAAGCTCAAGGTGTAAAAAACGCAATTGAATTTTTTTTTCTTAAACAAAATAATTAAAAAATACTGCTGCCAACAAAATAATACTTTCTCCTATAGGAATAGGTTCATTAAAATTAAAAACGAAAAAAAAAAATTAAAAAAAAAATTAAATTAAAATTTTTAATTTTTTTCAAAAAAGTTTATTTTTTCGTAAAACGAAAACTAAATCGAAAAATAATAAAAAAAATAAAAAAAAAGTTTTTCAAAAAAATTTATTAAGTTTATTTTTCGTAAAACAAAAAATAAATAAAAAAAATGTTTTTGAAAAAAATTGTTTTTACCCCAATCCGATTTTTACCGAAAACAATCCCAGCCTAGAACTTTGGATAATCAACCTGTGGTCCAAATTTGAAGTCTTTAGCCCGAAGGGTTCTTAAGTAGTCGTGGTTACAAATTTCCCGGACACACAGACCGACATACCGACAGAAAGACAGATTTTTTTTTGACGGAAATCATATGTTTTGGATATAAAACGTCCAGAAACGTAAAAATATTTGTTTTACTAACGCAAGACATTCCTTGGGGAATGTAAAAATAGTTTTAGGTTCCAGTTTTTCAATAATAGATTTGTTACATGATCGCTTTATCCACTAAGTCCTTGAATTTGAATAATTATAATAGTTGTAATAATATTATTACAGAAATAGAGTAATTAAAAAAACAATATAGGTCCATGTTAAAGTTTAACTTTTCCACGCTAAAACAAAAAATATACGCAAACGTTTAGGAGTAGATTTTTTAAAAGAAACCACTCCTAAATTTAGTACGCCACTGGCTAGAGATTAATATTATTCTATTTTATTCTATTATAATAAACAGCGATGTTACCAAATTGATTAATTTAAAAATTGATATAAAATATTTTTTCATAAATGTTACTAGGTACTCACCATCCCACTAAAAAATATTTGGTTAAAATAACGATACATTTATTTTTCCATGTTTGTAAAAGGTATCCAAAAAAACTACTAAATTTTTAAGATATTAGCTTTTTTAACTCAAAAACCAAGAATGTGGAAGATAAAACAAATTAAGTTATTGACTTATACGGAGAAAACCAAATAACGAAATATTGATCATTTTAAAAAACACGTTGTTTTTTTTTAAACACCATAAGAAAAATTCTGTGCCAAATCTCAGCTCAAAAAAATAAAATTAGGGTCTGCCCCACTTCATGTAAAATAATTAAAAAATATAATTTTTTTTATAAGGCAATATTTTTTTAATCAAATATATCTTGTATACCATCTAATGCAAAATGCCTAAATACAAATCTGTGCCAAATAACAACTTAAAAAAAAAACGAAATTTACCATCCACGTTCTTCATTTGAAATTTTAAAAATTAATAAGTTTTATTTCTTTTCTAGTTTCCAAATGTTATTATTTTTTTATGAAAAATTTGGTTTGGACTAAAGAAAATTATAACGTTCAGTTAATTATTTTTTTATTTTTTTCAAATGAAGTTGGTTCATGCTAAATTTCATTTGTTTGAGCTCAAATTTGGGGCAGGTTAAAAAAAATTTTATGTTGCACGATATGGTATACCAGATATGTCTGATAAAATCGTGCCTTATAAAAAACTATTATTTTTATTTGTTTTTTTAAAATGGGGCAGACGGAGGCCTAATTTATTTATTTCTTGAGCAAAAATTTGGCATATAATTTTGTTAAGGTCTAATTTATTTATTTCTTGAGCTAAAATTTGGCATATAATTTTGTTAAAGTCTAATTTATTTATTTCTTAAGCTAAAATTTGGTATATAATTTTGTTAAGGTATTTTTAACGGCATGAGGAGGGACTTAAAACTTTAAAAAAGTGTTTTTTGAAATACCCCAATAGCCACTCTAGCGCAAGGCTAATCAATTAATATAATTTGATAATCATACCTCGATGATTAGCGACGTGTTCTTTCGTTCATGAGCGTAGCATAAATTTAGCACTGATTAGAAACGACGGCAAGTCGCCTGTTCCCACTCTACAAAAACGCAATGTCAATGTATATATATATGATAAAAGTTAAAAAAAGATGACAAAATATGACTCATAGCTCACAACTTCCCGGGCTCTGTTAATAATAATGTGTAGTGTGTGTTATTAAATTACTATACACTGTAAATGAAAATATATATGTAAAAATGTGAATTTTTATTTTGGTATTTTTACTGCTATCTTTGTAGAGTGTAAGCTATAATTATGGTTTTTGGACCACATTCATGAATTTTAATGCAAAATTATTGTACCGACAGGAAAAGAGCTGAGATTTTACTAAACCGAGTAATATTGAGGTTAATTTATTAATTACTGTAAATTCACATTCTGACATGGTGAATTTGCTTTATTTATTAAGTTAATAAATTAGTTCAGAAGTCAATTAAAGCCGGTGGTTCCCTCTACTACTAGCCCACATAAGTCCTGAACTTAGGGGATACTTAATTTAGTAGAATAGTACGAGGTTAAACAAAAATGTAATGTAATAATACTGAAAGATTGACGGACAAATCTAGAGTGTAGCGAGAATTTTTTGACTTGAAGGAAGCAAAATTTGGATTTTGCCTTTTTGTGTTTTCAAAATCATCGGCATATGGGTCAAATTTTTTAATACCATACCACCTTCACATGTCAATCTCACCGATTTTCGTCAAATTTGGTACACAAGTTCACTAATGCATTATAACAACAAATGTAAAGTAAAAAAGCTTAAAAAAATTTTTTCGCTGATTTATGGACAAAACAAGTTTTTGTTGTTTTTCATAAATAATAAAATTTGTAAAATGCAACTTTTTCAAAACTCTTTTATAAAATGTTTATTTTTTGTCAAAAATTTCTCAAAATTTGTAATATTTCTAACACGTAAATGCTTTATAAAGGGAAATACGCAAATTAAAAAAAAAATCACATTTGGCTCTTCCTCTTCTTCTTTAAATATAAAATTTTCTCGCTTTTTAGGGTCGCATTCAATCCAAATTTTGAAAGGGGGCCCCTAATTTTTTTGGAATGTCAAATAAGGCAAGCCCCTTAAAAATGGCTAAAAATAGTAAAATAAAAAAAATTGGAAAATGCCACTCTTTTAATATTTTGTTATAAAATGTTTATTTTTTGTTAAAAATTGCTCAAAATTTGTGATATTACTAACACTTAAATGCTTTATAAAGGAAAACGCGCAAATATAAAAAAATACATTTTGATCTTCTTCTTCTTCTTTAAATATAAATTTTTCTCGCTTTTCAGGATCGCATTCAATTCAAATTTTGAAAGGGGGCCCCTAATTTTTTGGGATGTCAAATAAGGCAAACGGGAGCCCAAACATACCTCTGTCGGTGATATAAAATTTGTTCTGGTATTTTGAGATCTGAGCCCTCTACGAGCCCCTTAAAAATTGTTAAAAATGGTAAAATAAAAAAAAATTGTAAAATGCCACTCTTTTAATGTTTTGATATAAAATGTTTATTTTTTGTTAAAAATTGCTTAAAATGTGTTATATTAATAACACGTAAATGCGCAAATTAAAAAAAAATACATTTGGCTCTTCCTTAAAAAATAATTTTTCTCGCATTTCGAGGTCGCATTTAATCCAAATTTTGAAAGGGGGCGGGCCCCTACTTTTTTTTTGGGATATCATAATGCGCAAACGAGAGCCCAAACATACCTTTATCGATGATATAAAATTTGTTTTGATTTTCTGAGATCTAAACCACCTACCATCCCTTGGAAAATAGCTTAAAAATGGTAAAATTTAAAAATAAGCGCTTTTTACCTATTCAAGAGCTATTTTCAATATATGTACCTTTATATTTACATTAAGTACAAAATAATATAACGATAGGCTCCGTATCCCTTTTGAAAAGCATTTATACCGAAAAACTGGTTCGAAAGTCAGTATAAGCCGGTGATTCCCTCTACTACTAGCCCACACAAGTCCTGGACTTAGGGGATGCTTAATTAAGTAGAATAGTACGAGGTTAAACAAACATGTAATGTAATGTAATGTAATATATTTTGTTCATGGGACCAAACGACACTTGGAAAAAAATTCAATATTGTAACATGTAAAAATCAATTTTTTATATATTTTAAGAATTTAGGCTTGGTTCATAAATTGTGGCATACTTTTAGGGAATCTTCAAGTTATTTCACAGATTTTCAATGAAACTGGCGTATATGCACATATGTTTATGGATCATACATTTATGCATATCCGCCCCTTTTGTCGCAAAAAAATATGGCTTAATCGGCAAATTCAAATTGTTTTAATACTTAAGTTAAGCTATATAGAACTGTCAAAGTCAATGCCGTCTACTAGAAAAAAATAATTTAATTAATTTACAAAATGTTCACATTTATCTAGACATTTACTAAGGAAATTACCTTTCAGCGGATTTGGCTGAAATTTCTGTATGTTGTAGTCCTTAGTTCCCTGAACAAAACTGGCTGGGTCGCACCTTTAACAGTTTTGGAGCAATAACCTTTTAAAAATAGGCCCGTTTCCTTGAATTTTATAAATTAATGGACTGTATATCGAAATACATCTCGAAAACGACTAACATTAGAGCAAAGTTTGCTCAGTAAACATTTATACCGAAAATATTGCTTTATTGTGAATTCCTTGTATATGGCATCATATGGCATTGGCATAACCAAAATAGTGTGAAGTGTTAAATTCGTGCATGTTGGGTAAATATTGTTGATCATGTTTTTTCTCTTTTCTCGACGTTTTAGAACATTTTGATTCGAAATCTGCAAAAACATCGCTTGTCGGTATGTCTGTATGTATGTTAGCACTTTATCTTAATTTCTAGATGAGCTATCGACAAACTTTTTTTTTATTTTTTTTCACATGTAGGAGAAGATCTAGTTTTATTTTTGTAAAAATCAAAGTTAATCAAAGCTGGGTAAAACTACCACTTTTTATATTTTTCTTAATTACTTTAGAATGGTTTGACCAGACTTTAAGTTCATTATGCAAATTACTTTTTGTACTGCTTAAACGTCTACCAAAAATAAAGTCTCTAGATCAAATCGTTCAAAAAATATTTCAAAAATATTTAAAACAATTATTGGTAAATTTTGAATGAATTAACCTAGAGACTTTATTTTTGGTAGATATCTAGGTATTATTTAAAGTCATTTGCATACTATATTTGAGGTCTAGAACCAAAAAAAAAATTTATGACTAATATATATTAAAAAGTAATTTTTATATGTTGCAGTTGCAGTTTTTTTCCAAGGATTAGTTGGTCCCATGAATAAAATATATCCAAAATAAATTAAATGATTTTTAAAAGTGCTAAAAAGCCCATCGTTACATTATTTTGTAATTATTGTAAATATAAAGGTATATTGAAAATAGCTCTTGAATAGGTAAAATACCCTTCGGCGCTTATTTTTAAATTTTACCATTTTTCAGCTATTTTCCAATGGCTGGTAAAGGGTTTAGATCTTAAAAAACAAAAAACAAAAATTATATCATCGTTAGATGTATGTTTATGCTCTCATTTGCCTTTCTTTACATGGTAACATCAAAAATTTTGAGAAATTTTTAACCAAAAATAAACATCTTATAACAAAATATTGAAAAAGTTTCATTTCACAAGTTTTATTATTTTACCATTTTTTAGCCATTTTTAAAAGGCTCGTAGATGGTTTAGATCTCAAACAACCAGAACAAATTTTATATCATCGATAGAGGTATGTTTGGGTTCTAGTTTGCCGCTTTAAAATTCTCAAAAAAATAAGGGGCCCCTTTCAAAATTTGGATTGAATGCGACCTTGAAATGCGAGAAAAATTAATATTTAATGAAGAAGAAGAGCCAAATGTATTTTATTTTTAATTTGGGCATTTTTCTTTATAAAGCATTTACGTGTTGGTAACATCAAAAATTTTGAGAAAATTTTAACTAAAAATAAACATTTTATAACAAAATATTAAAAGTTGAATTTCACAAATTTAATTATTTTAAAATTTTTAGCCATTTTTAAGGGGCTCGTAGAGAGTTTAGATCTCAAAATACCAGAACAAATTTTATATCACCGATAGAGGTATATTTGGGCCCTCGTTTGCTTTATTTGACATTTCGAAAAAATTAGGGGCCACCTTTCAAAATTTGGATTGAATGCGACCCTAAAAAGCGAGAAAAATTTATATTTAAAGAAGAAGAAGAAGAAGAACGAAATGTATTTTTTTATATTTGCGCGTTTTCCTTTATAAAGCATTTAAGTGTTAGTAATATCACAAATTTTGAGCAATTTTTAACAAAAAATAAACATTTTATAACAAAATATTAAAAGAGTGGCATTTTACAATTTTTTTTTATTTTACCATTTTTAGCCATTTTTAAGGGGCTCGTAAAGGGTTTAGATCTCAAAATACCAGAACAAATTTTATATCACCGATAGAGGTATGTTTGGACTCCCGTTTGCCTTATTTGATATCCCAAAAAAATTAGGGGCCCCCTTTCAAAGTTTGGATTGAATGCGACCCTAAAAAGCAAGAAAATGTTATATTTAAAGAAGAAGAGGAAGAGCCAAATGTGATTTTTTTTTTAATTTGCGTATTTTCCTTTATAAAGCATTTACGTGTCAGAAATATTACAAATTTTGAGAAATTTTTGACAAAAAATAAACATTTTATAAAAGAGTTTTGAAAAAGTTGCATTTTACAAATTTTATTATTTATGAAAAACAACAAAAACTTGTTTTGTCCATAAATCAGCGAAAAAATTTTTTTAAGCTTTTTTACTTTACATTTGTTGTTATAATGCATTAGTGAACTTGTGTACCAAATTTGACGAAAATCGGTGAGATTGACATGTGAAGGTGGTATGGTATTAAAAAATTTGACCCATATGCTACTTTAAAGTAATATATTCCTAGCCTTATACGAATTATTATCCAAAATAATATTTTTTTTTTCTAAAAAAATATGGGGCAGTAAAAAATTTAAATTCACAGCGTCTCTTTGATCGTACGCTACTGATTAGATCTTCTTGTGAGGTGTACTGACTGGTAAGTTCCGCGTTATTTGTGTGTGATTGCCGAACAAAAACCCCACTATATAGGACATGTTCTGCATTATAAACAGATGGTTAAAAGCACTAGATTTAATATCCTATCGCAAAGTAGTTGCAATTACATTTAGTTTTGCTATATGCCTAATTACAACTTTACTTACTATTACACCGATATGCAATCTTCAAGGAAAATACTACGTAGTTGAATTAGATAAAATAAATAAATCCAGAAATATAAACCAGAGACAAATATTGCAAAAATATTAAATAAATCTCCTCTGAGGTTGTATATACATCGCCGTAGTTTAGGCAATTTAAGGGGGTGGGAGGTAAAGTACCTAAAATTTAGTCAACTTAGGTACAAACTTTTTTATCTCTGATATGAAGTGATTAGGTTAATAAAAAAAGGTCACCAACTCTATTATTTTGTCAACTTCTAAAACCAAGAAAATAATGAGAGAATTAGCTCAGCGGTCTAAGGCATCGATATAGCATTGACACTGAGCTAACTGGAGCCGATTGCCTTTTTCAGTTAATTAATAATTGAAATTTGGCGAAGGCGTACTCCCTAGATATATTGGTTCGAAAGTCAATTAAAGCCGGTGGTTCCCTCTACTACTAGCCCACACAAGTCTTGGACTTAGGGGATGCTTAATTAAGTAGAATAGTACGAGGTTAAAAACAAACAAAAAAAAATGACCATATACACCCCCCGTAACTTTTGAATGGAATAAGATATAAACTTCGAATTTGGAATATATATATATATATATATATATATATATATATATATATATATATATATATATATATATATCACAATAAAAGCTATTATTTCTCATATTTTTCAATTTTTTATTCGGTAAGGCGGCGCCAGGGAGGCAACGGGGGGCAATATTTTAAATAGAACTCTAGTTCTTGTGGTAGGTCATTTTAAAGAGCTTAAAATTATCTATTTAACTGTTTAATTATTTATTTTTTAATATTTTTTTGAAGATTTTTTTTCTTCAAAGTTATTCAAATTTTTAATTTTTTGTGCATAAATATTAAAAAATTTACATGAAAATAATAAATAATTGGTCTTAGCATGATAATAAACATGTATTAACTCTTTTGACATTTTGCGCAAAAATTCCAAAATTAATTTTTTAAAAATATTGAAAATTTTATCAATTTTGAAAAAAAAAATCTTCAAAAAAACTATTAAAAAATAAATAGTTACACGGCTAAAAAGAAAATTTTAAGCTCTTTAAAATGACGTATCACAAGACCCAGGTTGCCATTTAAAATATTGTTCCCCACTGCCCCCCTGGCGCCGCCTTATTAATAAAAAATTGAAAAATATGACAAATGATAGTTTTTGTTGTCTGATATGCATATTCCAAATTTAAAGTTTATATATCATCCCGTTTTAAAGTTATGGTGGTGTATCATTTTAAAGAATAACCCTGTATATTATAGTCTTTTCCACTCCAATTGACAACCGACATTACATCAATTTGCCTAGCCGAAAAATCTTGAACTATTATACATAAAATACAATCTTTTATAAATGTTCCTTTAATTTTCCAACCTTTTCGAAGCTAAAGCTGTATCAATATATTTGTTCTGCTCCAGACTTTTTAAATAAAATTGTGTAAGTTGCGTAAACAGGCTAGTATTTGTAACTAAATCTTAATAAGTTCAATAGGTTTAATCTTTCATTAATCTTTCATTATTTCAAAGTCCAAACTATATTTTTGCACACGTAAATTTTTATTATACAGTCTTTTCTTCTACAAAAGATCCTAGGAAGGAAGGAAGGAGCTTCTAAAAGTAAGTTATAACTGAGAAAAGTTAAGAAAATCTAGTTGTTCCAAAAACTATAGAAAAATACAAATTCTATCTTTTAAATTACTATATAAAAGATGACTAACCATTTTAACGAAACCTATCATTAATCAAAACCAATGTGGTGAACAAATAAAAATTCCAATGAATCAAAATGAAGTTATTTTTTCGCATTTAAATCACATTTTAAAAACATTTCCCGAAACGATCGGTATAATTATGATGTTAGTAGGTACAAAGGTACAAAATGACAGGTTACAGTGTATCATTAGTAATAGCTATTACTAGTGGAAGTGAGGAAACTCACACCGCGTACCCATCATTAAAAGTAAATTGATATTTGGGTGGTCAAAATACGAAACAACTTAATTTTTAGGGATTTTACCAAGGCTTCCTTCACTTTAAGGCCGGGGTACTGGACCATCTAGTTGGCTTTGATATGGCCCACTAGGGTCTGACAACGCTGGTACGCCAACATAAAGAAAAAATTACTAAAAATAATACTAAGAATTTGTTATTGTCAGTTTGGTAGTTTTTTATTTTTAGGCTTAAAATTTGATTATAAAGTGGTGAAATGTTAAAAAAATGTGGATAAAGTTTTAATGTTATTGTTTTAATTTTGCCTTTAAATATCCTAGTGCCAAATATAACATTTCTTAAAAAACAACACGAAACTACTCAAAAAAATTAAATTAATTTTGGTATGTGAGAATTCTGAGCCATTTACTAAAATAAGGTGCAAAATTAAGCTGCTTGAATCAAAGAAGATACTGTAGTTTCATGTATGGCAATAAACTAATAAATTAAGTTATAATTTATATATTTATTATAAGGTCTTTACTTACAAATGTCTTGAAACACAAAATACAATATTTTGTATACCTAGGTATATTGTTTTTTAATGCAATGAAAATAATACTGTGTAATTTTAATAATTATTAAAAAAACAAGGCTAAAAATTGCTGATAATCTTCAAATTTAATAACAATTAAAATAAAATTTAATGCTTAACTGATTTTGCTTTTCAATTGTGGTACGTCAATATAATCAATGCAGTATAGTATATTTTATAACTAGTATGGAATAGACAATATTCCGCGCGAGCGGAAAGTTTGTCATACAAGCCGACAGGCGAGTATGACGGTCCCGCGAGCGCGAAATGACTATTCCATACGTGTTGTAGACTATACTTTTTCTTCGACGCAAATATAAAACACTGTATGGCTTTAAACTGCGGAAAAGGTTAAAAACAATGTTTTTTTGTGACTCGACATTGTAAATGCAAAAAAAACATATTTTTAAATAAAGCAACTAATGTTATTTAATAATTTTATCAAATCAATACTTAAAAAAGATTTTTATTTAATTTTAGCACATATTTACAAATTATAATGCAAAAATTGAAGGTTATGTCAGATTATTGTGACAGATATCAGGTTTAAATATTTCACAATAGATGGAGAAGTTTTAATTTTTTGAACTTAATTGATAAAAAACTGGTCAAATATTAAGAAAAACTAATAAACTTTATGTAATTTTAACGCAAAACTTTAAATTGCATTAAAATATTCAATATTTCACGGTAAAATAAATATATTTTTTGCTAATTTTGCTACAGTTTTCTTTACTTTTATAAACAAGAGATGGCACTACATTTGCTCATTTTAACACTTGATACGGAATATTCATACCGTATCTAGAGCTAGAAAAGATTCATTCTGTGTTTGAAATGTGTATATATTTGCTTACATTCTAAAGCAGCCGTAGAAAATAGTATATTCTATAACTAGTATGGAATAGACAATATTCCGCGAGAGCGGAAAGTTTGTCATACAAGCCTACAGGCGAGTATGACGGTCCCGCGAGCGCGAAATGACTATTCCATACGTGTTGTAGACTATACTTTTTCTTCGACGCAAATATGAAACACTGTATGGCTTTAAACTGCGGAAAAGGTTAAAAACAATGTTTTTTGTGACTCGACATTGTAAATGCAACAAAAAACATATTTTTAAATAAAGCAACTAATGTTATTTAATAATTTTATCAAATCAATACTTAAAAAAGATTTTTATTTATTTTAGCACATATTTACAAATTATAATGCAAAAATTGAAGGTTATGTCAGATTATTGTGACAGATATCAGGTTTAAATATTTCACAATAGATGGAGCAGTTTTAATTTTTTGAACTTAATTGATAAAAAACTGGTCAAATATTAAGAAAAACTAATAAACTTTATGTAATTTTAACGCAAAACTTTAAATTGCATTAAAATATTCAATATTTCACGGTAAAATAAATATATTTTTTGCTAATTTTGCTACAGTTTTCTTTACTTTTATAAACAAGAGATGGCACTACATTTGCTCATTTTAACACTTGATACGGAATATTCATACCGTATCTAGAGCTAGAAAAGATTCATTCTGTGTTTGAAATGTGTATATATTTGCTTACATTCTAAAGCAGCCGTAGAAAATAGTATATTCTATAACTAGTATGGAATAGACAATATTCCGCGAGAGCGGAAAGTTTGTCATATAAGCCGACAGGCGAGTATGACGGTCCCGCGAGCGCGGAATGACTATTCCATACGTGTTGTAGACTATACTTTTTCTTCGACGCAAATATGAAACACTGTATGGCTTTAAACTGCGGAAAAGGTTAAAAACAATGTTTTTTGTGACTCGACATTGTAAATGCAACAAAAAACATATTTTTAAATAAAGCAACTAATGTTATTTAATAATTTTATCAAATCAATACTTAAAAAAGATTTTTATTTATTTTAGCACATATTTACAAATTATAATGCAAAAATTGAAGGTTATGTCAGATTATTGTGACAGATATCAGGTTTAAATATTTCACAATAGATGGAGCAGTTTTAATTTTTTGAACTTAATTGATAAAAAACTGGTCAAATATTAAGAAAAACTAATAAACTTTATGTAATTTTAACGCAAAACTTTAAATTGCATTAAAATATTCAATATTTCACGGTAAAATAAATATATTTTTTGCTAATTTTGCTACAGTTTTCTTTACTTTTATAAACAAGAGATGGCACTACATTTGCTCATTTTAACACTTGATACGGAATATTCATACCGTATCTAGAGCTAGAAAAGATTCATTCTGTGTTTGAAATGTGTATATATTTGCTTACATTCTAAAGCAGCCGTAGAAAATAGTATATTCTATAACTAGTATGGAATAGACAATATTCCGCGAGAGCGGAAAGTTTGTCATATAAGCCGACAGGCGAGTATGACGGTCCCGCGAGCGCGGAATGACTATTCCATACGTGTTGTAGACTATACTTTTTCTTCGACTGCAAATATGAAACACTGTATGGCTTTAAACTGCGGAAAAGATTAAAAACAATGTTTTTTTGTGACTCGACATTGTAAATGCAACAAAAAACATATTTTTAAATAAAGCAACTAATGTTATTTAATAATTTTATCAAATCAATACTTAAAAAAGATTTTTATTTAATTTTAGCACATATTTACAAATTATAATGCAAAAATTGAAGATTATGTCAGATTGTTGTGACAGATATCAGGTTTAAATATTTCACAATAGATGGAGCAGTTTTAATTTTTTTAACTAAATTGATAAAAAAGTGGTAAAATATTAAGAAAAACTAATAAACTTTATGTAATTTTAACGCAAAACTTTAAATTGCATTAAATTATTCAATATTTCATGGTAAAATATACATATTTTTGCTAATTTTGCTACAGTTTTCTTTACTTTTATAAACAAGAGATGGCACTACATGTGCTCATTCTAACACTTGATACGGAATATTCATACCGTATCTAGAGCTAGAAGTTCTTCTCTTGCACCCTTTTTCTTTATTTTTCACCTATTCACTATTTCCAAGCCATCACATATTCTGGTATTAGTTTTCTTATACCTATCTGCTGTTTTTGTTAAAAATAACAGATTAATTGTTTCTCACAAATAAAACAATTATTTTTGAAAAATATGTGACATTTTGCTTCAAAATTTTCAACTCATCTGACCATGGCCCACTAGGAAGTCTGGCACCTAAGCCAGTAGCGCGGCCTGGAAGTGAACGACGCCTAGATTTTACGGATTTTCTATGCGAAATAAAGGGAATGATCGGCGTGTAATTTTAAATAGATGATCCATTTTTAAACGACCGCAAAAATATTATATCGAGTGGTGCCACAAAATTAATTAAAAAAAAAAACTGTCTAGATGCTATTATACATACAAAAAGTTTATTAACTCTACCTAGAGTTTTTTACAAAACACACAGATTTTATTAAATATTTACCACCCTACCAAATTTCAGCTTAAAACATTAATCTCGTGCTTTATAAAAAATATGATATATTTTATTCATATTTTACTTTTTTGGAGCTGAAATTTGGCAGATATCTATTTTTTGTGTTTTTCCCAATATAGGGAGCTTAAAATTACCGAAAATTCGTGTTTTATAAACTACACTTAGGTGCACTGTTAAAATTAATTTGAAAATAAAATAATAATATTCAACATTGGTTGAAACTATTTTAGGCAAGTTTTATGGTAGTTATTTTGTGTTAGAATAAAATAGCCTATTTTTCTGAAGAGACTGACCGACTTAATGACCGACCGACAATTTTTATTTTTTTTCGACTAAAAGTCATAAAATGTAAGAAAAGCAAAAAAAAAATGAGAATTTTTGCCTTTTATTATAAGGGCTTTTCCAATAAAAAATTAAATGGGAAGACAATACGCCCCAAATAAAATGAAACAAGCCATGAATATATGTTATGCTAAGCATTCCATGATATATTATTCATAGTAAATAGTATATTGCATTTCCCAAATACTAAAAAAAATAATTCTCAAAAAAAAAATAAAAAATAAAAAAATAATTTTTTTTTAAAAACGAAAAACGAAAAATTATTGAAAAAAATTTCTTTTTCAAAAAAGTTTTCAACAAAATTTTCTATTGAAAAAAAATTTTTTTTCTTCAAGCGTACTAAAATATTCATATTTTATAACTGAACACACTAGTTAGAAGTGATCTATTTTTTTACAGTAAAAAAATGAGTTCATTGTTGTACGCCGTAAAAAAAAGTTAGTTAGCTAAACCACCACTGGCGGCAGCACTCTTTGACTTTGATGACAGCCATACTTCAAACTTGTTTGTTTATTATGTAAACAGGTGGTTGACTCGAGATTCTGTGCAAAAGCTTTGTGTGAAATTGATTAAAAATGATTGAAGAAGAATGTATGGTTTATATACGTACAAATCTCTCCGAAATTGCAAATGCTACATTAGACATCGAAATCGCGAAAAGTGTACGATTTAGCCTACGAAAAAAATTTAAAATGAGCTAAGGAAGGTTTAAGTTTATTTCGAAAAGGTTTTATTGGCCTATTTTAGTAAAAAAACATACTTTATTTCTGAAAAAATTAAATTCAAAAATTAATATTTAAAAAATATATATAGAATGTTTGAAGAAAAAATAGTATGTTTCACTCAGAGTAAAAGTGCTTTTTTTACTCGTCTGTAGTTTCCGGACTCCGCTTCGCGTCGTCCGTAAATTCTACAGACTAGTAAAAAAAAGCTTCACTTTTCCTCTTAGTAAAACAATATACTATTTTTAAATGTTTTCATTTTTTTTTAATAAATTTTCTTTTGGCGAAAAATGAAAAAAAACCTTTTTTGAAAAAAAAAAATTCTAATTAACAAAAAAATTTCAAAATTTTTATTTTTTTTGCTTATTTTTTAATTTTTTTGTAGAATTGATCCTTGAAATCAAAGTAATATTTTCTGAAAAAAGTACGTTAACCGGAATTTTCTTTCAGCATTTTTAGATTTTTTTAAAAGTTTAACCCCCCATAATTTTTTTGTTTTTACGGGGATTACTTTGAAAAATAAAAGGGATCTTCCCCTCATATGCAGAACTTGATTTTTCCTGAAAATTTCAATACGATCGGATTATTCGTTATTGAGTTATCGTGTCTACACAAAAATCGTTACATCAGACAGACGGACTGACGGACGGACAGACGGAGCTTTGAAAAAAAAGTTGCTTATTTTTTTCATGAAACAAATTTATATCCAAGAATTTTTTGTCTAGGACGATTTTTGATTTTTTTTGAAAATTTGAAACTACCGTATGTTATTCTAGCGCTGGCGCTGTGAATAATATAATAAGTAGATGAGATGTAGAGATAAAATTGTTAATTTCAGTTTCCAAAATTTACACCTTTTGGTTAATATGGAAATATTTTAGTTCTAAACTGTTGCATCTCGGAGATATTTAACAAAATGTAAATAATCAAAAATGTGTTTAAAGTTTAAGGATTCTTTTTTGTAACATTTATGACAGAAAATAACATCGTACTTAGGTGGGCATTTTCTAATATCTTAGCATAATAACACAGGCCCACAAAAAAAAATTCCTGGATTCCAATATGATATTCCTATGTATTTTTCCCGCTGAAACTGAATCCGCAACCCGTTTAACCCCTACACGTCAGGATTTTGACATAACCTCAAAAAACACCCGAAAAACTACTGAAACCGCTAAAATCATCTGTGCCATACCACTGTCCCCAAATTGCTAATTCTATAACCCTAGAACCCCATAATCCCCTAACCTCATTATGCATAACCTCAAAACCCCCTAACCTGATTAAGTAGAAAAATATAGTTTGAGAAAACAGAACAAATTCTTCAGTTTTTTTTTGTGGAACATAGTCATAGGTAAGTAACTCTATAACCCCAAAAATTCCCTAACCTCAAAAACGAAACATTATAAATAACCTCAAATTAACTTCACTTCGTAACTCCATATACTATATCCCCTTAATCCCGTTATCCTATTCTGTGGATAAGTCCGGTTACTGAAATTATAACCCCAAACCTCAGAAATGTGGAGTAAGTTTTTTATTGTTGATTTTTTCATACTAGTCTCCAATATTCTCGGAGGTAGCAGGATTTCAAATTTGAAAAGTAGTAGTAGTGGTAATAATGTCTTTCATTAAACAATTACGTAAATACCACGAAAAAATTTAATTTCATAAATATTGCAAAAAAGATATTGGATAACAAGCTTACTGAGGTATTAGACGTCTCAGAGGTTTTTAATAATAATTAATTTTAAAAATTAATGAAGTAGACCTTGATGCATGACTTCACTCACAAAACTCTTATGATTTCGAAAACCGGACTTCTCCACTCCAATAGGATGATGGGGTTAAGAGGTTATAATATATGGGTTTACGGAGCGAAGGGGTTAGGAGGTTATGGTGTGATAGAATTTTAGGGTTATACAGTTACTATGTTATATGTTCTATGTTCTGCAGTTACTATGTTACTATGTTCTACAAGAAAATTTCACGTAATTGTTCTGTTTTCCCGAACCAGATTTTTCTACCTAATGAGGTTACGAGGTTTTGAGGTTATGGAGTAATGGTATTCCGAGGTTAGGGGATTATGGGGTTACGAAATCACGAATTTGGAGGAAGAGGGTGAAAGTGGTATGGAGTAGATGATTTTAGCGGTTTCAGTAGTTTTTGGAGTGTTTTTTGAGGTTATGTCAAAATCCTGACGTGTAGGGGTTAAACGGGTTGCGGATTCGGTTTCAGCGGGAAAAAATACATAGGAATATCATATTGGAATCCAAGACTCACGAAAAATTTTTTTTTGTGGGCCTGTGTAATTATAAACAGAAGTTTTGATCACCCTGTAGATTAAGTTTTAATTTTAGGAAGTGATAAAATAGTTAGGAATTTTCAAATTGGACAAGATGATAGCATTTTCTAGTAGGATTTTGGAAAATTTAAAAACGAAAAATTTATCAAGCAGCAAGTCCAAAGGCTATTTATGTGACATATCGAAAATTCCGATACAGAAAAAACTGTTACATCAGAAATACATTATAGAATATATACTTGTAATTTATATTATCTAGGTATCACATTCCTTTTAAACGTTGAAAAATAAATACGTGGGAATCCACGGTTCGTTGTAATTAATTTAATTAAAATCAATATTTTTAATCATAAACTTGAGGAAACACGTGCAAGTGGTATGTCCAAGCAACAATATGAATCTTAACTACTCTGTAATTTTTTTTTTATTAACCACTGTGTATACTACAGCGCGATTCAAAAGTCACCCCCACCCTTAACTTTTGAACGAGTTAGGATATCGACTTTAAATTTGCAACTCGTAAATAAGATAACTTAAACTATCTTTTTGCATGTATTTGATATTTACAGCTCTTAACATATGGGCAGGGGGGTATGTGGTTGATTTTTTTTTAAACGGAAAGGAATGTCGTGTGATACAATATTTTAAATCTTATAAAATACACTAGTTTACTATACAGGGTTATTCAGAAATAAGTACAAGAAATTTAAGAGGTGATTCTACATTAAAAAATATGAAAAAAAGTTCCTATAAAGGTTGGTACGGAAATGAGTCCTAAGGGAGCTACGGCTCTTTAAAATTGCAATAAAAATAAGGTTTTTAATTAATAACTTTTTTACTCTATAAGCTAGAGCCACGAGCTTTTACATGTATACTAGTATTAATAATGACAATAAGTTTATGTTATTTTTTTTTAATTTATCCAGAGGCGTGCCTAGACGGAACAAATATTAACACATAACCCATTTTTGCCCCAAACTTTTTTATGTATATTTTTTTGGATCTGGTAAAAAATATAAGTTCTTTGAGTAAAAATACATAAAAAATGTCATATAGAAGTAACCGTTTACAAAAAAAAAATCAATTAAGAGAAAGTAACATTTTGTGAGAGTAAAAATGTTACTTTTTAAAAGGCTATTACTCCTTAAATTTTAGTTGTTTTGGTGATGAATACTTTTTTGCTTAGTTTTAAATGAAGAATCGCCCTGCATAATTAAAATTTTAATGGTGCTTTTTTGTTCCCCATTCAATATGTCCATGTTCGAAGGGCCGCAGCTCCCTTAGGGCTCATGTCCGGACCAACCTTTATAACAACTTTTTTTCATATTTGTTAATGTAGAATCACCTCTTAAATTTCTCGAACTTATTTCTGAATAACCCTGTATATTTTTTAATTTTTTTAAACATATTTTTGGGGGTTGAAAATGAGTATGTTTGGCAATTTTTTTTTTAATCAAATTAATTTTGAAAAATTATTAATTTTATGATGCTAAAACGTAAATTATACTTTTAAACTAATTTTAATTGATATAAATAAAAATTTACAAAAAAAATCAAAATTTTCAGCAAAAAAAAAAATATATATAAAAAATCTAAAGCTAAACAATTTATTAAAATATTTAAAAATATAAATTCGAATAGATAATTTTATATGCTTTAAATGATCTATCACAGGACTCATTTAAAAAAATATCCCCCTTTCCCCCCTGTGCGCATTTTAAGAGTTAAAAATTATAATTATATGCAAAAGGATAGTTTAGGTTGTTTTTGTAAATAAAACTAACTTTGAAGTCAATATCAAAACTCGTTCAAAGTTAAGAGGGGGGGGGGGGTGACTTTTGGACCGCACTGTATATAACATTTATTACTAAAATTTGGGAAGTAAATGATTTCTTGTCCAACTATTTTCCACGCCTGGACCGAACTTGTAATAAATATACAATACAAAAAAAATGTGCAAATTTACATGGTAAATCAGAGGTAATATGTTTCCAAGCAGGTGCTCGTAAAATTTACCAGATTTAACTTGTAAATTTAAAATTTTTTAGGAATATTACATGTACATGTACGTAAAAATTACCTCTGATTTAGCATGTAAATTTACACATTTTTTTACAGAGTAGATTACTGGTCTTTATTTAAATAATTAATTTCCGCTAGATGGCGTCAAATTTTCCAGTTCGATATTTAACGATTGAAATATCGTTGAGTTTATTTAAAATTTTAATATTTTTTCTCGAAATCGAGACAAGACAAGAAATCATGATTTTTTGATTCTGATGAAAACCTACCCTTAACTGGTCAGATAACTTTTTACTATCGAATTTCCTCAAAACAAACAATTATAAGTTCATCTTAACTCCTAGGCACTGAAGCTTTTCCCGTGTTTCCTTTGCTGATACCCAATGTTTAAAATACCTAGCACCACTTTTTTCTTGCAATAATAATTTTAAAATTTAATAAATTTTTCACTCTTAAAGAAAAACATGTTGGATAAGGACTAAAGGTAACATTTTGTGGAAAAGAAAGTACTCTTTTTCCAATAAAATAATATATTATTTTTAATATAACTTACTGCGTAGTTAGCCAAAAAGAAAATGTAGAAAGAGGGAGAGGAAGAGAAGAGACAGGGAGAGAAAGAGAAAGAGGAAAAGGAAAAGAAAAAGGAGCAGGAAAGAAAAAAAAGTGGGTCAGAAAGGGTAAAAGAGCAAAATAGTGAGACACAGTAAAAGTGAGAAATAGCTAGAGAGAAAAATAAGAATGAGGGAGCAAGAGAAAGAGAGAGAAAGCGAGAGAGAGACAGAGAGAAAGAGAGAGAGAGAGAGAGAGAGAGAGAGAGAGAGAGAGAGAGCATAAGGGAAAGAGAAGGAGAAGAAAGGCAATTGCTTTATTTATACTGTTAAAGTAAATTCACCCCTGGGCTACTAAAGATAAACATTTAAGTACTTAATTGGGTACTACAATCTGTTTGATACAAAACGAGGAATCATTAATTTATTCTCCACATTATGTAACAATTAATTTCTCCAGTTCTAAACAAATGAAAAGAAATAAAAAAAAAACACTATCTGGAGCACATCAATCTAAAGATCGAGGGTGGCTTTGAGGATGGGAACGTAACAAATAGTAGGCGTACAAGAAACATTCACCGAAAAAAAAATCCGATATCATTATTCATTTTAATACGCCATGGGTATCTAGATTTTTCGATCTATACCATCATGATTGGCATTTTTAATTACTGTATTCGTTTTAAATAATAAATATTATTGTTGGTGCAATCGTGAGCAATAACGGTGCTTCGAAAGATAAAATAGTTACGTATAAATGTAGGTAAATACCATATAGGTTGCCAAACTTTGAATGTAATTTTCTGGTTTGTAAAAAAACTCGGATTTTTTGGCAGGTTTTAATGCGTCACTTTATTATATCGCTAACGTTTTTCCCCTCTTTGGGGTCTTTATCAAAGCTGAAAGATAACAACTATTGTTAATAACAATAATAATGATAATATATAACAAAAATATTTTTTGCCTGTTTTGAATCCCATTTTCAGGTAAAATATGTAAATTTCTTATCTAAAAATTATGTGAGCGTAGTTATATATATTATAAACTTGAACATTATGGAAAAGGAACCTTTTACAACATAAAAATAAATAAATATTACATTACATTATAAAAATTGGTTTTGACAACATGTCGAAAAATTTGTAGGTTAAAAGCGTCGGTTGTAGTAAAAAACATTTTTGTGGGTCGAACCCAGCATTAGTCAATTCTCTGTGGTAACATCGGTCAAAAGGTACGTATACCACCCCCCCTGTTTTACTGATGAGATGAAAAGAGGGGAAAGGAGGCCCCAGCTAAAGCATATGCATCTCACACCCCGTTACACTAATGAGATGAAAAAGAAGAAAGAAAAACACTCACCCAGCATGGTTAGTAACCACTGTTCCACAAAGAATTAGCTATTAATTCTGTAATTAGACAAAAATGAAAATAAATTTTACTAAGTCAATCGATGTCCGTTTTAAAATTTATAGTGTTTTTCTTGTGTTGGCAGCTTCTTGTGGCCACATCGGTTATTAGGTACGCATCCCACCCCGTTTCACTAATGGAATGAAAAGAGAGAAAGAAACACCAGTTAACGGGTATGTATTTCCCACTTCATTTCCATCAAATAACTGCCAACAAAAACGCTATAAATTATAAAACGGATACGGATGGCCTTAGTAATATATATTTTTATTTAATAAGAAAAATTAATAGCTAATTTTTGTGGAGCAGTGGTTACTAACCATGTTGGGGGAGTATGTGTCTCTTTCTCCTTCCATCTCATTAGTGAAACGGGGTGGGAGATACATACCCGTTAACTGGTGTTTTCTTTCTCCCTTTTTATCTCATTAGTGAAACGGGGGTGGGATACGTAGTTTTTGTGGAGCAGTGGTTACTAACCATGCTGGGGGAGTGTGTTTCTTTCTTCTTTTTTATCTCATTAGTGTAACGGGGGGTGAGATGCATATCCTTTAGCTGGGGCCTCCTTTCCCCTCTTTTCATCTCATCAGTGAAACAGGGGGGGGGGGGGTGGTATACGTACCTTTTGACCGATGTTACCACAGAGAATTGACTAATGCTGGGTTCAACCCACAAAAATGTTACATGTTTTTTACTGAGAACGACGCTTTTAACCTACAAATTTTTCGACATGGTGTCAAAACCAATTTTTATATTGTAATGTAATATTTATTTATTTTTATGTTGTAAAAGGTTCCTTTTCCATAATTCAAGTTTATAATATATATAACTACGCTCACATAATTTTTAGGTAAGAAATTTACATATTTTACCTGAAAATGGGATTCAATACAGGCAAAAAATATTTTTGTTATACAGGGTGTATTTGAAATAGGGTCGGAAATTTTAACAGGTGATTCTACATGATAAAATTTGACAAAAAGTTTCTATAAACATATGTCTAAAAATGCGTCATAGGGGAGCTACGCCCCTTTGAAATTGGCTAAAAAAATCGGTTTTTATTTAATAACTCAGGAACCCTTTGAGATATATTAACGAGGTTTTGCACGTGAATTAATCCTAATAAGGCCCATCTTTGTATGTAATTTTCACGTAGTTATTTAAACCAGGGGTGTGCGAAAAGGGGGGTCCTTATCAGTTTTTTGTCCCAAACTTTTTTCTGTGTAACTTTTTTGCAATTTTATTTTTAAAATATGATTTCTCAGGTCAAAATACATAAAAAAGGTACTCTTGTTGTAATACTGTAGGATTAACCGTTTTCGAGAAAAGTTAATTTGAAGGTGAAATTTCACTGTTCGAGGACGAAAAATTAAATACTAAACTGTCGAAAACTAAAATTTTAATGATGCAATGTTATTCTACATCAAAAGCTAAGAAAAAAAGTTTCCATACATGTAGGTCGAAAAAACGCTTTTAAAGCTACCATAGCCCTTTAAAAATGGTGCATATTTAGGAGACCATAGCTCCATTAGGATTCATTTTTGGAAGTACCTGTATATGAGGTTTTTTTCTTAGTTTTTAATGTACATTCGCCCTGCATCATTAAAATTTTGGTTTTCAACATTTTAGTATTTAATTTTTCGTCCTCGAACCGTGGAATTTTACCTTCAAATGAATTTTTCTCGAAAACGATTAATCCTACAGTATTACAACAAGAGTACCTTTTTTATGTATTTTGATCTGGGGAATCATATTTCAAAAATAAAATTGCAAAAAAGTTACACAGAAAAAAGTTTGGGACAAAAAACTGATAAGCCCCCCCCCGTTTCGCACACCCCTGGTTTAAATAAGTACGTGAAAATTACATACAAAGATGGGCCTTATTAGGATTAATTCACGTGCAAAACCTCGTTAATATATCTAAAAGGGTTCCTGAGTTATTAAATAAAAACCGATTTTTTTAGCCACTTTCAAAGGGGCGTAGCTCCCTTATGACGCATTTTTAGACATATGTTTATAGGAACTTTTTGTCATTTTTTATGATGTAAAACCATCTGTTAAAATTTCCTACCCTATTTCAAATACACCGTGTATATTATCATTATTATTGTTATTAACAATAGTTGTTATCTTTCAGCTTTGATAAAGCCCCCAAAGAGGGGAGAAACGTTAGCGATATAATAAAGTGACGCATTAAAACCTGCCAAAAAATCCGAGTTTTTTTTACAAACCAGAAAATTACGTATAAATGTTAAATTCATATATAACAATAATTTAAAATTTGTTATTTTAACAACGCCAAAAAATCCTAGATACCAATTTTCGGGAATATATACAGAAAAATAATAAAGAGGATGTCCTGAGGTGGAGTTGATGGGTTAATTTTAATATTGAATTTTCAGAGTTAAGTAATTTTGCCCAATTTCAAGGTTCTAGTTATGTAAGTGAACATTTTATCACAAGATTTGATCTTAAACTAACAAACAAATTATAAAAAAGTGAAGTAAATAAAAGCGTGTAAAAATGAACAAGAAATCCGTGCTCCACAAAAGTAAAAAGACTTATGTCTTTCCTATTTTTAAAGTGTAATCTATACTGTATGATAAAATCGATCAGATTTTTATCTGTCTATCTTTTCCAATTTTTTTTTGTACTTCCCAAGTCTTAAACTTGGCATGAACATATGTCTGCTGAAGAGGAATGTCTGAATCCATAAAATTTTCTTTCGGGGGTAGTGTGAGGCAAAGACTTTTTCATTTACAAAAATGGGGAAGGCACACTTAAATATGAGTTTTCGTTTCCCGGCAAAAGTTCTTTTACCCATAAGAATCCTTAATGATTAAATTTATATTAAATTTAAATGTGGCTAAAGGGAGCTGATCCTTCTCCTGAAAAAATTTAAGCTCCTCCTGAAGCAAATAAAATAAAAACAGTGGGTATTTGGAATAAACAGAATAAATGAAAAGTTTTTTATTAGTGTCCCTAGAGCCACATTTTTTTGCCTGAATACTAGCATTCAAGTTATGCCGGAGCTACCTCCCCCTCGAGTTGCAAAATTGATCATCTTGTAAAGTTTGACTTGGAAAGATACCCTTTTTTTGGCACTCTAAAACAATATCCAAATTTATAATTTGGAATAATAGTAAATAATAAAAAAAGTGGAGAAGTGGAAAAGTGGAGAAGTGAAAAAGTGGGTATAAAAATATAATGGAAAAACTTCTAATAAAATGGTTAATATTTTAAAAAGAAAAAGATTATGATAGCTTTTCTTTTTCATATATATATAGTATATATAGCACAAGTATGAAATAAGACACTTCTTACTCCATTAATCGTGTGAAATTTGTCGCTTTTATAGGTAGTCATAGGAAAATTTTTATTAAGTAAGCTTTTCATTTTTTCAAATATCGCTAAATTTAGAAAAAACGGGTAATAGACTCCAAAAAATTGGGTATGTTTTTGAGTCTACACATGTTTACTATACAGGGTGTATTTGAAATAGGGTAGGAAATTTTAACAGGTGATTCTACATGATAAAATATGACAAAAAGTTCCTATAAACATATGTCTAAAAATGCGTCATAAGGTAGTTACGCCCCTTTGAAATTGGCTAAAGAAATCGGTTTTTATTTAATAACTCAGGAACCCTTTGAGATATGTTAACGAGGTTTTGCACGTGAATTAATCCTAATAAGGCTCATCTTTGTATGTAATTTTCACCTACTTATTTAAACCAGGGGTGTTCGAAACGGGGGGGCCTTATCAGTTTTTTGTCCGCAACTTTTTTCTGTGTAACTTTCTTGCAATTTTATTTTTGAAATATCATTCCTCAGGTCAAAATACATAAAAAAGGTACTCTTGTTGTAATACTGTAGGATTAACCGTTTTCGAGAAAAGTTCATTTGAAGGTGAAATTTCACGGTTCGAGGACGAAAAATTAAATACTAAAATGTCGAAAACCAAAATTTTAATGATGCAGTGCTATTCTACATCAAAAACTAAGAAAAAAAAGTTTCCATACATGTAGGTCGAAAAAACACTTTTAAAGCTACCATAGCCCTTTAAAAATGGTGCATATTTAGGAGACCATAGCTCCATTAGGATTTATTTTTGGAAGTACCTGTATATGAGGTTTTTTTCTTAGTTTTTAATGTACATTCGCTCTGCATCATTAAAATTTTGGTTTTCAACATTTTAGTATTTAATTTTTCGTCCTCGAACCGTGGAATTTCACCTTCAAATTAATTTTTCTCGAAAACGGTTAATCCTACAGTATTACAACAAGAGTACCTTTTTTATAATTTTGACCTGAGGAATCATATTTCAAAAATAAAAATGCAGAAAAGTTACACAGAAAAAAGTTTGGGATAAAAAACTGATAAGCTCCCCCCGTTTCGCACACCCCTGGTTGAAATAAGTATGAAAATAACACATAAAAAAGGGGCTTGGTAGGATTAGTTGACGTGCAAAACCTCGTTGATATATCTCAAAGGGTTCCTGAGTTATTAAATAAAAACCGATTTTTTAGCCACTTTTAAAGGGGCGTAGCTCCCTTATGACGCATTTTTAGACATATGTAGAATCATCTGTTAAAGTTTCCGACGCTATTTCAAATACACCGTGTATTGGGGGGATCGCTCCGGCCTAAAGCAAGAATTGAAAGATCTTCATAAATAGGATGCAATACTTTATTTAATCTATAAGACGTTTAGCAAAAATTTAAATCCTACTTATTTAAGAAAGAGACAGTTTCCAGTTGATTAACTTCCAGTAAGGCTGCAAGAAAGGGTTTTATTTTTTGAGGACAATATGTAACGGTATTGTTGCAAAAATACACTTTGTATGTGGTCAAAAACCCGGTATTAAACGATGGTACTTTACAGTATCTTTTTAAAGCTGGCTTTTCAAAGATACCTAATTTTCTGAAAATAGGCATATAGGACTAATATTTTGAAAAAACAAAAATATAACGGTACTTTGGATAAAATCTACACAGGAAAAATAATAAATAACTTTTAAGTCACATCATTTTTCTGTGTACTTTTTGAAAGGAAAAAAGGATTTACAATAGTTAATTTTATGAAAGGGCCAAAAACAAATACTGTTTAATTTTATAACTTTGTGAAAATTATAGTACTAGGTATATAAAACCGTAATAAATTTAAATATTTTCCCAGGTATTAATAAAAAAAAACTTGTCTATAAATACGACTTTATAGCTTTACGATTTTTTGGGGTTTGTGTAAATAATTATTTTCGACAAAGGGTAGAATATTTCCTTTTATTTTTGTTTTATTGATAGTACCTGTATAAAAAATATAATTTAAATATTGGTGCCATTCATAAAAGCAGAGGCCTTTTAAGAAAAGGGCCACCTAAGATCAAAATTAATTTAATAAGGAAGTACTAAACATTAGTAAGCGGGATATCGTAAAAGTAATTGCTTTATCCTTTTGACCTTTTTGCCCCCAAGACCCCGACCTATCACGGCCGTCTAAAAACTATTCCCTACAAACGCCGTTACCTAGGAACCCTAAATGAAACGACATTAACTTCACTTGTATAAAGTTTACCATTTTCATAAGTGTTACTTTCCTAGATTCGCCTTTTTGCGTGTCTTGCAAACCAAACTCGTCCAGAAAATACGTTTTTTCTGTACTCGGCAAACAAATATTTTTACCAAAAACAAAGCAACCAAACGAACCGAACGACATTTTTTTGTGAAAAAAAAATTGATTTAATTATTTTTATTCCATCTTAATTTAATAAGGAAGTACTAAACATTAGTAAGCGGGATATCGTAAAAATAATTGCTTTATCTTTTTGACCTTCTTGCCCCCCAAGACCCGCGACCTATCACGGCCGTGTAAAAACTATTCCCTACAAACGCCGTTGCCTAGGAACCCTAAATGAAACCACATTAACTTTACTTGTGTAAAGTTTACCATTTCCATAGCTGTTACTTTCCTAGATTCGCCTTTTTGTCTGTCTTGCAAACCAGACTCGTCCAGAAAATACATTTTTTCTGTACTCGGCAAACAAATATTTTTACCAAAAACAAAGCAACTAAAAGAACCGAAAGACATTTTGTTGCGAAAAAAAATTGATTTAATTATTTTTATTCCATCTTAATTTAATAAGAAATTACTAAACATTAGTAAGCGGGATATCGTAAAAATTATTGCTTTATCCTTTTGACCTTCTTGCCCCCCAAGACCCCCGACCTATCACGGCCGTCTAAAAACTATCCTCTACAAACGCCATTGCCTAGGAACCCGAAATGAAACGACATTAACTTCACTTGTGTAAAGTTTACCATTTCCATAACTGTTACTTTCCTAGATTCGCCTTTTTGCCTGTCTTGCAAACCAGACTCGTCCAGAAAATAAGTTTTTTCTGTACTCGGCAAACAAATATTTTTACTAAAAACAAAGCAACCAAAATAACCGAAAGACATTTTTTGCGAAAAAAAATTGATTTAATTATTTTTATTCCATCTTAATTTAATAAGGAAGTACTAAACATTAGTAAGCTGGATATCGTAAAAAGAATTGCTTTATCCTTTTGACCTTCTTGCCCCCCAAGACCCCCGACCTATCACGGCCGTCTAAAAACTATTCTCTACAAACGCCGTTTCCTAGGAACCCTAAATGAAAAGACATTAACTTCACTTGTATAAAGTTTACCATTTCCATAACTGTTACTTTCCTAGATTTGCCTTTTTGCGTGTCTTGCAAACCAGACTCGTCCAGAAAATACGTTTTTTTTCTGTACTCGGCAAACAAATATTTTTACCAAAAACAGAGCAACCAAACGAACCGAAAGACATTTTTTTGCGAAAAAAAAATTGATTTCATTATTTTTATTCCGTCTCTGTTGGATAATATTTTTCTGAATCCTGTCCTGTACCATATGTTACAAATACAATTTATCTAATTGAAGAGGCTGTCGCTTTGAATTTTCTAGGTTCTTGATGTTGGATTAAGATGGCATGATACGACTATCTATTTGAGTGTATAATAGTGCATTTTAAAGCTTTTTCTACTCTTAGTAGACCCACAGTTATAAGTTAAATAGGTATTCCATCTATTTTTTCAATTAGCGTTCTGGGTAGTATTGGTAATATGAAGTTTCAGGCTGCTGGTCCTTGTCAGTATCAACCTGTACCCTGTTATATTATTTTTCGAGAAAGTTTGGTTGTCAACAAAAATATTTAAGAATTAAAAGAGACATCGAAACTGGAACAGTGTTTTTTTATATTCCTTATTCGAAAATTGTTATAGATCCTATCAAGTACTAACTTTTTGGGCAGTTTTGACACCCCATACTAAGCTCTTTTCCTATGTCCATAGGATTAACGAGTCGCTAGTGCGTTACGTAATGTTTAAACGATCCATATGTTTTATGTTTATGTTTGTTTTTAACCTCGTACTATTCTACTTAATTAAGCATCCCCTAAGTCCAGGACTTGTGTGGGTTAGTAGTAGAGGGAACCACCGGCTTTAATTGACTAAGAAGAACATTAGTAAAAAAAAACTATATGATAAAATATCTACCTTGAATAGGGAGATAAACAAATATAAGCTTTGTTTTTAACATTAGAGAAGAGTTAATAATGGATTGCGAAGCAACAGTTATCTTTACGGCTTGTTTTTTTCCCATCTCGAAATCACAGTAACCGGGCGAGTACTTTTTTAACGCATCATTAGATCCAAAGAGATTGTCTTTTTTTCTTTCTTAGGCTTAAACAAAATTCCTCCTTTTTTTTCGTTTGTTACTACCTTTTTGGTTTTCGATTCATAAAATGCAGTGGACAGTGTAATTTGATAAGTTTTCGGAACTTTTGCGTAAAAACGATATGATGATATTTGTTTAGTCAATGAACTGAAATGCGTTATACCCAAATAAAACACAATAACCATTAATATTTTTAACAGGAAACAAAAAAAAAACAGTAACTTTTTATGAAGTTAGATAAATTTCTAGATTACGCACCAATCAAAACATCTAATGTTCATCCTGTCAAACAATTATACTTATTACAGCGAAAAATACACTGCCCAGTAGTCGCTTTTCCATTTTTTACCTCAGCGCGTAAATGGATTTTTTTTATTGTCCGATTCACTTTCATCAACGTCAAAAAGTCCAATATACAAATTTTCACTAAAACTACCCCCCACCATCCAGGGGCTGAGTTAGAATTTTTTTATTATCTGATTCACTTTTAGCTACCTCAAAAACTCCTTTATACCAATTTTTACGAAAACTACCCCCCACCCCTCAGGGGCTGAAGTTGGAATTTTTTTATTATGAGATTTACTTTCAGCAACCTCAAAACCCCCTATTTACCAAATTTCACAAAAACTACCCCCACCCCTTAGGCATTGGAATTGGAAAAATGTTATTATCAAATTCAGTTTCGTCGTTCGCCAAAAACCCATATGTACCAATTTTGACGAAAATATTGAAAATATTTAAAAATATTTACCCCCTCACCCCCGTGACCACGCGTGGGTGTGGAGTTAGAATTTTTTTATTCATATTCGATTTCAGCAACCTCAAAAGCCTATATAAGAAATTCTTAAATTTTTGTAAAAAATTGTATTTACCCCTTTGTCACCCTTACCCCACCCCAATGTTTACCAAAAACAATCCCGAGCGAGAACTTTTGGTAACGTACCTGCACGCCAAATTTCAAGTCTATAGCTTAAAGCGTTCTTAAGTTATCGTGGATACAAGATTTGAAATCATTTCCCGGACAGAACGATCGACCGACCGTTAGACCGAATTGTTTTCTTTTTGCTTAAAATTGATTTATATCGATATAAAACGTCACAAAACGCAAAAATATGCAAAAAAAATGAAAATTTTTGCACGAATACAAGGCTTTCCGAAATTTTGAAAAATTTAAAAATGGGAAAGCAATATACTAGCAACAGTTTTTCAGCGATAAATAAATTTATAAGATTCAGTGATGTATGGTGTCTGTGACTTTGTGACCAGCATCTATACACGGATTCTATAAAAACGTCAAGCAAAGTTGTCATTTATTACATAGTTTCTTTTCACTCAAATTTGGTTGTCCTTTGGAATCAAGAGTGTAGAAAAAACTGCTCCAGCTTGAGTTTTACAGTTTTATTATAGTCTTCATTCTCAAATGTTTATCAGACAGACAAAACTTTCGCAAAAGGAAAATAAAATACACATTAGAAAAGTTTTTTTATCAGATTCAATTTCAGCAACCTTGAAAACCCATATATAGCAATTTTCAATTTTTTCTAAAGAAAATGTATTTATCCCCATTTGCCCCCTTGTTGCACCCCAATGTTTACCAAAAACAATCCCAAGCGAGAACTTTTGGTAACATACCTGTATGCCAAATTTCAAGTCTCTAGCTTAAAGCGTTTTTAAGTTTCCCGGACAGACCGATCGACCGACCGACCGACCAATCGACCGACCGAGCAACAATTTTTTTTCTGCTCGAAATTGATTTATATCGACATAAAACGTCATAAAACGCAAAAATACACAAAAAAAAATTTTGAAAATTTTTGCACGAATACAAGGCTTTCCGAAATTTTGAAAATTTTCAAAATGGGAAAGCAACTACATCTAAAACTTCTAATTTATATTATTTTATTCCTTTTTTTTTCATTTATAAAAAACCACTTGCCTATGTAATTTGATAATTTTTGAAAGCTTTTACAAAAAATCGATTAAGGTATTAAGGCCTTATCTAAATAGATACAGATACAATACATGGAGTGGCTACAATAGATCAGATCAAGTTGAAGAAAAAGAAAAAAGCTGTAAAAAAAGTATGTTTGTGCAATGCATTAAAAAATTTCGGTCAGTTTCCGGTTATTCAACAACAATATTCGTGTTTACATTAAAAAGTAAATCTAAAATCTTTAAATACAAATGCATATAGGTATATCGTCCCACTCATATAAAAAAACAGTACCAGATTTACCTCCTGAAAATTTTATTCAATTGTCAATTTATGTAGGTATATATTTTTTAATCAAATGTTTAATACAAGTTTTCTGTTTGACCATCATTTTTAATATGATCTACTTTAACACTGTTATTTCAATCATTATTATCAAAATTGTCATCAACATTTTTATTATTGTCATTATCTTTATCAACTGCATCTTTAATATCATTAGTTTCTTCATTATAATCATCATCATACAAGATTCGTGCTACTTGTACGTCGGACGTACAAATGTTTCATGTTAATTGGCTTTTTATATGACATAACCCAACTATTTGGTTTCGGTCGGTTTTTGCGCCTGTTTGTGTTTTTTTTTATGCAGATGGGGCGTAGCTCTCCACTTAAATGAGGAAAATACAATTCTGACTAATAATATACCCTAAAAGCTTTAAAATAATACGAATAAGTCCGCAGTAGGGAACGTTCAAGTATTACGTAACGTTAATTGTACCGAAATTCATACTCTTCATACCACGGTTCTCGCTTTATTATAGATTATAATCTATAATTATAGAGATTTCATATTTTAGCTACCTCCCCTAATAGGGGGTGTTTTAGGGTAGTAGCCAAAATATGAAATCTCTAAAGCCTTGAAGAAGGCGAGAACCGAGGTATGATGTGTAACAAAATTGTCATCTCTATTTTGGAGCCAGAGGAAGAATGAGATGCAAATCTTAATCTGGACCTATGAACATAAAATTGTATTTTTTTTCTATGGTAATTTTTTTTAGTGGTTCAATATTATGTATTATATGTATTATATGTATTATATGGGAGGATTGGTGTAGTGGACTACCGCGTCGTATTTGACGAGTTTACTACCCAAAATAGCGTGAGTTCGATTCTCACCGGCGCCGATTTGCCTTTTTCGGTTTATTAATAATTGAAATTATAATTATTATCATTATTATTATTATTATTATTATTATTATTATTATTATTATTTTTTTTTTTTATTATGCTGTAAGCATATGCCAGTCAGGCCAATGTCCGTGCCTCCGACAAACACGGGTGACGTGCTGGCAAATTAACCAGAAGCTGCTCTTCACACCGTGAAGTAAGCAACTACTGGGTCCGGTTATCATGAGCTCTGAGTAAATTCAATGATCCCAGGATTACGGCTTTCTTATTATTATTATTATTATTATTATTATTATTATTATTATTATTATTATTATTATTATTATTATTATTATTATTATTATTATTATTATTATTATTATTATTATTATTATTATTATTATTATTATTATTATTATTATTATTATTATTATTATTATTATTATTATTATTATTATTATTATTATTATTATTATTATTATTATTATTATTATTATTATTATTATTATTATTATTATTATTATTATTATTATTATTATTATTATTATTATTATTATTATTAATATTATTAATATTATTATTATGATTATTAAAAACCCTGAAAATCAGCCAATAAGAATACAGGATGTACATTTAGCTTCGTGTTCGTCGGATGTACAAATAGCCTGATCCATAAAAATAATGCATTTAAATTGGGAATAAAAATTATTTTTAGCATATGATGGGATAGTATATGGGTACTTATTTGGCGCTGTCACTTAAATATTGTTTGTTCATTTTACACAGGTTAAAGTGACATTAGACAAATAGAATAAAAATAACTATCCGTAAAACATATATTTACCAAACCCAATATTGACAAGGGCCCCTTACTTTTGTTTTCTCTTTCGTTTTGGTATTGGTTTAACCAGAAAATTCTTTTGTTTTTATTTTATATACACAGGCGTGGACTGTGCAAATATACCAAGCGTCCATATAAATTTTTGAAAAAAAAAAATCAAAATAGCTAGGTATTTATATGTACAAAACATAACTTGTTGGAAAATGGGTGTCTACACTGCAGTTCAATGGTCTAAAACTAGCAGTGATACTATTTTTTTTTATGTTTTCTTTTATAATTTAATGTTCGTGACCTAGATGCCAAAATCGCTGGCATATACAAAATCTACTTATTGATCTTTTGCGCGTGACATGGAAAAAGTTATATAACCTCAAATAATTTTAGAAGGCTGTAGCTGCATAAACAAGCATTAAAAATCAATCTGCATGCAAGTCAAGCTAACCTAAAATTTTTCGTTTTGACATAACTTTTTTGCGACCCATAACTCAAGACAATCAATTTTTATCCAATACATACAGATAATGAGACAATTACCAGCTTTATTTTAAATAGATAAACTCAATAATAACCCCCGCGTGGATTTTACTTTATTGAGTGGATAATTATTTATTTTACCCACTCAACTGTCACTTGTCAAATTATTTTCTTGTAAATGTCATTAAAATTTTTAATAAAAATATGAATTTCTAAGCTATAAAGAACTTTCACTTTCGGGTTTAGACCGTGTTAATGGATTTTCACTTTCCGACGTTTCGTCTCTTACTACTAGAGACATCTTCAGGGATTAATCTGAAACTTTTCAGTTAAAGAACTTTCACTTTCGGGTTTAGACCGTGTTAATGGATTTTCACTTTCCGACGTTTCGTCTCTTACTACTAGAGACATCTTCAGGGATTAATCTGAAACTGAAAACTTTCACTTTCGGGTTTAGACCGTGTTAATGGATTTTCACTTTCCGACGTTTCGTCTCTTACTACTAGAGACATCTTCAGGGATTAATCTGAAACTGAAAAGTTTCAGATTAATCCCTGAAGATGTCTCTAGTAGTAAGAGACGAAACGTCGGAAAGTGAAAATCCATTAACACGGTCTAAACCCGAAAGTGAAAGTTCTTTATATCTTAATGGCCGTGAAAGCTTAAAATCTAAAATTTCTAAGCTATTTATTGGATAAAACCTTGTATGGCACTCATGTGTAAACCAATATTGCCCTCTCGAAAATTAACCTGCTTGGCTGACGCCTCGCAGGTTAATTTTCTCATGGGCAATATCTTACTTTACCCACTGGTACCATAAATAACTATTACATTGGCTTAAAACCAATATTATTTTTTTCGCTTCTCGTGCTGAAGTTGGATTTTTTATTAACAGGATCAGTTTCAGAGACCTCAATACCCCCATATACCAATTTTTACGAAAATATTTTAAACATTTAAAAAGATTTAACTACTAACTATTTATTAAAAAAGCACTCAATAGTTTTTTTTTTGAAAAAACAATCTTATTCCGTGATTTTTGTTAAGTTTAACCAATTTTTACGTAAATATTGTAAACATTTAATAGTTATTTATATACCAAGGGACTAAACTGGCTGTTTTAGTCCCGCTGCATTAGTGTTTCCTGAGCGAGAGTAGCGAGCGAGGGAAACAGAAATGCAAGGGACTAAAACAGCCAAGTTTAGTCCTGAGGTATATACACTATTTTTTGCAGGACCAAACATAATTTAGGTAGGTAGATAAAATTAAAATTAAAAACAACGCGTCTAAAATCGGTTGTTTTATTTTCGTTTGGACTTTTTTTCGTAATTTAATCAAGTTGCCTGTAAATTGCGAAAAGTCAGTTTCATTGCTATCGCCATTTCAATTGTTTTTTAATATGGTTGACACAAACGTCAAAAAAAATGGACGAAGATGATAAATTTTAAGTTATGTATAAATTGTTATAACAATGTTATTTTTAAAGGTTTTCTTTGTTAAAATCAAATAAATTGGTTTGATTGCTAATTTATTACAAAACACCACCAAACCTAATTTTTGAACCAGCAAAGAACATAGTAGGTAAAATATTTTAATATTATCAAGGTTTCCGTGATTTTTATTCCCTAGGGAGAAAAACGGCAAGTTTAGACCCGAAAATGAAAGCTTAAAATTAGGTTTTAGTCTTGGTCGTGCAAAAAAATATTTAAATACCTATTTATTAAAAAAAAGTACTCAATAGTTTTTCTTTTCAAATAATTTTGTTAATTAATTTATAGGGGAAACTATTTTTTTGTTGGAATCAGTTTTTTTTTTGCTCAAACCTATTTAAATCTTGTAGGTAAATTACCGTAAACTGCTAATCACATTTCATGGAAATACTTAGTACTATTCTTTAGTACCATTCTACTTATACCCACAAACAGTAAGGTGCTGTTACCAATAAAAGAAAGGCTAGAATAGAAGGATATTTTAAATAGATAATGATGTATTATATTGCTGAATGAAGTGTACTACAATATTTTTAGTTACAATCTCTGATTATTTAAACACAAATCTCTTGGCTTCGGATAATCTGTATTTTATTAAATTATAAATGCAAAAAGGTTTTAGATAGTAAAAATGGTTTCTAGCAGTATTTACCGTAAAAAAATATCAGATCCTTGTTTACTGATTCAAGTTCCAAGCTTTCATGCCACAAATATAGCTAGGTTTGTAGGTCTGGCTCATAGACAAAATAACAAACTAGAATGATTTTTGACCGTCTGCGCATACTTCTGCGTCCCGACTAAATGCGTCCTCCATTTTGATTCTAAATGTCCAACATAAATTAAAAAAATATATATGTAAAATTATTTTCTTTGTTAGAGATGTGACTTTTTATCTCACTTCAGTACTCAGTAGAAGTTTCTTTTTGTCGTTTTTTTGATGCCACAGTTGGTTATATGTGTGTATATATATGAAAAAAACTAAATACATATGTTAAACTTTACATAGAAAAATTTATTTTTATCAGTAATTTTAATATAAAAATATAATTCTTCTCACACACCTCTAACATGAATCTTGAAGTTAACATAACCTCATTTTTTTTATATTTTTGTTTTGTGTTTATATTTTTTGTTTTCTAGTTAGTCTACCATAGTAGTTATTTAAAAAGCGTACCTGGTTTCTAAATTCTGGCTTAGTTTAACAGTTTTTAGTTAAAATGTTTTAGGTTTTTTCATGCTTACATGTACATATAGTATAAATAAATGACATGACTTGACTACACACTGGAGTGTATGTCCTAATAGGACAGTCCTATACAGTATTATAAATGAAAAATTATGATCTTCATTGCAAGAATTCCTATGTAACTTTTTTATGAGCATAATTCATCTCTACAGTAGATAATATATTTTTTTTTAAGTGAGGTTATGTCATTTATGTACATTTTAGCCATTAATTTAAATTTCCCGGTTGACTTATAATCAAAATGGCGGATTGTAATTTTGTATATAACCTTGAGATGACAGCTCATCTATGTTCTTTGTCTATGGTCTGGCTCAAGTTTAATTATTACATTATTCACAGCGCTAGCGCTAAAATAATATTATACGGTAGTTTCGAATTTTCAAAAAAAATCAAAAATCGTCCTAGATAAAAAATTCTTGGATATAAATTTCTTTGATAAAAAAATAAGCAACTTTTTTTTTTAATGTCCGTCTGTCCTTCCTCCGTCCGTCCTCCCCCTGAAGTCGCGTTTTTGTGTGCACGATAAGTCAAGAATGAATAATCAGATCGACCTATTGTCTTTGAAAGTAATCCCCCCAAAAACAAAAAAGTTATGGGGGGTTAAATTTTCAAAAAAATAAAAAAATGCTGAAAAAAAAAATCCGATTAAAGTAAGTTTTTAAGGAAAAAATAAGGATCAATTCTACCAATTTTGAAAGTAATCCCCCCAAAAACAAAAAATTTATGAGGGGTTAAACTTAAAAAAATAAACAAAAAAAGCTATCATTAAAAAAAAATCCTTTTTTTTATTTCCGCAAAAAAATAAAAAAAAAATTGAAAAATTTTATTGTTTATGTTATGTGTAGTTTAAATTCTCAAAATCTTATTTTCTAAATTTTATTTATTTATTTGGCTAATAATGTTAGCCTAATAGGGTCTTCAACAGCTTTCAAAAGACCCAAATTAACTTTAAAAATTTCTAAATATTAAAGTTTTAAAAATATATATTTATAAATGTGAGATACAAGTACGCTTAAGTGTGTTTTTAGAAAATAATATTATTTATTTTTTTATCATCTTTTTAAACTTAAACTGGACATAATCCTTGTTAATTCTCTTCCCCATATTAAAACTAATTAAGCCGTCAGCACAAAAAGGATAATACAAAGTAGGAGAGGTGGACCACCCCCTTAACACTTAGGGGTCTTAAGCTCCTTAATCTGTACTACCGTTACAATACAAAAATATACAAAAATATGGATAAATTTCTGTTACAGATGAGCTGTGAGATAAACAGGAACAACAAGTTAAGTCAAGTGAAAATGTTTTCTGAAACTGTTTTTTTTTCGTACAAAAGAATGGCAATTTTTTTCCTGTTTGGGACATCAATGCTTTGCAATGGTTTTATGAGAGAAGAATTTGTATCAAAGGTACTGTCTGAAGTGCTATTCATAAAATACGTCAATCAAAATTTTCCAGTTTTAGCCCGCTACCCCCAATTTTTGCCTCTTACATTTAGCAGTTATTGCCAAATATTAGCAGTTGGCGACACAATATGTCACTGGCACGTGAAAATTTTTGGTATTAGTACTTTAATCATTTTTTATTGCCTGATTAAAATTGAATTATTTGGAAAGTAAAATTTCTTGTAATTTAAAGAACCCCCCTAAATCTGATCCTGCAAATAATTTGCATTAGATAATAGAATTAAACTTTTTATGAGAAAACAGTAAAAACATAAAAACCCATTAAAGTATTATTATAATACCTATGTTATGTATCTACAGTGCGGTCCAAAAGTCACCCCACCCCCCTCTTAACTTTTGAACGAGTTGAGATATTGATTTCAAATTTAGAACTCGTAAATAAGACAACTTGAACTATCTTTAAGCATATATTTGATACTTTTATCTCTTAAAATGTGGGCAGGGGGGCCTGGGGGGAATTTTTTTTAAATGGAAAGGGGGGTCGTGTGATACATCATTTTAATGCTTTTAAAATTCTCTATATAACCATACGTTTTTAAATTTTTTAAACATGTTTTTTAAGGTTTTGATTTTTCAGTTTTTTGTGCTAAAAAAATAAATTTTTAAAGTTTTTTTTTTGTTAATTTTTATTTATGTCAACTAAAATTAGTTTAAAAGTATAATTTACTTTTTTTCATTATGAAATTAGGCATTTTTAAAAAATTGTTTGGATTTTTTAAAGAAATTTTGACAAAACACCCATTTTCAACCCTATTTTAAACCCAAAAAAAAAAAAATGTTTAAAAAAATAAAAAATATACAGTTAAATGGAGAATTTTGTAAGCTTTAAAATGATGTATCACACGACCCACCTTTCCATTTAAAAAAATGTCGCCCCTTGCCCCCCTGCCCACATTTTAATAGCTAAAAGTATCAAATATATACTTAAAGATAGTTTAAGTTATCTTATTTAAGAGTTCCAAATTTGAAGTCGATATCTAAACTCGTTCAAAAGTTAAGAGGGGGGGGGGTGACTTTTGGACCGCTCTGTATATTTAACCGTGGTTTATTTCTTTCAGTTACAAGACTATGAAATTCTCCTGTTATAAAGTAAATTTTATTAAAATAAATTAAGTATAATTGAAAGTAACGTATGTTAAATTAGATAATACCTGGAAATATTCTGCAAAGTACGTATAGCATGTAATTATTATAAAATTATATAAACAGGTGTTGCAAATTTAATAAGGAATTGTCATAGTTGTAAGGTGTATCTACACATTAAAAGTTTTATATGAACAGTTACAACGTGTATTTAATTAAATAGCTATTTATACAACTAGTTTTGTAATGGTTATTTATAATACAAGGGCGAAAAGTTAAGTTTTTTGATTGAGTAGGTTTTTAGAAGCCGAGGGCCGGCCGTTGGGGTAGGATAATAAACCTACGAAATCGAAATTTAACTTTTTGCCCGTGTATTATACAATATTTTTAAATCGATTGTTACTAATTATAATAAATTATTAAAATATACTTAATTTTAAATTACAAAAAGTATTTCTTTTTACTGTCTTATTACTTATCTAGTTATCCATGACAAATTGATATCCGATCAAATAGCTAAAAAAACAATTGAATCATTACTTTTGCGTGCGGTTTCATTTTCAAATTAAAAAAGCTATAACTTGGTGACTAATTTCTGTTAAAATGTGTTTGTTATGAAAATAGTAATACTTCTATGAATATTATATATATTGAAATTGATTTTACAATTGAAATTTTGTGTTTTTAATTTATTTTATTGGATGAATACAGACTAATAAGTTAACATATATTTTGAGGTTATGTTATAGAAGAAATTTTTATTTTGTATGAAATGATTATAATAACTATCTAGTAAAAAAAAACAGTTAGCTCAAGACCAAAAGTGACCTAAATGTCATATTTTTTTATATATTACAGTAAAGGTAAAGAATCTTCTTTTAAAAAGCTTAAAAATAACGAGTTTTAGTTAGCGGGCGAATAAAAACTTTTTGGCCCTAGGGCCACAAAGTTCAACTTTTCGCCTGTAAAAGATGAACAAAAAGTGTCTCTTTTAGAATCAACCGAATAAAAAAAGCATTAAAAGAAAAGTTTGGTAAACAAATTTCGAACGTTTTGGTGCAAGATTTTTTCTACAAAGCATAGAAAGAGTAAAAATATAAAAATTTACATTTCTAGTTTTAACATGTTTTATTGCTATTTTCGAATTATTTTAAGAAAAAGGGCAAGGTTTAAGCCTGCAGCATTATTTGACCTTAGTTTCATGGGCTGAAACTAGTGATCGACCGATACCGATATGATATCGGCGATATCGGCAAAAATTCGTTATATCGGTTTTCGGCCTATATAAAAGTCTATATCGGCATATCGGCAAATGGTAATTAATAAGTAGTACATAATATGTATAATATAATTATATTATATTAATATATTATACATATTATGTACTACTTGAGCGGTCCAAAAGTCACCTCCCCCTCTTAACTTTTGAACAACTTTTGATATCGTCTTCAAATTTGGAACAATTAACAAGACAACTTAAACTGTCTTTTGGCATATATTCGATATTTTTAGCTATTAAAATTTGGTCAGGGGCGTATAGGAGGGATTTTTTTTAATGGGAAGGGGGGTCGTGTAATACATCACATCATATATTTTTTTATTTTTTAAACATTTTTTTTTAACTTTTAATTTTTTTTTTGCTAAAAAATACATTTTTTTAAGATTTTTTTTTGTAAAATTTTATTTATATTATTTAAAATTAGTTTAATAGTATAATTTACTTATTTGCATTGTTGCATGATCATGAAATTAACCATTTTTCAAAAATTTATTGATTTTTTTAAAGAAATTTTCATTTTCAACCCTATTTTAAACACTCTGATTTTCTTTAAAATATCAAGCTTGAAACTAGTTTTAAAAGCCTTCAACGTTAAGGAAAATTAAGGAAAAATCATTATTTTATACCAAAATAATTTTAACTTCACGCTCCCGGGAGGTAGGGGTAAGTCATTTTTTTAACAAAAACTGTATATAATTTTTTTATTATCAAAAAAAAAAGAAATAATGACTTTGATTATAACTTCAAGAAATTGAAAAAAAAAGCAGTTTTCGACATTCTATTGAAAATAAAAAAATAATAACAAAAATGTTGAATTTCAGTAATTTAGTTTATTGAAAGTAGACGTAGTCAAAAATATATACCAAAATTTAAAAAAAAATATTAAGGGTGGGTTTTTTGAGATATTTAAGTTTAAATTTTTTAGCTAATATCTAAAAAAAACAAAACACTATCGATATAAAAAAAAAATTAATTTTGTCAAGAAATTAACCTTGTTTCTAATGTTGAAAACCATTTTTGGATATCTCTAATAGTTTTAAAGTTATTATAAGGCAAAGTCAATTTTTATAATAATCTTTGATTTTAGGAAAAAAACTAAAAAAATCCATATCTTAAAAAATACTTAAAATATTTATGCGTCTTTCGAAAAAATGCAATAAGGAATCTTTTTTTGATGTCACAAGGTACCCATAAAACATAATTCACCCAAATCCGTGACCATAGTGCAGTTACCGTTGCCTGAATCCGCGTGGAATAGGCTAATGGTTAATAGAAAATTGGACTCTTTGGAATTAAACAATATTTTCTGAATACCATTTGGTAAAACAGAAAAAGTGGATAAATAATTTTTAATAGTAGGGGGGTCGAGTTAATTCGCCTGCCAGAAGTGGGAAACAGTACCAAGTCTGCCCTCCTTAGGATGAGGGCGGCAAATCCAGATAACAATACAGTCGATTTTTACATAAGCGGTCACAGAAATATCGACTGTATTGCTAACTGGATTTGCCGCGTTCATCCTAAGAAGGGCAGAAGTGTAGTCCCTATTCAAATAAACGAGAGCATTCCATCTCTAGCGGTACGGTTGATTCTATTTTCCTGCTCATTAGTAATTTTCATGTAACTAAACAAAAATAAGTGCTTAAGACCACTTTACACGGAGCAATTTGTACGCAAGTTTGATGCTATGCAAGTTTGCTGCCAGATAAAGCATGAGGACAATTGGACATTGATTTGCCTTTTCACGGAGCAAATTGTACGCAAGTTTGGTGCTATATATTGCAAGGTAAACAGTGCTGCTAACCAGACAATTTTGACGTGTCTCTGCGTTTGTTGACAAAAACATAACCTAGCATTTGCTTTTTTAAGAAAGTTTTTTAGTTAGACAGACCGACCTATTATTAATAATAATTATTATTAACATGTGAAGTTGCTACTATATTAGTAAAATGAAATCGATTTGGTAACTTTTTTTCCAGGTTGGTACACGAAAATCTCCGAAAAATAGAACATGTTCTAAATAATTTGATGGCACTAAAATGGCCTCAAACTTGCCTGAAGGCATGCGCAGTGACTGAATCATTCTTGCAACAAACTTGCACAGCATCAAACTTGCGCACAAATTGCTCCGTGTAAAGTGGCTTTTACAATAAAAAAAATCGCTGTTATTTTATTATTGTAATGATATTAAGTAATTTAAGTTACTCAAACCAGATCAATTTTGAAAGTTAATACTTTAAACGATTCTGTGTATTATACCTCGAGATTTACCAATTTCTGAAAATTATTTTTTGTTAAGGATTAAGGTATCAAGCAGGCTTTAGGCGGGATTATGTTTAGGGCCATTAGCTTCCTAATATTGAGCTAATGATATGCGCCTTGCTGTACAACACTGGAGATTATGGTTTTGGAGATAAGTAGGTTTAAAAATAAAACGCCCAAGAACGTTGTGTATTCCTTTTTTTATACAATGGGGATAATAATAAATATTATATGCTACTTAAACTCACTTATTGGAAATTTGAGTTTTGTTCTTGGCAGGACCACCTTAAAAAATATACTATAAGTTGCAATGGTGTAGGTAAAGTTTTCTGTCAAGTTAAAATAAAACGTCGCGACGCTTCGGATTCTATTTTCTGAAAAGAGTCATATTGTTTTTCTATTAAAATTTTCTAGGTTTTCAGGTCCAGCTAAGATGTGCTTTCGGGCTTTGGCACACAATTATCCATTTCTGTAAATAGTCATAATCCATAAATATTTCAGTTTTCTGAGATAACCCTTATCCCTCCGAGATAAAAACAAGCCGTGGAGATATGTAATGCTACGCATTCCATTATATATTATTCACAGCATTTTCCCAAATACTCAAAAAAAAATTAATTTTCAAAAAATAATTTAAAAAATTAACATTAAAAAAAACATCTTTCATTGAAAAAAGAAAAAAATTTGAACAAAATTTTTTTTCCAAAAAAACCTTAAATTTTTTTTCAATTTTTTTTTGTTTTTCTTTTTGCGAAAAACGAAAAATTTAAAATTTTTTTTTTGGTTAATTTTTTTTTTAATTACAAAATTTTTATTTTCTTTTTGCGAAAATATAAATTATATATTTTTTTAAAAAGTTTAATCTCTCGTAACTTTTTTGTTTTTGGGAGGATTACTTTCTTTACTTTTTAGTAGAATTGATAATAAAACTATTTTTTCCTGAAAAAGTTAACTGGAATTTTCTTTCAGTTTTTTCGATTTTTTTAACCCTCCCTAACAGTTTTTTTTACTTTACTTTCAAAAACAATAGGGATCTTTCACTCGAAGAAATTGATTTTTCCTGAAAATTTCAAGTGTATCGGATTATTCGTTCTAGAGTTATCGTGTTGACAAAAATCGTGACTTCAGACGGACAGACGGATATTTGATCCAAGATTTTTTTGGCTGGGACGATTTTTGAATTTTTTTGAAAATTCGAAATTACCGTATAGTATTATTCTAGCGCAGACGCTGTGAGTAATATAGATTATTTAAAGTTTATTTAGTTTTATTTAGTTTATTTATTTGAAGTTATTACAGAGTCGTGGGGAGCCCCAATTAAGCTCTAGGCTTCTGGTAGGGGCTCTCCACTAATTTTGATAACAATAAAAAGACAAAATGGTATTTGGACAGTCTTCACAGTAAATTTTGAGAAATATAACAATATTAAATATAATTTATTTATTAAATATGTTTAATTTATTAAAACAAAAATGTTTTATTTGTCCCAAAAAAATAGCCTTTTAAAACTTACGAAATCCATTATTTAGTCGTGCAGCAGTTTTTATAAAAGCTTAAAAAAAACAGTTTACAAACACTATAGGTGCATTGTGGATTGAGAGATTTTCATTAATAAACCATATTACTTACAAAAAACCCATCATCATCGTGTTCAATGAAGAGTGGAGATCATAAAGAGTAAAAACCATGTTCTTGATTCAAAACCTCTTTTTTAGAAGCGCTACAATAATTTCTTAATATTCTGAACTACACCCAGAAAAAAAATCTGAACTGATTACTACGGTTACTAACGTCATTACCAAACCGTTTAACATTACTATATAGATAATTTAAAAACAGAGAACATTGTTTAACAATACTGCCATACTTAGTTAAAACGTCTTAACTAACATTGCTATTTTCCCTAAATATTTCGAATAAATGGCCAAATTCTCTGACTTCCACGTTTGAATTTCAATTTTCCTGACTTTTCTCTGATTTTCCTGTTTTCCCTGACTGGTGGAAATCCTGGAGAATAGATAAATATGGCATAGAACAACCGGTATATGCAGATAAGCCGAAAACGGTAAAAATGTTAGTTCGAAAGTTTTAACTAGGAAGGGCAGAATAACACTAGGAGACTACCGAAATCTCCCTATAGGGAGTGGCCTGTAGGAGGATAAGTTCCACCTTGTGGTGGATTGAACTGCACTTTAAACTTATTAGTATGCACTTAATTTGAGTTCCATAGGACGATGGCACTGATGCCACTGATAGTTTTAGATGAATCATCATGTGCGAAAACGCTTATTTTAAACATATATTGACCTTATATCCCATTCATGTCGGAGCTAAGCGTTTCCCCGCAGATTTTTTTGTGTCCCTTGAAAGCTCAAATGGTGATCCATCTAAAACCATCAGTGGTTTTAACTTAACAGGCCAATTTCGTAGTCTCCTTTAACTTTTATTATATATTTCAGATGCTTTTATTGGTTTCTTATAAACTTTGGCATTCTGAATTCAAAACCGAAAAAAAAATAATGCATACACATGTGTAGGGACGTGTCTGCTTTTGAAGACGAAATGGTTGCCTATAGAAATCACTCTGAAATTGCAGACGCGTTTTGCTATATTTAACGCGTAATTTAGATATAAGTTTTAAAAAAATATACTTCAACAGCAAAATAAGTCGACGAATTAAGATTTGGATTCAGAATAAATAATATATAAAATATTTTTTTCATGTAGCTATTTATTTAACTGTTTACTAGAATGGTACGTTTTATTTTTTTGACAGAAATGGATTCAGCATCCAAAAACATATAAAAAACTTCAAAAGCAACTGGAATATAAAATCAATGTAAACTAGTGTAATTACCAAAAAATAGCAGTTAACCATGCGCTGTTTAAATATGTATTCCTATACATCCCAGGAAACCAGATGACATCCCCAACGTACCACACTCCGCCGTGTGGGTAAATTTTCTCATGGGCAGAATCCTAGTTTCCTCTTTCATACCATTAATAACTATTAATTGGAGAGATATATAAATTATTAGATGTTGTTCTAAAGTCATATTTCTGACGTTATTCTAAGGTTTTATTTCTGACGTTATTATAACGTCAGTAATGTTAAGTTCCTGGGCTGTGACTTACACACGTCACTTGAACAACAGTAAGACGTCATAATATGACGGTCAGTTAGTGTCCAATAATTATTAAAAAAAAACAATAATTACCAAAGCAATTTAGCAATTAGTAGACATATGCGGTTTTTAGCGTTTATTTCTAAACATAGAGAAACTGTTACAGAATATCAGGAAACCAAAAGACGTTTTTTTGACGTCGATTATAATTGGACTTTCCAAACCAAACCAAAAGACGCCCTTTTGACGCCAAACAAAACCATAAACGAACCACCTTATGAACGACTAAAAGTTTACTAGGTTGGTTTGTACTTATTATTATTTTTACTTATTATTATTTGTTAAAACAGTCCCTTGTCCCATTTTTCCACTGACCCCCTCTACTTGTGATATCTTACAATTATTACTACATATTTATTAATGTTGCAATATAATTAACTAATGTTGTTGCTGTTTAGCTGCTAGAGAAAGATTGCCTGCCTTAAACGCTCAGATATCGGCGAGGTTAGTCATTACTAATGGTTGCTGATTTTTTTGGGATGATTTACAAAACAGTTTTCTGTGTGTATTACGCGCTTTGCACCGGCACATCTTTTGAAGATGTAACTATATTTAATAAGAAAACTGACCTCCTAGGATGAAAATTATGTTCTCACCTTTGGCAGGTAAACAATAATAAAGATACCCAAATCTAGTATATTTGTCCAATATTCCGAGATTGAATAATACTACATAGTAAATTGATTAATTTTTATTTTGAATTACGAAAAGTTTGCTTATGACTTTTTTGTCTTTTACGAAAAACTAAAATTTTCGTTCATATGGTTATGTAGAACTAAAAAATTAAGCCCAACGATTTCAAAATCTATCGAGCTGCTGCTTTTTTATTGGCAAAAGATTTCACGTGACCTCTATAACTTTTGAATGACAAATTTTAATTATATTTTGATTAAAATTGCTCGACACAATAGGTTTTGAATTATTTTGGCTCAAATTGTTAGTTTTGTTGTGAATAACCAGAATATGAAAGGAAATTTGAGTCAACCAAAATACCCTAAAAATTAAAGGTACATTTTTGCCTAAAACCGTGTGTCTTCTAAACTTAGCAAGATAGAGACATGATTCAAAAACTATAAGCAAATTCTTTTTAATAATAAAATCTACCACAATAATAGATTTTGAAATTTGGGACTTCACATAGTTAAAGAAAAATTCCTTGTAATCCGGAGTATTTGGGCATTAAAGTAGGACAAAATTTTAGACTCTCCTTTTTTTTTTGAGATCAGTGAAAAATGTATTACAAAATCTTCACATGAAGAGTCTAAATTGTTTTTAACGGTACACTAACTTAATACCAAGGTTAGTGCATTAATTTTAAAGAAAAAAGTAAATAAATTAAAAATCGGTGACTTTAGGTTTACGATGCCCAATAAACCTGAAAGGTGTTATTTTTATATTTATTTACATCAAAATATTGAAGTAAAACAGAAGAGCAAAATTTTATGACATATTGTGTTTAAGAGAGACATAAAAGCTGGACGGTATCTTTTTATGTTAAACTATTAAATCAGAAATTAAAAACATACTAAAATGATGAAGTCCCACAGAAACACCTATTCGGCCCTTTCTCAAAATCTTTTAGTACTAATAACTTAATTATAGCAGTTTAGTATCTATTTAAAGTATTTTTAACTATCTACTAGTTTTATTTTGTATATTATTAGAGCGATTTTATCGGGGGGTAAATAAATAAGGTGGATATTTTATCATTGAAGTTTCTTTTCGCGCAAGTTTGGTCGTCATGGTCAACATTTAAGAATCAAAAATAAGAAAACCCTGCAATGGCAAAGCTGAAGAGATATAAATGGGAGCATTTTTTGAAGTTTTTACAGTTTAAGTCTCATTCTAGAAATGTTGGTATTTATCAGAAAAGGTATAAAAAATATTTTAACATCGTAGTTAGGCAGATTTTCAATTTATATTTAACGTAATTTGTTCTGGAGTTTTTTTTTTGTTTTTTGATTCGAAAGAACTTTGATTCTTGTTTAGCTTTTGCTTTGTTATGATTTGGTTTAGTAATTTTAACTCTTTGTATTTTAGTCGATTTTATTACACCATTAGTTAAATTGAATAAAATAATCTATATGGCTATATGAGGAAATATCGCTAAACTTTTTTTCCTGACGATCTTGAAAAATGCAAAACCTATATTTTCATAATTCTTCAAAAAAAAAAAAGAAAATATAAACCAATAAGCTATTCCATTGTAATGTTTTTGTACTCTTAAAATCAGATAATTAAGAATCACTGAATCTGAGAAATATATAGTATAAAAATAAACGCTTAAAATTCGTATAGAATGGTGTAAAATTTTTGAATCATCATCTATAATGGTAAGACTGTTATGGTAAATAAAGTGACACCTGGGCATTTAATTTACCAAATCATGGGCATTATATTTTTATTTATCAATTCACCTAGTTGGTGGATATGTACCTTTTTGGGTTACTTCTTAGAAACAAGGAAACAGTTTCATTTATACTTTTTTCTTTAAGGATGAAATACGAATGCCTGGTACTACACCTTTTCAAGTTGTAAATCAGAAAGTGTGATATTAATTTCGGACAGTGTAATTTGATATTCAGATTTTTAAAATAAATTTTAGAAAGTATAAATTGTAATTCAGATTTTTAAATTATATTTCAGAAAGTGTAAATTGTAATTCAGATTTGCAAGTTATATTTCAGAAAGTTTAAATTGAAATTCAAATTTGTAATATATATTTCAGAAAGCGAAAGTTGAAATTCAGAAAGTGTAAATTATATTTCAGAAAGTAGAAATTAATTTTCAGAATGTGTTATTTTATTTAAATTTGGATTTGTAAATTCAATTTCAGAAAGTGTAAATTAATTTTAGGAAACGGTAATTTGTAAATCAGGAATCATAATTTTTATTTCGGAAAGTATTATTTTATTCAACAAAATTTAAAAAAAGTAGCAGTTATGTATTATACATATATTCGGTATTAAATATTAAACAGCAATAAATTGAAATTAAAAAAAAAATGTATTTTTTACATAAAATTAAACATTTAACAAAATTAATTTCTAATGGCTAGGTCACTTCATTATATTAAATACGTATAAATTTTAAATTAACAAATAAATTTAATTTACACTTTCTGAAATACAATTTACACTTTCTGAAATATAATTTACACTTTCTGAAATACAATTTACTCTGTAATAATAATATAAAGTTATAATTTCTGAAATATAATTTACACTTTCTGAATTTCAACTTACGCTTTCTGAAATATCATTTACACTTTCTGAAGTTTAATTTATACTTTCTGAAATATAAATTGCAAATCTGAATTACAATTTACACTTTCTGAAATATAACTTGCAAATCTGAATTACAATCTATACTTTCTGAAATTTAACTTGAAATTCTGAATATCAATTTACACTTTCCTATTTACAACTTTAAAAGGTGTACTATAGTACAATGAGAATATTTATTTAAAGCAAAAAAATTGCTATTAGGGCAAATAAAATATATATATTCCAGTCAAACAATAAAAGTAAATTGCAATAAATGTACACGGGCTGATATTTTAAAGGGTAGTAGCGGATGGTAACAGAACACTCCTGTTAGTTTTTCGACGGGTGATTTGCTTAAGGGATGTCCGCTATCTGGAATTTTAGGGGTGGGCGCTAAATATGCATCTTACGATAAAAATGCATATAACCAATTTTGTTAAGGAGCTATTTTTCAACAATTTTCGTGCAAATTATTTTTTCATTATAATAATAACAATCAAGTTACATTCAAAAATAGCCATGTTGGTGGTACAATTGTTTTTCTCTAATTTTTATCCAAATTATTTATCGTAGGATATAAGTGGTTTTATGCTAACGTGTAGCTCTTGAAAGTTTCTATAAGTTTTATATATTATAAATCTTTATGGGTATTAACCGCACCTACCCATACTCAAATCTCCCGGTGAAAAACTAACAGGAGTATTCTGCTAACATCCACTACTATTATTATTTGACTGGACTATGAATTCCAAATTTTCTTGGTATGAATGTTACATTTTCTTGGCTTTCAGATAAGGACCATGAGATTTTAAACAACATACTCAAGTATTTGATCACAGCATAAAACTTTCTTACAAAAAAGAAGAAGAAAGTTTAAACGCAAAACATTGTTCGACCAATAACTTCTTTATAAAATTTGTTATGAAAAGTCAAAACGAGTTTGGACTTTTTTTTTTAAATTGGAAAAGTGTGGTTTTCTTGAAAGCAGCAATAGATACCAACGCATCATAAAACTAAGACATGAATTAAATATAGCTCTTTCTTATTAGCATTATCAAGCTCTGGTCCAGAATTTTATCGTATAGTAATAAACTATACTGTTTATTGGTTCTTTTAATTATGTAATCTAAACAAATCTTTCAGAAATATGTCTACACTAAGAAAAAAAATAGAATTTATATTTTGTTTTATAAATAGTATTAAAAAAATCAGTATAGGAGTTTAGAATTATGTGTAGATATCTCAATAAAGTATAAACAGAAATAATAAACATTATTTAGATGATCTACTGAAGGCCCTATGGCCGTTTGGAGAAAATCCGGGACCGGGGATAAACTATGCCTGGTTGCCTACTCTAAAAATTTTAAAATATTTTGCCATTATATTCCGGCCCTGGTTGCACTTTCTAAACACCTCGGGCCCTGGGGAGCTCCCTGCCTCCCGTCCATGGAATGTTTCTACTTCATGTAAATGTAGAAAGTTCAGCGAAAAATGATAGTTATAATCTGTTTTTGTTTGTCGAGGAAAATAGTATATTACATAACTAGTGTGGAAAGTGACATATTTCACGCGAGTGGAAGGTTTACGAACGAGCCGCCAGGTGAGTGAGGAAACCCCATGAGTGTATGAAATACAATTTCCAATAAGTTATGTACACTATTTTTACTACGACCCCGAAAAAATATGAAGTTTCTTATTTTAAATTTTTTAAATTTTTATTAATTTTTAAGAAAAGCAAAGCACAAAATAATAATAAATAGCATACAAATTTATATTCAGAGCGGTCCAAAAGTCACCCCCCCCCTCTTGACTTTTGAACCAGTTGAGATATCGACTTCAAATTTGGAACTTTTAAAGAAGACAACTTAAACTATCTTTTAGCATATGTTTAATACTTTCAGCTTTTAAAATGTGGGCAGGGGGGCATGGGGGCACATTTTTTTAAAGTGAAAGGGGGTCGTGTAATACATCATTTTAAAGCTTATATCATTCTCCATTTAACTATATATTTTTAAATTAAAAAAAAAATTGGTTTTAAAATGGGGTTGAAAATGGGTATTAATGTCAAAATATCTTAAAAAAAAAAACAAATAATTTTTTAAAAATGCCTAATTTCATCATAAAAAAATGTTAATTATACTTTTAAACTAATTTTAGTTGACATAAATAAAAAATTATAAAAAAAAACTTAAAAAATCGAATGTTTTAGCACAAAAAATTGAAAAATCAAAACCTTAAAAAAGATTTTTAAAAAATTTTAAAATGTTAGTTTAAATAGAGAATTGTATAAGCTTTAAAATGATGTATCACATGACCCCCCTTTCCATTAAAAAAATGTCCCCCCATGCCCCCCTGCCCACATTTTAAGAGCTGAAAATATCAAATATATGCTAAAAGATAGTTTAAGTTGTCTTATTTAAATGTTCTAAATTTGAAGCCGATATCTCAAATCGTTCAAAAGTTAAAAGGGGGGGGGGTGACTTTTGGACCGCACTGTATGTATGTCAAACAGGAAATATGATTTTCATTTACCTTTAGTTTTCTTGGTTTTATATTTAATATAAAAAAAATTAAATAAAATTAATAGGTATTATTATAGTACATAGCTGTTTAATTGGTTGGCTTTATGCTTGTCCGAAATGAAGGCAAACTTGACAGTTTGCTAGTTAAATTAGATTTCTGTGGTTATGCTGCCATATAAGACAAAATTGTACTGTTTTACATTTCATAAGAAAAATAGTGCGTATAAAACAAGGTGAATATAATTTGTAAAATCTCCGAGGTATGTAAATATCTAAATAAAATTAGGCAACCCTACATACATAAATATCAAACTAGTGTGATATAAGGCGTTTGCTAAAAAATAAAAGAGTATGCTAAATATAATTTTCATAGAGGATCGTAGGAAAACGTCATTTAACTTAGCAGAAGTATTTATTATCGAATTCTTGTGCCTATCATTAAAAATTTAAGGTATCTCTGCATACCTGTCTGAGATAAGGCAAAATTATTGAGGGGTAGCAACCGCTTTGACTGTTATAACTTTGGTGCTAATTACTCAAGGGTGGTCCAAATACTGTTAAGTATTTATTATTGTTATTGGCCCCCTTAAAAAGTTACGACACCTGACCTGATAAACGAAACTACAACAAACTCCTGCATTTTATAAAACAAGCTATAAAGGTTTTTAATGCTTCGCATTCAGTTATATACTCTTCAATGTTAATGCACACCGGTCTGGAAACAGTTTTTAGCTCAACTTTCACATAACCCATGTTTTTTTTTTCATAATTTAATAATTTAGAGCTTTGGCATCTTTTTAAGACCAAATTTCAAAAATCTATCCAAGCGTTTTCGAGAAAAACGATTTTTATTTGTTTTAACAAAAAAATATGACAAAAAGCCGACGATATTTTAAAAAATTATTTATTTTTTTAAATATTCAGATTTTGGGTCAAAAAGTGAGACAAAAAGTTTCTATTAACGTTTGTGTTAAATGGCTTCTTAGGGGAGCTAGAACACGTTAGGGAGGCATTTTTAGAATATTAATCACTTCATAACTCAGGAACGGTTTAACTGATTGACGTAATTTTTACTGTAGTATGCAACCAATAAACATGATTATTTAATGACATAAAAAAATTAAATGTTTAACCAGGGACGGACTTACAGTTTGACATATAAATTATGAGGCACCTATTATCTACGCCCCTGGCCAAAAACTTAATTTTAATAAAATAATTTATTGGTGCTATAGTTCATTAAAAATTTTATGTTAATTAAAAGTTAAACCGTTTTTCAGATATAAGGTGATAAATATTCTAAAAATGCCCTTTAAAAGTACGCTAGCTTCCTTTAAAAGCAATTTAGTTCAAACGTATATAAAAGCTTTTTTCTTACTTATTGACGTAAAATCTGAATATCTAAAATTATTTTTAAACATGTCATATTTTTTTTGTTAAAAAAAATGAAAATCGTTTTTCTCTAAAACGCATCGATAGATTTTTTGTAATTTGGTCTTGAAAAGCTCTTACGGGCTGTGAAGAGTATAATACTAGGGTGCTCGTTAAGATAAAATTTTGATATTACTAAACGAAAATATCTAAAGTATTATTGGCGTTATCTGTAACTTTAAACAGAAGCACGTGGCATATTTCAAAATATATTGGCCAATTGATAATTTATGTGTGTAATATTCAGGCACGTACACGGCGGGCATGGATCAACTTAAAAAAAAAAGTCCTTGCACAGATGGAATTTTTTCATAAATATCTTCTACGATGTCTCACGAGTATTTATTGTCAATATGAAAATAATCGGTAGGGATTCATGCGATGAATGGAATTTAATTTGATTTTATATTATTTTTCAGTGTATGTTAAGTGTTTATTACGGATATTGAAACAGTTTATTTTTTTTAAAGCAATTTTGTAGAATATCTTTATTTTTATTTTCATTTGTTTCTAAATTATTTAAAATGAAAATTCACAAAACTCATTTTTTAATCAAGTAACCTGTTGTGATATATATATTTTTTAATAATTAGCTTAAGGATATCTACAAATTTTATGTTAAAAAAGTACCACAAAACGGCTCTAAGCGCCAGAACCGAGCCAGAACACAATATCTGTATAAAATTGAGTTGGCGTTGGTACTAAGTTAGAGCCATTTGTGGCCAAATTTGTGGTAATTTTCTGACATAAAATTTGTAGATGGCGTTAAGCTTTTTAAATTATTTTAAATTTTTAAATATCTCAACAGTTTACAACATGTTACTTGATTAAAAAATGAGTTTTGTCAATTTTGATTTTAAATAATTTAGAAACAAATGAAAACAAAACAAAGATATTATACAAAATTTCTTAAATAAATAAACTCTTTCGATATCCGTAATAACATACACTTAAATTTTTTTTGCTTATTTCATGAATTAAAAATATAAAAGTTGCATATTTGTTCATGGGATAAACATAATAAAATAATACATTTTTAATTTTGGGAAAAAAGTGGTAAATTTCATGTATTAAATATATAAAAGTTGGGATTTTCAAAAAACTTGCATATTTCGTGGATTCAAAATATAAAACTTGCATATTTCATAGGTTAAAAATAATATAATTATAAATTTTTAATCTTGTGAAAAAAGTTGTAAACTTCATAGATGAGGAAATATAAAAGTAAGGATTCTCAAACCTTGAAAAAATATAAATAACTTAACCAGAACGTGTAATTTGATAACTTTTTAACGCATTTTTAATTTTGGAATAAAGTTGTAAATTTCATTGTCCTTTTTTTTTTAGTCCTAAACTTTTTTTTTTGAGCTTTGAGAAAGGGTGAGACCTTTTTTTTTAGTCATGAACTTTTTTTGTCGAGGAAAAAGTTGTAGTTTTTGACCTCCTCCCCCCCACCAAATCTCCTTCGCAAAACTGGGTTTTGCATTCACACTAGGGTTTGGACAATTTCTGTTACATATTTTCAAATGTTCCATGTGATAAAATTTTTATATCTTGGTAAGCTTGGGTGGTATTTTAATTTTAATTAAAAGCTTCATCTACGCTAGCAGGATGTAATTTTATGCGCAAAAGAAAAATTAAAATAGGTTCTTATCAATTTTTACTACCAAATTATCTTTATACTATCCAAATTAATTAAATAATTACCTTATTTTATCTAACCCCATTTCTATTATACGGAAATAGCCTTATCTTTATATTTGTTAAATATTTCACATTTTTTAACGATAAACAGACCATGAGAAATCGTTATTCAATAAAAACGGGAAATGTAGGGGAAGAATTTTAAATTTACATAAATATGCCAATAATACAAAATTTTTATTATATATTATTATTATATTTAATATGAACAGGGTGTATATAGTAAAGTATCCACTTTAGAAAAAAACTTTAAAGGGAAAAGTTGTATGGTTTTAAAAAAGGCACATTCTAAAAATATTTTAAAATATACAGGATGGTCTTCCTAGGGTGGGTAACATCTGACTTAATTTTTTTAAATAGAATGGTATATTTTATACTATATCATCTTACTTGTCATAAAATTACCTTTATTTTAATATCACATTATATGGGTCTATTGTTTATAGTTTTTGAGATATATTTTTTTTTTGAGAAAGAATGCATTTTTAGCGATGAGATAAAACATGTTTCACTTTCTTTCTTTCTTTTTGTCAAAAATTAATAAAATTTTGCAAGCTTATCTTAAAAGGGTGTATCGAATTACTTTATGTGCAAAAAATAAAATATTTTATACAGGGCGTTCAAAATTAATATTTAAACTTTTGGATTTTCAAACATAAAATTTTTTTTTAAATGGGATGCTATATTTTTTATTTGGTCATTAAATGTAGAATAAAATTCTACATTTAATAATATAGCATTCCATTTTAAAAAAATTGAGTTTTTTATGTTTGAAAATCCAAAAGTTTCAATATTAATTTTGAACACCCTCTTTAAAAATGTTACTTCTTTGTACATAAAGTAATTAGATACACCCTTTTAAGATAAGCTTTTTGACAAAAAGTAAAGAAATTGAAGTAGGTTTTATCTCATCACTAAACATGCATTTTTTCTCAAAAAAAAAATTGTATCTCAAAAACTATAAACAATAGACCGATATAATGTGATATTAAAATAAAGGTGTTTTTATGACAAGTAAGATGATATAGTAAAAAATATACCATTCTACTTAAAAAAATTAAGTCAGATGTTACCCACCCTAGGAGGACCATCCTGTATATTTTAAAATATTTTTAGAATATGCCTTTTTTAAAACCATATAACTTTTCCCAATAAAGTTTTTCTCTAAAGTGGATACTTTACTATATATCGACCGATTCGGCTTCGTTGAGACACCCTGTATAATGCAAAAAGTTAATTTTGTCACAATTTAATTGTAACTACAGTACCTAATCACGGTTTGAAATGAAAATTTCGTGAACCCCTACATTTTTTAGACAAAAACATACCTGATGATATAAGAAATCAATTTTCATTTGAAAGGAAATCGTAAAAGATACACTTTTTTAGAAAGATAAAAAAACTTTTTTTTTTAGTAATAGGGTGTGTCAAAAAATCGCGATTTTCAAAATCGAAAAAGCTCTCTGGCTCAAAAGTTGCTCCTTACTAAAAAACGGTGGCCACTCAAAAATGAGCCAAATCGATTAATGTTTAGAGGTAGCTCAAAGCACTCAAACTTTGAAAAATATCGGTACCTGTTTTTCGGATAAAAAGTGATTGTATATAAAATTAAGGAAATGTTGAAGGGTTTTTTTTTGGTAATATTTAAAAACAATACTAATTGTGAGAAAACTAAAAAAATTATATTCCTCCTACCCTTAAGTTAGAACATAAAAAAACGCTGATTATTTGAATATTTCGCGAAAATTTATTAAAAATGGGCACATTTAAAAGAACATAATTTCCTTAGGAATGATTTTTTGACCAAGGTGCATATAAACTTTTTCTATGTTTTTAATGATAAATAACCACTTATTACTAAAATATTTGTTTTTTGCTTTACATTTTTTAACTTTTTTAATTTTTGGTTCTTCATGCGTAAAAATTTACTTTTAAATGCATTTATATTTAAAACGGTTAAACCTGCGTTGTTAAACCACATAAACTTTTTTGTGTATTTTTACATAAAAAAGTATTCCAACCAAATAATCAAAAAAAAAGTACACCGAAAAAAGTATTAGGCAAAAAAACAGAAAATCCACCCGGTTTCTAATCAAAATTATTTTTTTTTACTCGACTTGAGGAATAAAATTATGTTTTCTGTATAGTCATGTAGGTTAACATGTATATATGCTTATATACTAATATATAATTTTGCAGATTTTTTAATTAAAAATATTTTTTTTTTTAAACTTGCAAAAATAGAATTTTCGCGAAATCTTCAAATAATTGGCGATTTTTTCATGTTCTAACTTAAGGGGAGGGGGGATATAATTGTTTTAGTTCTTACATTTAGTATTGTTTCTAAATATTACCAAAGAAACCCTCCAAAATTTCCTTAATTTTTATTGGTATCAGTTTTTATCCGAAAAACAGGTACCGATTTTTTTTTAAGTTTGAGTGCTTTGAGCTACCTCTACACATTTATCGATTTGGCTCATTTTTGAGTGGATACTGTTTTTTACTTAGGAGCAAAAAACCTTATTACTCAAAAAAACATTTTTTTATCTGTCTAAAAAAGTGTATCTTTTACGATTTTCTTTCAAATGGGAATTGATTTCTTATGTCATCAGTTATGTTTTAGTCCAAAAAATGTAGGGGTCCACGAAATTTTTATTCAAAATCGCCCAGGTGAACCGTGTAATCTATGACGTCTTTTGTAATTTTTTACCTTTATATTTTAGAATTCGTAAAATAAAAGTATTCAAATACACATTTTTTTTTTATTTTTTTTTTTCGACTTTTTGGTTGATTAATAAAATCAGCGACCCTGTTCAAATAAATGGTTATATAATTTAAAATTAGCCATTCATTTGACATAACATGCCATATATTATATTAAAAGCATAATTCGTTTAAGTAAACCATATTCATTTGGTTCAAAAAATCTTTTTTTAGTGTGTGGTTCAGTTTGTAGTAACCAAAAGGTACAAAAAAAAGTTAATTAGAGGGTTAAATTTAACGAACTGGATATCTAAACGTCTGACGTAAAATAACCTAATTCTTTGGTTTAGGACGGTATTTTCGCCTGTTTGCTGTTTTTGATGCTCCATGGAGATAATACAATTCTGACGAAAAATATACTAAAAGCTTTAAAACCCCTAAAAATCAGCCAGTAGAGTATAGGACGTAGAGTTAGCTTCGGGTACGTTCCATGTAAACTGGTTATTTATACGTTCGACGTAACATAACCTTATTTTTTGGTTTAGGTTGGTTTTTGCACGTGTTTGGTGTGTTTCATGCTGGGAGACGTAGCCCACCTCCATTTAAACGGAGAGAGAACAATTATGACGAAAAATATACCTTAAAAGAATTAAAATTACTCTCAGATAAAAAATGTTTTATCTCCATTTCAACATGGTTTTGTTGAAAAACGCTCTACTGTCTCAAATCTGGCATTATTATCGCAGTATCTGGCTGACGAGTTAGACGATCGCGGTCAGGTAGATGTTATCTATACTGATGTACAGAAAGCATTTGATCAAATTGATCATGGCGTACTATTAAATAAATTATTAACATTTGGTTTTAATAGTGAACTCATGCAGTTACCTCTTGGACAGAATTTTATTTGTAGAAATAAACAACTATCAATCTGATACATTTGTAGCTACTTCAGGTGTACCACAAGGGTCTAATATGGGTCCCTTGTTATTTTTGATTTTCATTAATGACTTGCCAAATTTTATTGGATGCTTTAAACTTTTATTTGCTGATGATCTAAAAATATATACTTCGATCAAATCCATCCTTGATTGTATTTTCTTGCAACATAACCTTGAAGCTGTGTATTTGTGGTGTGAAAAAAATAATTTAAAGCTGAATATATCTAAATGAAAAATTCTAAGTTTTACTAGAAAGGTTAAAAAAATTACATTTCATTACAACATTAATGGTGTCGTTTTGGAGCGAGTTAATGCAATCAAAGACCTGGGAGTAACTTTTGACTCAATGTTATCTTTTGAGGATCATATTTCAAACACTGTAAAGTCTTCATTAAAAATGCTTGGGTTTATTAACAGAAGTTGTAAAAACTTTACAAATAGTGATTGTCTTAAAGTTTTGTTTTATTCATTTGTCAGATCTAAACTTGAATATGGGTCCCTCATTTGGTGCCCATATTACAATATTCATATAGATAGAATTGAATCTGTACAGCGTAGGTTCATTAAATTTCTTACTTTTAAAACAGATGGAGTATATCCTTTAAGAGGTGCTGATTTATCAGGTTTAATGTTAAGATTTAATATTAAGTTTTTAAATATACGCAGAAAGATATTTTCAGTAACATTTTTATATAATTTATTACATAATATAATTGATTGTAGTGACTTATTGTCTAGGATTAATTTTTTGGTACCTAGTACAAGACGTCAATCTAAAACTTTTTTTATGCCTAGAGCAAACACCAATTTATTGTACAAATCACCAATTTACTTAATGTGTAATAATTTTAATGAAATTTCATTAAATTGTGATATTAACTTTTCTAGTTTAAGATCTATTATTAACTTTATAGAATAATTTAATGTATTATTTGCATGTCCTGTTAGTTTGTACTGTTGGGCAATAAACGTTATTATTATTATTATTAAAATCAGCCAATAAGATGACGCCTAACAGCACCACAGATATGATATCTATGATAAGTTTTGGAATTTATACAAAAAATTAAAAGGTTGCGAGGGGCCATGAGTGGCCCAATATCAGACATAAAAGATCATCGCCATTTTTAATAACATGTTATGCCTGCAGGCATAATATATTAAATGAAATGTTTTGGGCTAGAAATGTAGACCTTTTGAATTAATAGATCGGTGCATTGTTAGTGTGATGTTACCTTTTACACTAGACACCTGAAGTAACGATTCGGCGCCACTGACATTAGGCCATCGGCTTGCTTTGATGCCATCGATTCGCACCCGTTTCATCCTTGGTGGGTCAATTTTTCTATGGGAAACATCCTCGATGATTTTCCGCACCAACAAAAAAAACCCTAAAGATACATTAAAAAAAATTACGGTTTGGAATAATTAGAAAAGTTTTACACGAAAAAAAAAGCGTAATTTGCAATGTAAATATTTTTGAATCAGCATACCAAAAACAATAGCTTGGTTTTGTTTCTCGGAAATCGCAGCTATAAACTGATTTTTAACCATTGCAATACATTGCAGTGGTTCCAAATCAGTTCATATCTGCGCCTTCCGCGCATACAAATTTTTGATTTCACCCTGATGTCAGCCAATATCTTTTTTCTTACTCACACTTATAATGCTGTCTTTGTCACATTCTCATTTTGTTAGCTATTTGTATATCGTAAAAGCGTTGTAATTAGTAATTTCTAGGGACTTTTTGTTATGGTTGGTAATATATCCAATCCCAGTTTGGCAGTTTAAACTTCGCTCATTAAAAAGGACTCGAAAATTTTGAGTCAAAATAGATGCCTACTATATTGAGTGACTAATTTAGTCCCTCGACCAGACTTGACGCCCTATGCTTTTTTCTAAATCATTGTTAGGAACTGACGCAGTTTCAACTGGACACTGCTCAACCGAATCTGCTCACGTTGCAAACTTCGATTTTCGAGAAAAAAAAAACAAACATAATTAAAATTAGATATTATTATATATTTAGATAAACTCTGTGCAGAATCTATCTGAGTTGATGCTCCTTTGTTTCTTGTTTTATGTTTGGCAGAAAAAGGTTGATTATCTTGTGTTTTAATTATCAATAAAAAGATTATTTTGACATTTGAATAATCCAAACAGTTTTTGAAAAGCAAAAAGAACAAGATAAGTCCTAAAAAAGGAAACTATTTATTGATGCTTATTAAGCATTGCTTAATCAATTTTTTTCTTAAAATGAATCAGAATTTTTTCGGCAAGTTAAAATAATACTAATCCAGAATTTTATTTTAGCTCAGTTAATGCAAAAATTTTAATTTAAAAGCACATTATCAATAAAAAACATAATTGTGTTATTTTAAAACATACTTGTATTATTTTAAGACATTTTGTTATAATTATTTGTAAGATGTAAAATGACAGTCACTTTAACGTAATTGGTAAAATACCACTGAAACCTCGACTGAAATAAACAGAGTATACTTAAGTTATTTTAAGTTGGTACTGCATTAGATTTACTTATGGAATTTCGGCTCTTCCCACATTTTTTTTCTTTTTTTTTTTCTTGAAAAGAAAGATTATCCTATCTGATTTTTATTGAGATTATGTAATTTAATTTGCATATTAAGCTCTTAAAAACCATAATCTATGAAGAATTTTATTGGTTTGTCCCTAGTAAACAGACTTCAAACATCATAGAAGATAATTTTCATAAAAATACAACAAAAGTTGCAAAAAAATTGCAATTAATTACGATTCTTAAAAAAAATCAATGGCGCAAAGCCCAAAAGTTTCGTGTTTTTGAAAATCGTCAAAATACTTCCTAGATAAAAAATTATTCGAAAATTGTCCGTCTGCTGTAACGTTTTTTTGTGTACACTGTAAATCATTAACGATTTTCCGATCGACTCAAAATTTTCAGGAAACATCAAGTTTTATGAGAAGAAGATCCGCTTTGTTTTTGAAAAGAAATCCCCCAAAAAAAAATAAAGAGGGTTAAACTTTTTAAAAAAGCTAAAAAAGATAAGGGCTTATCCACAGGCTTTCATAACAAAACATAATGCATAATACATAATGACATAATTTGCATATGTCTGTCCTCTTCTTCTTCTATCGTCTAGTATCCAATCTTATGCACTTATGTATTAGGATAGCCAATAGATAGTCTTATGTCCTATGTCGTATGCAAATTATGTCAATATGTTATTATGCGTTATGTCTGTTTATGCAAGCCTGTGGATAAGCCTTAAGGGAACGTTCAAGTATTACGTAAGACTCCTAGGGGGGGGGTCATTTTGGAGTGTTACGCCCATGTTAATGGTATAGGAAAATAGCGTTAGGAGGCGTTCAAAATTATCAAAATTTGCGTTACTTAATACTTAATAAAAAGTCAGATTGAGGTATTTTTTTCAGGAAAAATTACTTTATAGCATCAAGCGTAGAACTTTGGGTAAGTAAATTATGGTGCAAATAAGAAGACTTTAGCTTAAAGCATTCTCAAATTATCTTGTTTAGAAACCTTCCGGTTTGGAAAATAGATTTTTTTCTTGCCAGGGGAAAATTATAGTTACAGATAGGTAATTCTTATTAAAACACATACATACTTTTTAGTAAATTGTTGTTAATTTCTTATTGTCAAAACCATTTGTTTTATTTACCATTTTAATTAGGTTTCTGCAGAACAATCCGAACAATAAAAATAAAAAAATATTATTATTTTGAAAAAGGTTAGCAGCTTGGGTGGCAAAAACCATAAGGTAACACCATAACTAATTTGAACCTATTAATGAATGGCCATACTTTAATAAATAGGTGAGAAAGGCGTATTGATAATATATCTGGTCAAAAATAGGTTGGGAACCCTAAGATTTATTCTTAAAATATTTTTGACGTATCAATGCTCTGGTAATTTTAAAAGAAAACAAAGGACATCCTTTTTTGGGATTTTTGTAAATTCCATTTGCTTTTTTATGCCATCTAAGTAAACACCTAAAAAGAATGCAGAAAAATACGCCTGTTGTTTTTTCAAGAAGATAAAAATTTCTTATACTTTTGACTTGAAATTTGAAGCAAAGACTTTCCATGAGACCTTTGGTTCAAATTTCAAGTCTCTCTTGAAATATCGTAGTGTAAAATTGTTTCGCAAAGACTTGCACCTTTAATCCGACTCTAATAGTAGATTACAGATCGACGCGGCAAATAGTACTTTTCCGAGACCATTTATAGGTCGAGGAAAAGTACCATTTTCCGGGAGACTTGTATACTATTTTATTTGCAACTGTTTTTATTTAAAGATAAAGTACTATTTTTTTTTTGAAACGTAGATGTTTGAATTCAAATGAAGAAAATAATCATATAATGCTTTGTTTTTTAGTTCTTTCCATATCAACCACAAATAATTTTTCCTGCATTTCACAAGAGACGCACAATCATATAAAACTGAAGTTTCACATACGCGTAACCCAAAAGAACAACCACAAAAAGCATTTATTGATAGCTCACAAGGCACCGTTTATAACATTTATTATCGTTTTCAGTCTCAAAAGTAAAAAACATTACCTAAAACTGTACATTTAGGTTTTTTAAGCAAAATGTATTAGATTATATTCGTGTTTATCAAAGTAGTTTGGTGTTTATGATGTGAACAGCAGTTCACCCATTTTGACGTTTTAATCGGCGCCATCTTAATTAATTAATTAATTAATTAATGCAGACCAGTAATAAGTAGTTTACTGGTCTCTATTTTTTCATTACAGGTCAGGTACAGGCGTGAAAACAGGACAAGAAATCACGTACTTCCCAAACTTTAATACATGTAATGTATGTATTACATATACAGTTGCGAATATAAATTATTACTAAATTTCTGTTAAAACACAAGATCTTTTCTCAAGCCAATCTTAAGATTAAGATGGTACAGATGAGATTAGGAACACAACAAAGAAAGCTTCTATTATTGAATTAATGATCATATCTAATTGACAAGTTAAATATAGTTGCTATCATTTACAAATTCCAGATAGCATCTTAAAATGTTAAGTGAAATGTTAGAAAAACAATTAGGAACATGATTCTGTATTTTGCATTTGATTATTTAATTAGGATTTTGTTTTAACCCATTAGTGTCCAGCGTATATCATACGCAAAACACGGTATTGTTTGAAGTTATGTAGTATTTATACAGTACAATTTTACGGGATTAAACTGTTACCTTCACCGGCCGAATTTCTGTCGATCCGGCCGGATCCGGTCGGATCTGGTCGGATTAGTCACATCAAACATATGTTCCCTTTTCATACTGAAATTAGCTATAGGTACGTTTTGGTGAGAATTCCAGAATTTGGATTTGGAATTTGGATTTTATTCATAAACCAAAAACTTACGCATGCGTTGTAGGGGGCTAACCGTTTTTTAATATATAAAAAAAAAATTAAAAAAAAAACACCAAACAGGATTTTTGACTTAGAGATAACCACAAAATATGACGTACTGTTATTTCTCATAGTTGACGCATGAGTTTTAAACAATTCTGTTCAACAAATCTCACTAGAAAGTAAGAATTTCGTGTTGGGGGAAGAAATGGAGGCGTTTCCGGGTGTCACCGAGTTTCTTTTGTTTTTTTTTTGTTTGTTTTTTTTTAATAAGTATTGTTCATTCCCCTTTGTATATGCCTAAATTAGACACATATTACGATATTACCAAAAAAAAAACGAAAAAATCGAATTCTGGGCAATAAAGGGTTAACACATTTAATTTACTTTTCCCTATCATCACAGATAAAAACTGGAAAGGTCTTTGTTGAGGAATTCGGGCAATAAAAAAACTGGTGAAAATTTTAGTAATACGAAGGTAACTTTGATTTTATCTGAAGATATTCTGAGGAGTAATGTTGAGAAAATCTGGAGACTTTGTTTTTTTTTTACTTTCGAACAATACTTAAATGATATTAACAGGAGGAAATATTACGAGTTATGGAGAATACTCAAGGAATTCTGAATAAAACCAGTATAATCTTGAGTAAATCCGTTAATATTTGTAGGAAATCAAAGGCAAAAAAAATAGAGGTAAATAAAATTCGAGGTAAGTTGAACGAGGTAATCACGAAGACTCTGGAGGTAATCTCGAGGAAATCTGGAGACTGTATTTTTTTTTTAATTTCAAACAAAACCTAAATAAAAGTACAGGAGGAAATTTTACGAGTTATGAAGGATGATCGGTAACCTAAATAAAATATAGCATAGTTATAGTTTATTTGTTGAAAATTTTACATAAGCATGGAGAGCCCCAAATAAGCTTTTTGCTTGTGCTAGGAGCTCTCCATTAATTTTGAAAATAAGACATAATCTTGAGTAAATCACATAACATTTGTACGAAATCAGAGGTAATCTAAAGAAAATCGAGATAATTAAAATTCGTTTTAAGTTAAAGAACTCAGAGGTAATCACGAGGAATCTGCAGCTCTATTCTTGACCATTCGCAAAAATAATTTGCATACGCTGTTGCTATGGTAGCTAATATGTGATTGGTTGTACCATAGCAACTGCGTGTGCGAATTATTTTTGCGAATGGTCAAGAATAGAGACCCTGAAGGTCATCTTGAGGAAATTTGAGGGTAATCGTGCAGTTTCAAACAGAAAAATTTTGTTCCAGAAAATTACTAACCTTACTTGTTCAAGTCTATGGGTCACGTAAAACTGTTGTTTTTATTTTTTTCCGTTAGCTATTTTCAATAATCTGTTAAATTTTGTATCATTCTTTGTTTTGACAGGTTTCTTGTTTTCATACAACCAAAGTTTGTTTATTGTGAAGTATTTCGTCAGGTTAAAAACGTGTTATATCGTCATTATTGCAACTTTTTCCTCATATACCCACTCATCCTAGGCCCCAAATCTTTTTCGAGTGTTTACTCGTACCTTTAAGCCAAGCACTTAACAGTTTTTCGAGTGATTCAATTGGTACATGTATATCTACTTAGAGAAGAGACTAACACATCTGCGTTTGTTTTTTAAAAACGAATTTTTACAGACTTATGCAAAAAGGGAAGAACATACTTTTTTCTTCAAGCGTACAAAAATATTTTTATTTTATAACTGAACACACTAGTTCTCTATTTTTTTACAGTAAAAAAATGAGTTCATTGTTGTACGGCGCAAAAAAAAGTTAGTTAGCAAAACCACCACTGGCGGCAGCACTCTTTGACTTTGATGGCAGCCATACTTCAAACTTGTTTGTTTATTATGTAAACAAGTGATTGACTCGAGATTCTGTGTAAAAACCTTGTGTGAAATTGATTAAAAATGATTGAAAATATATGGTTTATACACCTACAAATCTCTCCGAAATTGCAAATCTAACATTAGTTACCATCGAAATCGCGAAAAGTGTAAGATTTAGCCTACGAAAAAAAAATGAGCTAAAGAAGGTTTAAGTTTATTTTGAAAGGGGTTTATTGGCCTATTTTAATTAAAAAAACATACTTTATTACTGAATAAATTAAATTCAAAAATTAATATTAATATTATAAAAACTATATATAGGATGCGCCAAGAAAAAATAGTATGTTTCACTCAGAGCAAAAGTGCTTTTTTTACTCGTCTGTAGTTTCCGGACTCCGCTTCGCGTCTTCCTTAAATTCTACAGACTAGTAAAAAAAGCTTCACTTTTTATCTTAGTAAAACAATATACTATCTTCACTACTAGCTTTAGAACGTTCCATTATTTGACATGTATTTTAGTCTGAGAAATTAAATCTCTGCAACTAGATCAACTGTCACTTGATTTTCCTGGAATTGCAGAGACTTGCTTATTAATTTCTTTTGGAAAAAAATGAAAGATTATTTGCCATTGGATAAAAAATTAACATGGCAAACAATATAAATTAATTATAATTATACTAGTACTGCCAACTTTAAGTGAATAAATTAATATATTCATTTGTTTTCAATTCAGAAATTTGGTAAAAGAAAAATTAATTAAAATAAATTATACCTATGATTGCAATTTTACTGGTGTTAAAATTTGACATCTAATTAAAAATGTAAAAATATATGAAAATTTATTAAAATGCCTATACAGTGCGGTCCAAAACTCACCCCCCCCCTTTTAACTTTTGAACGAGTTGAGATATCGACTTCAAATTTAGAACTCTTAAATAAGACAACTTACACTATCTTTTAGCATATATTTGATATTTTCAGCTCTTAAAATGTGGGCAGGGGGGCATGAGGAGACATTTTTTTAAATAGAAAGGGGGATAGTGTGATACATCATTTTAAAGCTTATAAAATACTCTATTTAAACTAACATTTTAAAAATTTTTAAAAATGTTTTTTAGGTTTTAATTTTTCAGTTTTTTGTGGTAAAAAATAAATTTTTAAGTTTTTTGTTTGTTATTTTTTTTTATGTCAACTAAAATTAGTTGAAAAGTATAATTTACTTTTTTTCATTATGAAATTAGGCATTTTTAAAAAATTGTTTGGATTTTTTAGAGAAATTTTGACAAAAATACCCATTTTCAACCCTATTTTAAACCCAAAAAAAAATGTTTAAAAAAAATAAAAAACATACAGTTAAATAGAGAATTGTATAAGCTTTAAAATTATGTATCACACGATCCACCTTTCCATTTAAAAAAATGTCGCCCCATGCCCCCCTGCCCACATTTTAAAAGCTAAAAGTATCAAATATATGCTTAAAGATAGTTTAAGTTGTTTTATTTAAGAGTTCTAAATTTGAAGTCGATATCTAAACCCGTTCAAAAGTTAAGAGGGGGGGGGGGGTGACTTTTGGACCGCTCTGTATATCGAATAGTCCTACGATAAAAATGATCGTTTATAAATTTTTTTGTAGGAAATTAAACATTATTTTTATTTATGCAAAAAAATTGTCCTACTAGAAATAATAAGTGAGATATCACTAAAACTTTATGGTTTTTGTAAATTTTGCCCCTCTTGCCTTACGCTTATGTTAACCATATTTGACGTGACGCAGAAAAGTTCCTGAATCGTTTGGTGAAAGAATTTTTAAAATCAATACAAAAGTTATACAGTTTATATAGAGATAGACAGACAAACAGACAGACAGACATATTTTAAGGCACTATTACCGTCTAGAAGGCCAAAAACAAGCACATTTTCAAGCTCCTTTATTAAAAAAACTTTTCAAAACATTATTTCATTGTTTGAGATTACGGTTTTTTTTTTCAATTTAGTTTTTTTTTGTTCTAATTTATGGGGGGCGCCAAAATCGAGTGCTCCATTGTCCCATTGCGGACAGTTAATCTCAGGATTGGTAAGTCTGAAAAAAAATCATAAATTTCTTGAAGAGGAAGGTTACGGACTGGGTAATTAACCACCATTGATAAAAAATCGATAAAAAAAATGGTGGATGTTTGAAAAAAGTGTGAAAAAACGACCTTTTTTTTTTCATAGTTTTTTCCTTGCTAATTTGTTTTCTTTTTTTTTTAGACAAATTGTGGTAAATTAACCTGCAGGGCATGTTAATAAACAAATCGCGCTAAGATTTATTAAAATCGGTTCAGCTAATCTGGAGATTAACTGTCCGCAGTTTGAAAAAGCATTATTTCTAGAAAATCGCGTTTAAAGTTTTTGGAGACATGACGCGCGCGCTCACTAAAAGTTATTATATACTATTATAACTCTCGAATTTGTCAAAAATATTTTAGGAGGCTATTTTTGAAGGTCTAAGGAGTTGAAAAATGTAAAAAATCGATTTTTTGAAAATTCTAGACGGTATATTACCTTAACACCCAATTTTTTCACATTTCCTCTAGGTTTTATGACATGCTTAAGCCGAAAATGCAAAAAATTGATTTTTCGGTCCAAACAGTCCAAACGGGTGTTTCCACCCGTAATTTTTCCTTTTAGCATATGTCTGGTAATATTTGTCTGAAGTTCTCTCACCGGTATGAATTTATTTAATATCTACTCTTAACTTTTTTTAATGGATAATTTTACGATCTGTTGACATATAAGTACGGCTTATTAAATCTTTATGCAGTCATCAAAATATTTACTAATGTTGTACTAAATGAAATCAGATTATTCCATGTAAGACGTAAATTATATAAGGAATTATTCTTTAGTAAATATCCTGAAAATCCTTCTGCAAGGAATCCCTGCCAAGGATACAACAAACCATGAAGATTTGCAATATAACCTATTCTTTTAGGGTAGGTACAGTTGGATCCAAAAAAAAACAAGATAGAAAATCTATTTGTGTAAATTGAATAATTGTTTACAAACAATGCAGTTGTCAATGTTGGCAATACTTGTCAAAATTATTTATAATAATTATAAAGTACATAGTACATAGCTCATTTTTTTCAATAAATGCAGTTACAGCTTTGTTATTCTAATGCGAGATTTAATAAAGAATTTAATATAATTAATTTAATTAAGTACATAATTAGAAATGCATCAATTAAATGATGTTAAGAAAGCTCAAGCTATTGGGTTATTGGAAGCAGGATGTGAGCATGTGGACTTTAATGATTCGGAGAGTTTTGTTAAGACTGAAGAAAAAATGGATACAGGAGGAAATGGTTAAAACGCGTACAGGCTCGAGAAGAAGGAAGTGAAAATTTACTTAATTATTTAAGAGAACACCCTTTACGAGACTGGTACAGGCTATAAACGATACAAATTTTCATCTAAACCCACCGTCCGCCGCCGCATTGATAATTCGGAGATTGGAAATTTTTATGCAGCAAAAGAACCTTTTTTAAACGAAAATCATAATTTTCATAAATTATATATTTCATTAATAAGTCAAAAAGTTTTATTTCCCATAAGATTTACTAAATATTGCGTTTAAATTTTATATATATGATTAAATATTCTAAATGTTTTTTCAGTTTATTATTTATTATATATTTTTTTAAATATTTTAATAATTGACATTTATTTATTTAATTGTTTGGTATACAGATTCATGAAGAGCCCCAAGTAAGCTTCGAGATTGTTCTAGGGGCTCTCCATTAATTTTTAAAAAAAGAAGGAATATTAACATAAAAATAACCGTTTTGGGGAGACTTCTTGCTTCTGCAGATCTGGAACCTCTATATTTGCTAGTTTTCCATTTCTTCCAGCTTCATGTAATAACAGCAGTTACTGTTATTTAACATTATTCGCATTCACGCATTATCTCTAATAACTTATTAGAGACTACTAATCTCGCTACTAATAAACTTAAAGAAAACCGGACAATATGTCTAATTATTCTAACCTCTTTCTTAAAATCTATAAAATAATTAATAAAATTGACATTTTGGCATATTTAAAACTTGCATTTTTATGGGTCCACCTGAATTTTAAATTGATGCTTGACGCCAAACGTCAAACCAAAATGCAGGGACTATAAATTATATAAAATATACTTTTCGTCGAATATAACATATTACTTTTATGTTTTTTTTTCGGCTTTAATTTTAAATCGACCCAGAGATATTTGATATATTTTTTGGATTAAACATTGCGGCAGAAGAGGCTTTTACAAAACAATTTTAATTAAAGCGGACCAAAAATGAGAAAACTCAAAAATCCTGGATCGATTTATTTAAAGTTTTAATTCCAATAAAAACTGGATAAACATTGTTTCCCTTTTTAAATTTTAGCCGAAAATATAAGGGCGAATATTTGGTATTTGATGCACTTGTCTCTCCGCTGGAGCCAAAAATACCAATATTTGACCCATTTAGGCATATGATTCACCCCATATGATACACCATATTCCCAAGCAGCCCAGCATTATTTCGACTCCGGGGAAAAGTGAATTATTTCCAAATATTCACTCATAAGTTAATATATCTACATTTTAAACTCATTGCTAGAATTAAGTTCTGACTAATAAAAATATTTTTATCTGCGTTCCTGCTAAGCAGGATAGATCTGTGCATTAGTATATTTCTAGTTTATCTTAAAATGCACGTGTTAAAATATTTTATTAACATACGACTTTACATATTTTTAAGATTATGTATTTATGTATGTAAACTAATACATTAACAGTAAAAAAATTAAGTACCAGCATAATTTCGCAAGTGCCATAAAATTAAAAAGGATTTGAAATAAACCTTGAGGTACCATGGTAAATACTGAAAACTTTAAAAAATATTCTAAAAAAGCGTATTTCCTGTCAACCTCTTTTTTCCATCGATGAGAATGAGTATAAGTATATGTGTACTATTGCCAGAGAAGAGCTTTTTTTGTCTGTGTAGTTAAATATCGTTTCTGGTACACTGTAAATGCAAATATGGTAATTTTACAACAAATAAAGTAGGTCATATGTTGCCAGCAAAAAAAGTGGTAAATTTAAATCAGTACTGTAAATTCACAGTTATCTGTAAAAATGTGAATGTTTATTTTGGTAATTTTACTGCTATTATTATGGTAATTTTCGGGACTGTCTGTAAAAGTGCTGGGTTTTTGGACCACATGCATGAATTTTAATGCAAAATTATTGTACCGATAGGAAAAGAGCTGAGATTTTACTAAACCCAGTAACTCAGGTTAATTTAATAAATATTGTAAATTCACATTCTGACATTGTAAATTTGCTTTAATTATTACAGTTAAAACTACTGTACGATTCACGGACAAATTTAGAGTGTAGTATACTATATTTCTAGGAAGGCCAAGACCAGATATCCCATAAGTCAAATTTTTATTGGACGACTTTTTTTTTATAATCAAGTAAGTCTCTATGCCAGACTGCTCTCATGAGTGCAGCGGATGAACTTTTTTCCTTCATATATTTTTCCGTCCCTGAGGAGGAAACTAAGTACTGGTAACTTCTTTTGAATTTACAGCCAGACATATTCAACAAGTTTTGAAACATATATTTTTGATTGTTTAAGTTAAAAAAAATACTAATTAATTTAAAAAAAGTTTATGTACATAACGGGTCTTTCAATAGGAGTGATAGGTTTTTAAATAGGGATTTTTTCGGTTCCTGATATATTTTTTTTTTTTGGTTCTAGCTGTCCAAATATTCAGTATAGTTTGCAGTTTTATTATGCAGCGTTTGACGCTTCCCGACCGTTTAGAAATTATTAAAAAATATTAGCAAACTTCAAGCTCAGTTGTAGGTGCTCCACGTTTGAGAATTAGGTCGCCGTCACTCAGATTATACGTTGCACTATTAGATCATATATACATAGATGCGCCTTGAGTCCACGTCAAACCGAAATGTTTTCATTGCTATATCCAGGTAGATTTCACCTTCCCGCTTCTGGTCACCACCCACCGCTATAGTGGTTTGTTAACAAATATGTTATACTTCACCTCCTCGCAACCTCACCGCTATAGTGGTTTGTTTACAATTGGCTTTGTATATGTTCTACATAAAACAAATCAACATTAATGCCATATTTATGTATATAATATGATCTAATGTTCACTATGAAAAAGTTTGAGCATAAGTTCACTTTACAGGACAATAAGCCACCAACAAGATAATGAAATGCATTAAGTGAGGAAAATATAGCAGCTGCAGCTGCCAGTATTGCCAATGAGCCAAATTTCTCGATTTCCTGCTTTCTCAGACAAAAACTTGGAGAATTTTGCGTAAGGATTTGGGCTTACATTCGTATTGACAAGAGCTGAAGCCAAGCGATCACAGGTTGCGTCAGGAGTTTGCTGATTGGGCTCTTAAGCACTTGGAAGATGATCCTGATTTCGACCAAAAAATCATCTTAGACAAGGAGCATTTTTGGATTAATGGCTTTGTTAACAAACAAAATTTGCATTATTGGTGCGAGAACAACCCACAGTTGTTACACGAAAAGTCCTTGCATCCCGAAAGACTCACTGTGTTGTGCGGTTTGTAACATGGCGGCGCCATCGGACCCACAACTGAGCTCGAACTTTGGTAATATTTTTTATAATATAAAATTTATATTATAATTTTTAAACGGTCGGGAAGCATCAAACACTGCAAGATAAAACTGCAAACTATACTGAATATTTTGACACCTGGAAGCAAAAAATATATGTATCAGGAACCGAGAAATCTCTATTTAAAAACCTATCACTCCTATTGAAAGACCCGTTACTTATACTAAAAAAGGTCTTTTAGGGAATGGTTTGAGTCCTAAATATATATGTTTTTTGCTCTGTAATCATTTTTTTTAAGAGTAATTTCATTCGATTATTTTTTAAATTTGGTGTCGTTGAAACTAGAAATAGTTATACCTAAACAATCCGTGAAGATATGTAATGCCACGCATTCCATTATATATTATTCACAGTAAATAATATATTGCATTATCCCAAATTTCTTCTATAATGGCGCGTTCAGTTTGAAAAATTATGACGCTATAATTTTACAATCTTAAGTAGGAATGAAACAAAGTCTCAGACGAAAGGGGGAGGAATCATTCGCGCTTTCTTCTTTCCGTCAAAAGCGTTATAAGACGTGCGTGCCTACAATGGGCCTCTCACTTGCACACACATTCCTAACATTTTCCCCATAGCCACAGATCCGTACGTCAAACTATAACTGGCTTTATACTGGGCTAAATAAAAAACACTATAGTTTTAGTATTGAGAATTTTTCAGAAGTAGTGATAATTTTTACTCTAGAAAACTTTTCTATTATTGTGTTACAAAGCACAATAAGTCAAAAATGGTTTGTTTTAAAAAAGAGTACACTATAAATTTGACGAATAAGGTTCTTTTGACACGAGTAACCATATGGGGTTATAACCAGATTTTTGTAGTATGTATTCACACACATAGGATTTTATGAATGAAATATTTTCAATACATCTGCTGATGTTCTACATGCTCGTACAGTTCCTTTTAAGTGGATTCTTGGAAGCTGAAAGATTTTTGTCAATGGACCAAAATAAGAAGAACTTGAATCATTAGATTTATATATAATACCTAAAAATATTTTCATGCATAAAAATACAAGTGATAAATTGCACATTTCACCATTTTTATCTCAATGGAAAACAGGCTCATTTTTGTTTAAAAACGGGCTATTTTATATAAAATAAAGTAAAAAATGCTCATATACATACAGGGTACCCGTTTTTCCACCTCAAGCATGGGTTTCTCGGTTATTATAAGAGATACAAGATCAGTTAAATTAAAAAAAAAATTCCCATTTTTATGCTGAGTAATAATCTGAAAGAAAATTTGGTGCTACATTTTCTTTTTAATTATCACAAAAAAATTAAAAATCCCGAGTTTTTATTTTTTTTAGCGAAAACCGAAAAAGCTAGACGTTTTTAATTAAAACATTGCTTAGGTACTTTTTTGCAAGGAATCTAAATCTGTTATCATATTTTCCATGGTATTTTAGATGCAAGAGTTACAACACTTAACATTTTTTCGTATGAGCGTTATTTTGGATTTTTACATTTTTAAATACATTTTTTTTCTGGGTACGATAACGAGATGATCAAGTCTTACATTATGTGTAAAATTAAAAAAAATCATTTTTGAGCAGAGTGTTTTGGAAACAACGAAGCAATAAAATTAACGAAGGTTAGGTTTGAAATGACACGGTAAGAAACCTACTATTAAGGGGGAGGTAGGAGCAAAAAACGCTCCGATTAAAGTGAATTTAACGTGAACGTGTTTTTGGTTAGATTTTATGTTCAAGTATATTGCGTTCTCATTTTTTGCCGCATTTTTTAGATAGCTTTAGAACCGTGTATCAAACAAAAATAACTTTCTTTCTTTCTGGGGGTTCCAAATATACAAAAATGGTTTGGTAGCAAATTCTCAGAGTAGGAGTAAAAATTTGTCAATTATACTAACAAATTTTTATGCTTTTATGCTACAATGTAGAATTTCTACATATTTCCACCCTTAAATATTTAATTATTTATACAAAGATTAAAATATTTTAATCTGTTTTATCTCTGGCAGACAAAATTAATTTGACACAGCACTCTTTAACACGTAATAGGTTGATCATACAAGTGTTATACTATGATTGATAGTGACTAGTCTCCGCAATCTTAAGCTTGTCAACTCAGGCCTTTAAAGTCATTTATTCTTGTTTTTGTTGTTCTACACGACTTTCGAACAACTTTGAACATAATAATTTAGATATTAATGATAAAAATTTAAAGTACGATCAACTTAAATTTAGCGGCTTAAGGAACTAACATCGCTGAGGGGGGGGGGGGGAAGAGTACCCAAATTTACCAACTAATAAAACTAAATTTTGATATTAAAAAAAAGCTGGCGGAAATTTTAATGACTAAAAAAAGTCCTCACATGTAAAAAAAGTTTGATTAATAATAAAAAAACAACAATTTTCCATACCAATCCGATACACATTATCGGATTGGTATGGATCAAGATATCTGGAGGCTTTCGGTTTCTTCATTTCCGGTGTCCTCAAATTGTTGAAAATAGATTTATGTGGGGCGTATGTCTAGGGGGGTCGATTTTTTCGTTATTTTTTTGATATCTCTTTTTCGTTTTCAAGATACAAGCAAAAATGTGTGTGTGTGTGTTTAAAACCATTAATCCATTGGTAAGAAATTTCTTTCAAAATCTTATTAAAACTTCCTAAGATTAAACAAGAAAATTTTAATAAGAATTAAAATGAAATTTATTTTCCAAAACCGGGTTCATTCTTATAAAAATCTTCTTCATTGGTAAGAATTTTCGTTAATAATATTATTAAAAGTTCTATAAAGTTTTAATTAAATCAAAAACGAAAATTTTAATAAGAATTAACCAGAACGTTTTTACAGGGTGTAGAGTCTCTCTAAAATTGAGAGTCTAAATGAACTAAAACCATATTATGTATATATTTTTACGACTGTGTATACAGTGTATAGATACGAGATATTTATTATATTTTGTAAGTACTGTTTTCATGGTATATAAAAAGAAAATTAATATACCCGAGGAATCTGCAATAAAGTCGTAAAGATGTACGTTGCAAAAATTAAAATTCTCATATTCAATTTCATAGATAATTTCAAACTTAATCTTTTACCTATTCTAAGAAACAAATTCTTTCATACGTTTTTTGGTCGTTTTTTTTTGGCCTGAAGTCAAAAAAGAATAATTAAGGATATGTACACAGAGAAAAGATTCGACTTTAGGATATACGAGTTTAACGGCGGCTATTTTTAAAAGTTCACAAAAATAAGATAGTAAAAAATAATGGAAAAAGCACAATATTGAAATTTTTCCATACATATCATCGCCTTCCTTGCAAAGGGGCTTATCTCAAAATGATAGATATATCGGTATTTTGCATCAATAGATTTTGAGATAAACCCCTTTGTAAGGAAGGCGACGATATATACAAATGTCGTCATGACGACAGTATAGTAAATTTCCATATCTTAGGGCATAGTATAGTAAATTTCCATATCTTAGGGTTAATTACCCCCATTATTAATAATATTTTAATATAACGTTATAATATTTTACAATAATCGTAAAAATGGTATTCTATATTCTATACCTAAAATTTGACACAACAACGTTTTGTATTAATAATTTTATATTTTTCTATCAGTGTATATATATCATAAAAAGTAGTTTTTAACAGAAATTTTGATTAATCCATTAAAAAAAAGACAAAACAATTGACGATAAAAAAAACTTTGACAAAAAAGTAACAGCACCCTCATTTTGCACCCCCTTTTTGAATTATATTACTTATCGATACCTCAATACTAAACTTTTATTTATTTTTTATGTATCAGAGAAGCCGTTTTGGAATTCAAGTTTTTAATTATTTTTGAAATACAATCGCATCTTAAAATTATGTACCCACTTCTGAATCAAATCAAATCAAATCAAAAAATAGCTGTATTAATTTTACCTTTATTGACTCAAGTAAATATTTTTTGCAGTGTATAATCGCTTATACATCATCTTAAATGTTGTTTACAAATAAATGTTTTCTTATTTGTCAAGAAAAACAAATGAAGGGGAACGTTTACCTTTTGTTTTAAGCCGATTCGCACTCGTTTAAAAATATTTAAAAAAAATTTAACACTATGCCCTACAAATATTTGAAGATTATATCTGAGATAAATATCTACTAATATGTAGTTTAAATATTAAATAATATTTAATATCTTGCACCACATATTCAGTTTTATAATTTACATGATGTTTTTTTGACCGCAATACAAATAGGTACCTGTACCTCTATATTTTTTTAGGTGTTTAGAACAAGTTAAAATTTTCTCATGAAAAAATATTTTCTATGATAATTAATAATATTTAATAATATACCTTTTGACACCAAAGCTAATAGTGCCTTTGTAATTATATGGGTGGCTTTTTGAAAAATGGTAAGAATATTATTTATTTATTACAGAGGTGTCATTTTTTCGGCACAAATCGAGGCAAAAATTAAAAATTAACCGTGAAGTTTTAAATTAGCACTTACTGGGAGGTGTAATGTCTTAATTGACTAAAGATATGCAAAGAAAAAAGCTTGCAATTTGCAATTTGTTTTGCAAGTTACCAAATGTACATAATGAAGTTTTTTTTTGGCATGTATACATAAACCAAGATGTTGTATGTAATGCAAAAAGTCCAAACATTTATAAACTTCGGTAAAATTATTCTTTTTGGAAAACAATTTAACCCTACAAATGGCATTTGTAGTTCAGTGTCTAGATCAGGGCCGTACCCAGAAAACAATTTAGGGGGCTCAGCCCGAGGGTGTAAAGGAATAAGCTTTTTTACCATTTTAAACCGACATTTAATTTTCTGTAAAATTACATAGTCCGTAATTGATAGTTGTATATTAGTGTAAATTTATGTAATTTTCAGTGCATTCTCTGTTAGTTTTCACTTTCCAACCGTTGTCATATATGACCTAACGTGGCCTAAAGGCCACGGGTGGAAAATAACTAACAATAGTCCAGTCAAATGATACATGTAAATTGCAATAAATGTACACGAGCTGATATTTTAAAGGGTAGTAGTGGATGGTAATAGGATAATCCTGTTAGTTTTTCACCGGGTAGTTTGCTTAAGGATGTCCGCCATCTTGAATTTTAGGGTGAGTTGGTTAATATGCATATAAGATAAAAATGCATATAACCAATTTTATTAAGGAGGAAATTTCCAACAATTTTTGTTGAGATCATTTTTTTAATATATTAATAAAAATAGAGTTAATTCAAAAATAGCCATGTTGGAGGTGAAATTGTTTTTTTCCATTTTCCAGCCAAATTATTCATTGGACGATAAAAGCGGTTCTAAGCAAACTTGTAGCTCTTAAACTTCTCTATACGTTTCATACATTATAAATTTTCATAGGCATTTTGGTACGGTTGCATAAGCCCTAACTCGACTTTCAGCTTCCACTGTAACCGTAACAAAATACTTATGAAAATGCATAATATCTAAAACTTATAGAGAATTTTAAGTTTGCTTATAACCACTTTTATCCGATGAATAATTTGGATGAAATATCTAAAAACCCAGTTTCACCCCCAACATTTTTGAATATTTATAACTCGATTGTTATTAATATATTAAGAAAATGATTTAAAAAAAAATTGTTGGAATTTTTTTCCTTAACAAAATTGGTTATATGCATTTTTATCGTAAGATGCATATTTAGCCAGATAACAGCACTCATCCCTAAAATCAAGATAGCTGACACTCCTTAGGCAAATCACCCGGTGAAAAACTAACAGAAGGGCCATTCCAGCGTTTCGGGTGTTTCACTTTTACACATTAAAACGAATTTTATGAAAACTTATTGCGCTAATAGATTTGTACATGTATGCCACAATTGGACTAATATACCAGTTAAATAAACGGTTAAACCCCGAAATAAAATTTTAAAAAAATTAAGGAAGATATTGGCAAAATTTGCCCTTTCGGGTGTTTCAAAAAAATGAAACACCCGAAACGGCCAATTTAGTCAACACCTTCCTTAATTTTTTAAAATTTTATTTCAAGTTTTAACAGCTTCTTTAACTGATTTATTAGTATAATTGTAGCATACATGTACCAATCTATTAGCGCAATAAGTATTCATAAAATTCATTTTAATGTGTAAAAGTGAAACACCCGAAACGCTGGAATGGCCCAGAAGTTTTCTTTTACTATCCACTTACAATATCACCCCTTGTACATTTATTGCAATTTAACATAGTAATTTCTCGTTATTTGACTGGACTACCACTAAATGGTAGGCACAAATCATTGATACGTATGTAGTAAAAGTAAAAATATTATTTTTTGTCTACAATATTATTTTTTACTCATACGTATATGCATTTACTTATACAGTGCGGTCCAAAAGTCACCCCCCCTTTTAACTTTTGAACGAGTTGAGATATCGACTTCAAATTTAGAACTTTTAAATAAGACAACTTAAACTATCTTTTAGCATATATTTGATATTTTCAGCTCTTAAAATGTAGGCAAGGGGGGCATGGGGGGATATTTATTTTTAATGGAAAGCGGGGTCCTGTGATACATCATTTTAAAGCTTATAAAATAATCCATTTAACCGTATATTTTTTATTTTTTTTAAAATGTTTTTTAAGGTTTTGGATTTTTCAATTTTTTGTGCCAAAACATCGATTTTTAAAGTTTTTTTTTATAAATTATTATTTATGCTAACTAAAAGTAGTTTAAAAGTATAATTAACATTTATTTATGATGAAATTAGGCATTTTTAAAAAATTATTCGTTTGTTTTTAGAGGAATTTTGACATTAATACCCATTTTCAACCCCATTTTAAACCATTTTTTTTATTTAAAAATATGTAGTTAAATGGAGAATTTTATAAGCTTTAAAATGATGTATTACACGACCACCCTTTCCATTTAAAAAAATGTGCCCCCATGTCCCCCTGCCCACATTTTAAGAGCTGAAAGTATTAAATATATGCTTAAAGACAGTTTAAGTTGTCTTATTTAAAAGTTCCAAATTTGAAGTCGATATCTCAACTGGTTCAAAAGTTAAGAGGGGGGGGGGGTGACTTTTGGACCGCTCTGTACTGTATAGGTAAAGTACCTACATATAAGTAGTGAATATATTTTTTAAATAAATGCCCATAAAACCCGTATTAGACAAGTGGCGCATTTAATCTTGAGAGATCAAGAGATTATAAGTAAGCATTTAATTTTACGGCATAGAAAAAAACATATTCATGAATGGGATTAGCACGGTATTTAGCATTAGATACTGAATATCTATGTTACCTACAAGGTCGGATAATTTGGAAATAAAGAGCTTTGACCGGAAATAAGTTGAAAAAATGCTTTTATCGAGGCTTTTATAAACATTTTTTATTGGGGGAGTCATTAATTTTTTGACACACTGAGAGCTCGTTACTAGGGTGAGTCAAAAAAAACGACTATTTTTTTTTTACTTTATACTCTGAAAAATCGATTGCTAGACACCTCTAGAAAATTCTCACCTAATATGAGCTTTTAATTTTTATAAAAAGGTTCTCCGCTTTACAATTTTCCATTTTTTCCTCAGTATTAGAAACAAATATTCATATCTCTTTGACAACTGTTTGTTAGAAAGTATCTCTCCTCATATTCTTGTAGGAAATCAAATGCTCTACAAAAAAGGTCTCTTACAATTTTGTCGTAAACCTCACCGTTTAAAAGATATCAAAGGTTAAAGTTTGATTATTTTAAGAGACATTTCTGTTTTGCTTATGAATTTTATAACTCGGTTACAAAAATTGTTATGAATTGCGCAATTCAAAGTTTTGTAGGAAATTAACTGCTCTACAAAAATGGTCTCTTATGATTTGTCGATTAAATTAAGCGTTTAAAAGATATTCATCGTCAAACTTCAATGCATACTAATTTTAATAGTTTTTGATGAATATTTCGAAAAATTTCAATTTAATTTATGAGTTTCATGAAAATTTATACAAATTTGGGGGATTCCTATGAAAAGAGAAATGTTTTGAACTATTTGTCTTGTTTTTTTTTAGTTCTACGTATATTTGGTGATATTGAAAAAAAAATTAGTGCATTATTTCTAACTCAGAGTCAATGATTTATTAAATTTTGAAAAAAATAACGTTTGCGTTATGAATTAAATATTAAAAGTATTGATTTTGAAGAAAAAAAAAAATTTCAATTTGTTATTAAAAATATTATTAAAATAAAAAAGTTTCAAATAAATTTTCGAAAGGGAAACTTCTATAAGAGTTACTCTTACGATAGAAACTCAAATTTGTATAAATTTTCGTGAAACTCATAAATTAAATTGAAATTTTTCGAATTATTCATCAAAAACTATTAAAATTAGTATACATTGAAGTTTGACGATGAATATCTTTTAAACGCTTAATTTAATCGACAAATCATAAGAGACCATTTTTGTAGAGCAGTTAATTTTCTACTAAACTATAAATTGGGCAACTCATAACAATTTTTTGTAAGCGAGTTATAAAATTCATAAGCAAAACAGAAATGTCTCTTAAAATGATCAAACTTTAACCTTTGATATCTTTTAAACGGTGAGGTTTACGAAAAAATTGTAAGAGACCTTTTTTGTAGAGCGTTCGATTTCCTACAAGAATATGAGGAAAGATACTTTTTAACGAACAGTTGTCAAAGAGATATGAATTTTTTTTTCTAATACTGAGAAAAAAATGGAAAATTGTAAAGCGGAGAACCTTTTTATCAAAATTAGGAGCTTATATTTGGTGAGAATTTTCTAGAGGTGTCTACCAACCAATTTTTCAGAGTATAAAGTAAAAAAAAGTAGTCGTTTTTTTTGACCCACCCTACTCGTTACAGTAGTAAATATAAAATGTTTTTGCTTATATGGAACCCCACGAAAGTTTAGTTAACAACTGGTTGTTACAGTAGGTAATACTTAACGTTGTTATAGTTCTGGTAATCGTAACAACCAGTGAATGTTAACTAAACTTTCGTGGGGTTCCATATAAGATAAATGTTTAGTATTTACTAATGTAACGAGCTCTCAGTGCAGTTATTTTGTGTCCCAAAATCCTAAACTTGTTGATACCCCCAAGTTTTTGAAAAACCCCTAAATTTTAATCCTAAAATATCCTTAAATGGATCCTTAAATAAAACAAAAAATGGAGTTATTTTTCTAAGGGTTAAAAAATATTCGAAAATTATATAATTGATAAAACTGATAAGGTAAGCTTTATAACCTTATATATGCAGAGGACATCATTATAATACAAAAAATCAACTATTAGTTATTAGTAAATTAATCCTACACCAAATACTGACACTGACAAAACGGTTTAATTTAAAAAGCAAGTCGCTTTTTTCCGCTGTTGCATATGAATGGAGGAGATAAGCATAAACATTCTAAAATATATCAATAAAATTTGTCGAATAGTTATATTTTAAAAATGAAACATTAATTGGTAGGCTATTTTAAAGAATGTAGCAATAAAACTAAAACTCAGTAGATAGAAAAAACAATTAAAGAAGCTCCTTTTTTGTGGCATTAGGCATTTTTAAAGTACTTGGATCATAGGCCGTGTAATATAATTAGTCTTTATTTGAAATAAAAATCAGTCAGTCAAGTAAAAATAAGCAGCAGGATACCCCAAAAATGTTAACATTACCAGGGCTGTGAAATTTTAGAATTTATCCTCATCACTGATTTCAAAAACCTACTAAAAAGTCCAAACAAATGAAAATTTATTAAACCCAGCCGTCTTGAATGAGCGAGAATATTTTCTCATAAAAAAAATTATGTCCAGAAACAATTTATTACATTTTTGTATATTATCTAACATTTTTGGTGTAATTTAATTTTACCTTGTAGGTGCTTTTTAAATTTTTCTTCTATTTGGATGTTGTGAATACCAAAAAAGTCCAAAATGATCAAAATTTGCGTTACGTAATACTTAAACGTTCCCTTAGGTGGTATTAAAATTATTCTTATATTGTGAATAATAAAAATTTTACTGCCAGAAACATTTTTTTAAATTTTGGGGTGACGGGGGAGGGGGCTGAAAAAATGATAATTATATTTTTTATGTGATTTTATTTTACCTTTTATGTGGTTTTTACATTTTTCTTCTGTTATGTTATGTCTAAAAACAATTTTTTACATTTTGGGGCAGAGCGGGGGCGCTGGAAAAGAAAGATAATGAAATTTTTTGTGTAGTTTTATTTAGCGTTTTATGTAGTTTTTAAATTTTTCTTCTATTGTACATAATAAAAAACATACGATCAAAACAAACATTTAACCCCCCTTTTACCCCCCTTCCCAGCAACTGACTTTGCTCAAATACAAACTTGTCTAAGACAATATACAAGTACATCTGTACAGCAAATTTCAAGTGGCTAGCTCAAAGCGTTCTTAAGTTATCGTGGATATAGACAGGCAGACGGACCGACAGACACATCATTATTTTAGTTGCTTGTTTTGATTTTTCTTAACATTTTAGGAAAAAATAAGATTCAACAAAAGAAATTGATTTTTTTTCACAATAGGTACAACATTATGAAGGTAAGTTTTAAATTTGCAGAGGATATGTTTTAAATGTGAAAAGGACAAGCTTTATGGAGTAAGAAACATATAAGAAGAAGACTTAATGCATTATGTAATGCATTAAGTCTTCTTCTTCTTCTTCGTCTCCTTTGTTAAGTCTTGGTTTCAAACAAAACTCATTCAAAGTAAAAATAAACAAGTCTAAGCAGGATGCCGCAGGAATGTTAAAATCATCATGGCTGTGAACTGATTCATCCTAGAATCTACCTGTATCACTTATTACAAAAACCTACTAATACAATAAAAAAATAAACAATAAAAAAAGCGGAAACGCATCGAAAAATTTTTAAACTGCGCTATACCCAATGCAACAACCAAGGCGTGGTCGAACCGTACCATTGGTTAGACCCGATCCTGCGGGCGTGGTCTGTGTGCACGTGTGCCAGACCACACGTGCGCTTTTATCCAAAGGCTCAGTTCAACAAAAGCTTCATCTGTGGGTGGTCATAACTCGATAACTCCTCCTATAGCCTGATAACTCGGGAAAGCTCGGGGACTTCCGGCCAGTGCCACCCCTACCATCCCCAAGTAAAGTAAATACTCAGGTCGATCCTGTATTGTTTATTTTTTGCGGCTTGAACCGGTGAGTGAGGTACTTATTGTGCGGGTAGTTCTAAACAAACACGTAAAAATCTATGAAAAATTTGCGTAAAAATATATGTAAAAATGGTGTCAGTGTACTTTTTATTTATTGTTGTTATTTTGTCTGTTATCCTTACACAGTCCTGCGGGGAGGACGATGTCAGCCCGAGGAGTAAAAATAGAGGAAAAGGATCCATGTGGTGGTAAGTACAACTTTTTTTTAGAGCAATGAACACTTAGGCGAAAAAAGAAGTATACTTTTAGGGGGTTAGTTTATTTTAAATCCCTATATATGATTGCCGGTTATATATAAAATGGATTTTTTTAAGAAATTGTGAAGGGGTAATTTTATTTTTGTTATTTCTGAGCCGACGTCCCCCACCACAACCCATGATTCCACTGTTTCGAAATTATTGTCATTTTAAAAATTTATTTTTATATTTAGTGATTTTTTATTATACTATCAGGTTTTTTTTTTCGTATATTCAGTGTTTTATCTAATTTTTTTAATACATTTTATTAATTTTAAATTGTTAATGGAACATTAAATTAGTTTTACAGTTTCGGTACCAATTTTATTAAATTTAAATTGTTTAAGTTTCGGTTATAAACAAATATTAAAACAATAACAAATGCAAAATAGGAGAGGGGGTTAATTGATATTACCCCTATCATCTCCCTCCACTTTAGATACGCCTCTTTTTATGACTGACAGGAAGAAAGGATAATTTTCTTTTGTTTTTTTTTTGTTTTTTTCTTTTTTTTATTTAACACGATTCATTATTTTACAAATATATATTTTTTACATGCATATACATATTTATTAAGGTTCATAAAAAGTTATTCTGTTTCCTTATAGATACATTAAAAATATTTTACATAGTAAGTAATATACTACACTTATAAAAAATATAGTTTATATGTACCAACTGATAAATTTTTTACTCCCCCAGCACAAAAAGTGGTACCATTTAATGTAATTTGTTAAAAGATTTGTCTTTTGTTTTTACTGCACGGTGTTACGGAATTGTCGCACGTATTCCCAGACTTGAAAAATCTCCGAAAAACGTTTCATTAAAAGTCAGATAACGTTCTCAGAGCTGACACAAAAGATTTACTTGGTTGCTGAATCGTATACATGCCTTCCATATATCAAAAGTTGTCAACTGTCAATCGCAAAAAAGATTCGTACAAGCTACAAAAAGGCAGCACTAATCTTAAAACATTACCTACACCAAGAAAAACTGTTTTCGGAAAACAACGAATAACAATAAACAAACCAAATTACAACGAAAATACAATTTTGTAATGCCTATTCTCAATTATAATAGAATACTGTTAAAAAGTTCTGTATATTAAGAAGAAATCAACTACAATAATTGTACATTAATATTTATGAATATTCAGCAAAATCTTAAAAATAAGATAGAAATGTACATTCAATTATTGTTAATATTAATTAATTAATTCAGTTGTCTATTTTAAAATAAATGTCAATATAAAATCATAATTCAAACTTCGTCGAATATAAATGAATAATTGTAGGTGATAACATATGTATTAATATTCAAATAATTTTTTAGGATAATTTTAAAAATAAATTTACATATCCAAATTCATTAAATATACCAATTTTGTGCTGAGAATAATTGTCATTCACAAAATTTAAGTAATAAATTGAATATTAAGACAAAAACTAAAATTATATTTAATTTTTACCTATAAGTTTAATACAGAATTGACTATTATAAAAATAATTATTTTACATTTCTTTTTTAATTTAAAGATTTCATTTAATTATATCCACTTGCTGCAACTGCAGTTGTACAATATAAGTATGTCATTCATATCATTTTATATAATATATACCACTGACATATGATATACATATATGACGTACATTACCTACACCAAGAAAAACTTTTTTCCGAAAACAACGAATAACAATTAACACAAGCAAATTACAACAAAAACATTATTTTGTACAATTGCCTATTCTCAATGATAATAGAATACTGTTAAAAAGTTCTGTATATTAAGAAGCAATCATCTACAATAATTCTACATTAATATTTATGAATATTCAGCAAAATCTTAAAAAAATAAGACAGAAATGTACATTAAATTATTGTTAATATTAATTAATTATTCAGTTGTCTATTTTAAAATAAATTTCAATATAAAATCATAATTCAAACTTCGTCGAATATTAATGAATAATTGTAGGTGATAATTGCTTCAAACACATGTTATGTATTAATATTCAAATAATTTTTTAAGATAATTTAAAAAATAAATTTAAATATTCATATTCATTAAATATACCAATACGGAATAATTGTCATTCACAAAATTTAAGTAATAAATTGAATATTAAGACAAAAACTAAAATTATATTCAATCTTTACCTATAAGTTTAATAGAGAATTGACTATTATAAAAATCGTTATTTTACATTTCTGTTTTAATTTAAAGATTTCATTTAATTTACATGTCCAGTTGTACAATATACAACGAACTAATCACTCTTCTCTCTAGAATAGGCATTTCATTTGTAAAAACTGACAAAAACGTAGCCAACATATACATTTGATGAAGCTGAAGTTTGCAACGTTTTTTTGCAACAAAAATTCAAATAGTATATTAAAGTAACATTCATAACATACGTTTTTAGCGCACGAGTACAAGTTTAGAAAACAAGCTGCTTGCGGCGAGTTTTCTAAAGTACTAGTGCGCTAAAAACGTCTTATGGAATAAGCGCTTTAATAAACTATTTGAATTTTCGATGCAAAAAAACGTTGCAAAATTCAACTTTATTACATTTGTCTGTCTTACTCGCACAGCTTTGTTTTAACAGAGACAGCAATAACAGTTACTGATAACTGTTATTGTTCACGCCTGAATATACCTACTATTTGTTTACAAACAAACCGAGATGTTGGCGATACTAACTGTATGAGTATTCTAGAGAGAAGAGTTGTTACTTCGTTAACAATATAAGTATGTCATTCATATCATTTTATATAATATTAAAATTATTTTGAGCAGTGAACATCGTATGTTTTACTAATTAAAGTCATAATTTTAATTACTTTAACTTTTCACGTCTATGGCCATTATGGTCATTTTGTCATCTAACTATGGTTGTATAAACTTATATTAAAATTCTATTTTATATATTCCTCTTTTGTGATTAGTTTTAATTAGGCTATTTCACCCACATGTTAACTTGTCAAGTGTTAACACGTTAAGTGATAAGGGATCTTCGTACTTTAAACCACTTTTGATTTCCGTTTGCCAACGTAGAAAAAAATACTCATCTACACATGTTTTAAATACACACCTAAGTAGTTTTTATGAAGTAGGTAATAGGCTGGCAACAATTTTGAAATCGCGCTATTTTAACCCTGGAACCTGACTGTGGGGTCTCAAAAACCCCAATATCGCTTCTATTACAGTGAGCAGGTGCTGGATTGTTTCAAAAGATGCTTAACAAAAACGTTAATATTAGTGGTTATATATTTAAATAAATCCTTTTAAATTACTTACAGAAAGAAACTAAAACAAAACAAAAAGTAAAAAGGTATGTTTCTCAGTTGTTATTAATTATTTTTTGTGGAACCCCAGAGTTGCATTTGTGTATACTCGAAATAAGTGTCCGGATTCACTATTAAGATCCATAAGGTCTCAATAAACCCCTCATGATATTTTATACAAAACAAATCACTTTTAATGGGTGCCATTTTCCCTGAAGTGTTAAAAACTGACTAAAAATTAAAATAATGCCCAAAATTGAAATTGGACCATACTATATATACCAAGTTACACCTTATTTCAAAGGTCTTATAGTTCCCGTTTCAATAGTTTTCTGTTTTTAAAAATCAGTTTTACTAATGACATATGATATATATATGACGTATACATCTATACAAATGAGCTGCAGCTCTCTAGTGAGTGGCTTTTCTTATTTTTAGAGACTTTTATTATTTTGTTCTTAAAAAAAAAAATAATTCTTAATTAAAATTTTGTTTCTTCAAAATTATAAAAATTAAAATGGAATAGACAATACATTAAAAAATTAAAGAAGTTCATATTGGTTCCGGATCAAGACGCACCCTGTAACCAAATTCCAACATGAACAAAAACTTGGAAATATTCTTAACAATTTATCGAAAGTCAGAGAATTTGTTTTTTTGCTGGCACCCTAGTAGGTATCTTTGACCACTTAAAATATTCGTGATTGATAAAAATCAATAAATTAATTAATTAATGCCTAATCATTCTTTAATTTCGTTATAGGAAACCAGTTAAATTAAATTAATTTAAGAAACAGTTATTGAGTTTATGGGTTTTCGATGGTATCTTACAAATTACTGTTTAAACATTTATTTGGATTCGGAATCTTTATAATTCGATTACATTGTATCGAAAGGTTACTGTTCTGTGTGAGAGTTGTAATCTCTTTTTTTTTTCTTTACATTTACATTTTTATCCTGCATATAGACATTTTCAGGTGTAATAATTCTTCATATACCGGGTGTTTTTTTAACCTGAAACTTTCAAATATCTCAAATACTATGCATTTTAGAAAAAAAAAATATCGGACAAAATTTGTTTATTTTAATGGTGGAAACAAAATGGCGTATTAATATTTTACGGATATTTACGTTTTTAAGGTCATTTCAAGGTCAACTTTATTTTTTTAAGTACAAACATATATTTTTTACTGTTATTTAATTCCCCTCGAAAAAATAAAAATCTTTTGTAAAAAACTTTTTTTGATTGGACTTTTAGTTGCAGAGATAACACAGCCACACAAAATTAAAAAAGTTGCATCTTCGACAAACTTGACTAGTCAATCCCTCTGTATTTTGAGCCGCTGAATCCTAATCTGAGGTCAGAATTTGAAAGTTAGCTCCCATTTTCAACATAACCTCAAAAAACATACTTTTCGCAATTTTACATTGGTTTTAAATACATATTTATATTGGTTTATAAACCACTATAGTGCTTTTAGCACTAATTTAATTAAAATTAGTTTCTAAATAATAATAATAAGTATGGGTAGGTAAATATATTACATATCTACTGAATCACTTTGTAAATAAAAACAACCAAATTACTTGAATACAAGTTTTTACAGTTAAACGTGACATTGTTCTGTTGTTCTTACTGTAACAACTTGTATTTAATAGCCAAAGTTACTTTACAACAATTAAATAACCAATAGCTATATTTTAAGATGCCAACACTAGATATTCAGATAGATTTGACTTAACCCTCTACGTAAAATAAAGAAGTTTTGTCTTTGTTTTTCTATGGAAAAATATGAAAGGAAACTATGTGTCTATAGCGCAGAGCTCAGTGTATAATTGGCAGATCCCGCTCTCTTGAAGTAGCAGAAAAATCGCACTATGGGGATAGGAATTAGACTAGAAGTAGCAGAAATAATAGAATTTTGCTTGAATTGATGACATTTTAAGCATAGTGCTGTCGTGTATATTAAATCAGACGGCATTGTGATCGAAATGTCTTCAGTTTAGACAAAAAATCATCATCTAACTTCCAACAAATAGTTTTGAATAACTGTAGCTGCATCTTAAAACTTGGATTCAAAGACATGTCTATCCATAGAAAGAAAGAGCCTGAAAGACTATGATAGCATAATGCCCTTGGCCAGAAAAGGAGAGGAGATCCCAAATATTTTGGCTCAACTTCTTTAAAACTTTCTTTGATAATTTGAGTTTTGCTTTTGCTGTTGTCTGAAGATAGTTGTTTTAAAATTCTACATCCCGAATTTTATAAAATTGATTTAAGATTAAGCAATTTGAAAAATGTGGATGTCATAACTATCCCTTTAAAATAATAAAAATTTGGGATTATTTCTACGTATACCTACGTGGGGACTACGTACGTAATGTTCTAAAAAAATGTGAATAAATTTAGGAAAAATAAGGTCAAGCAATTTTTGATTTTTGGGGAATAGAGCTTTGGATCTGACTAAAATTGTTATCTAATTTTGCTGTGACGTTTCGACTATGGATTTTCATCGTTTTCGAACAGAGAATTAAAGCCAAAGATTAGTCATTGTCACTAACAGTTTTTGGCTTAAATTCTCTGTTCGAAAACAACGAAAATTCATTGTCGAAACCTCACAGCAAAATTAGATAACAATTTTAGTCATATCTAAAGCCCTATTCCCCAAAAATCAAAAAGTTAAATTATACAAATCGGGCAAAAACTTTCAATTTAAAGTCAAGGACGTTACGTATAGCTTTTCAGTGAAATCCGGCCCTGGCATAAGTCCTAATTGGTCATTTTGACGAACAAAGCTCAGATAGTCGGTAGTGTATTATTTTTTGTCGTCGGTGGCATACCTAAAGAAGAGGAATCCGAGAAGATAAAGGGTTAACATATTGCTCTGACAGTCTTTGGGCAAGATAACGAAATGACATTGCCGTTCTCACGCTTTTGTATCTTTTTTTACTTATTCGTCATTTTTGGAATTACGCAATTGCATGGCCACTTTAGATTTAGATAGAACAATGTTTTTTCTTCAATGAAGGTATTAGTCCAGTCAAATAACGAATTTAAAGGATAGTAACAGAATACTCCTGTTAGTTTTTCACCGGGTGATTTGCGTAAGGGGTGTCCGCTATCTTGAATTTTAGGGGTGAGTGCGGTTATCTCGCTAAATATGCATCTTACGATAAAGATCTATATAACCAATTTTGTTAAGGAAAACATTTTCAACAATTTATTTTGGATCAGTTTTTAAATATATTAATAACAATCGAGTAAATATTAAAAAATGGACATATTGGGGGTGAAATCAGTTTTTTCGAGTTTTTAGCCCAATTATTCATCAGATGATAAAAGTGGTTATGAGCAAACTTGTAGCTCTTGAAATTCTCTATAAGTTTTATATATTTTGCATTTTCATAAGTGTTTTGTTATGGTTACAGTGGGCGCTGAAAGTCGAGTTGCACCCTCTGTGCGTACCAAAGTACCTTAAAAAAATGATCTAACAAAAATTGTTGGAAATTTCCTCCTTAACAAAATTGGTTATATGCATGTTTATCGTAAGATGCATATTAAGCAATTCACCCCTAAAATTCAAGATAGCGTTCACCCCTTAAGCAAATCACTCGGTGAAAAACTAACAGGCGTGTTCCGTTACCATCCACTACTACCGTTTAAAATATCAGCCCGTGTACATTTATTGCAAATTACATTTATTATTTGACTGGACTATATATAACTACACGCATAAAAATAGTTTTGCAGTTGCTATAATGTATAGCAATCATTACCAAACACCAATGTTTTTAAAATAAATGTAATAAATGTATATATTTATTGTATGCACAGTTTTTGATATTTTATTTTTTACGTATTACATTTGAATATAATATATTTTAGTTATAGTTAAAATAAACAAAGTTTTTGCTCCGGTTGCCACACTTTAGCTTTTAAGGTGGCTAACTGGGCATTTGCAACCTCACTGGCCTACAAATATATATATATATATATATATATATATAATATACATATATAATTGTAGATTAATAAAAATTACATTAGTTTTGGCCGATATATTTTGTTAATTGTAACAAAGTTTTATTATATCAATGCTGAAAACGATGATATAAATATTAAATCTAATAATTTAATTAAGAAAATTTTGCTAATTTAATGAATTTAAATTTAAATTTAAAGCATCAATATAATAAAAGCGATTATCTGCTTAAAATACACGAAATACTTTTTTCTATGTAGAAGTTAGAAAAAAAAAATTAATGTATAAACTCTACTAACAAGATTTCACGATTTGGAGCTGGTACCAAAGTAAAACAGTAAATCAATCAGTAACATGTGATTTAACCTTAAATAAATAAGGGTTAGTTTTTCAGGCACAAAGCATACGTAGAGTTATGTACGGTATTTATTGATCAATATATCATGTACTAATATGGCAGACATGTTCTGTAGTAAAGGTGCAAGTTATTTTAAATCAAATTTTCAACACTGAATTCTTTTTAATACGATACATGTTATTTGAGATTTAATTTTAAAGGCTATTTGAAAAAAAATATATACGGCAAAAAATCTTTTAAAAAATATTTTTTTTGTTATTTTTCTAAATGTCAAAAATATATGGGAAGAAGTGAGTTTTGTAAATTGCTAGTAAAGTCTTTAATGCAGTATGTTTGTCTGTCAAGAAACTCGAAAACGCTTTAAGCTAAAGACTTAAAATTTGGACCAGAAGTTACTTATACAAAATAAAAGTTCTTGGCTGGAGTTAATTTTAATGAAAACTTTGTAGCAAAATTTTAGTTTATTTTTTAATATTTTTTAATTTTTTCTTGCTCGAAAAAAAAATGTAAAAATCTTTAAGAAAACAATTTTCTAAGCTTTAAATTTTGTTTCAGGGGGATTGCAAAAGCAGGAGAGCCAAATAACTTATCACCGATATCTCCAGGCGTCCTTTACATGGACAACTCGCAATACAACGGTCTGAGAAGAAAACAGCGAAGATTAGCGCGAGAAAATCCCGGACTATTAGCTGCGATAGCAAAAGGGGCTAACTCCGCAATTCACGAGTGCCAACATCAATTTAAAAACCATCGATGGAACTGTTCGACGAGAAATTTTCTTCGAGGGAAAAATTTATTTGGGAAAATTGTCGATAAAGGTAAGTGAAATTTTTTACTTACACCGGAATAGAGCATTTTTAATAATGGTAAATCCTGTGTTTTTCATCCTCTTTTTCTTTCTCATAAAATATAAGGTTTTAACTGATAAAATGGATGAAAGGCACACTGTAGGAAAAATCCAAAACTATTAATACAAAACGTTGTTGTGTCAAGTTTTATAGTATAGAATACAATTTTTACGATGTTACGATTATTATAACGTTATATTAAGTAAAATCAAACCATATACATACTAAACAACTTCATAGTATTTAATTTTACAACAACATTGTATAGTGCAGTTATTTTATCAAGGATGATTAATAAAGATGGCAGAAATCAGCTGATGTTACCAATATTTTGAAAGTAAGCATTTTGGGCTGAAATTTCCTTGTGCATAAGTATACCTAACTATAAGCATATACATGCACATGTAATTACATGTGATCTGTAGTTTTTATGTGCACATAGGTACATGTAATATGTGAATTTAAAAAAAAATGCATACAATTTGTTGTTATAAATCAAATAACTGCACACAGGTTGTAAATACCAAAGCGTTTACTTGTTTGTTGTTATATTCTATGCAATATATAGTGGTTGGCGCATATACAACTATTTATTGTTGTATTCTATAACCTTATTACGCTATTGATTACGATAGTGTTCTATGTACAATATGACGGTATTTAGGTACTATTTTGTGAAGACGTCAGTCCGTATAGCTGTGAATTTGACTCTACTTTTATAATAATGAACTTATTTTCTGGTCTTCACGGCTAGTACAAATATATGTATGTTGTATTCTGAGTAAAATGACAATTTGTAATGTATAGATCACTAAATATCGATAAAACAGTAACCTACTTTCCTTTGCTTTCACTTGTAACTTACTGTTAGTGTACTTTAAAGTTTTTTAAATTAAAATTTTCATTAATTTATCTCTACAAACTGTGGTGTGTACTAATAGGGATAATAAATTTTAAGCAATGTGTTTAATTTTAAATTTAAAATATCACAAAAACGATTTAACCATTTTTAGACCTCTATATTTAGCTAAAACATAAATTTTCGATAATATAGTTCAACGATTTGTCTAGTTATTGTGGGTACATTTTAACTTACACTGAGAACAATGGCGCTCCCATGGGGGTATGGTAGAGTAGGGGACGCCACCCCCCCACAATCATGTTCGAGTTGGGACTAGTATATTACGCATCGGGTACGCGAAGCTAGTTTTTATTGCACGAGAGTGCGTTTGAAAGCACTCGATGTGGACTGAAATGGATTTCGTCGAGGTGTGTATACTATTTTTCCTACGACCTAACACCTAAGCATAAAAAAAGCAAAAATTATCTTAAAATTAGTTTGTCAATTTGAGGTTATATGTTTGACTTTTACTAATTTTCTGACAGCAGATATGTAAATCAGCTGATCGTCACTGACGATCCGTTGTCATAGGCAACGGAAGGGAAATTCACACTAACTTCTAATAGGTACAGGGGCGGATTTATTTCATTTTAGGGGAGGGGGCCATCCATTAGGAAAAAAATTGCGCTTTCACCAAAAATATAATTTTGAAGGTATTTCTATGCTAATATATCTCGCTGGGGGGGGGGCATGGCCCCCATGGCCCCTCCCCTAAATCCGCCCATGAATAGGTAATAGGAAAAATCCATTGTTCAGTTGGTAAAATGAGTGGAAAATTTCGGAAATTAAGTGGTAAATTTCGGTAAATTGGTAGAAAGTTGCAAAAATTATTAGAGTAGTATAGTTAGGTATTTTTTTTCAGTTGAGAAAAGTTGGGAATTTTTGGGAGTGGAGTTGGGAAAATGGAGCATACAGTTGAGAATTTTTTAAGAGGTAAGGACTCTTTGTTTCGCCAGGGGTAAAGCTTATTTTTTTTGAGTTATAAAATTGGAGGTGAGGACCTTTTTTTTAGTCATCAAAGATTTTTGGGGGTAAAACTTTTTTTTTGAGATGGTAAATTTCTGAATTATAAGTTGTGAAACATTTTCTCCGCCCCCCAATAAAATTGGTTCAGAGCACCCCTGACTGAGATGCATAGTATGCACTACAATTACAGATTTAGTATGCACTGCATACTAAACGTTTTTGCATAATATGCATAATATGTTCCACACGAAATTGTAGTAAACATTCACTGGTTGTTACAGTTACCAGAACTATAACAACGGTAATTATTACTGTAACAACCATCGAATGTTTACTAAACTTTCGTGGGGTTCCATATATGCAAAAACGTTTAGTATGCACTACAATAACCGATTTTCAGTGTACTCCATTCATTTTTTATACAAGCTGATTTAAAATTAGGGAGCAATTTTTCGGGGTATAGTGTAGAGTCTATTTTTGTAAGGGTGTCTCTAAAAACCTTTTCATAGTTTTTTTATGCAGAATCACCACATAAATCTTACATTTTTTTAAAGCTGGAAGAATGTTTTTGCCTGAGCTGCATTTGGTGTTCCACAAGGTTCCAGTCTTAGACCTCTGTCATTTTTAAATGTTGAGTAGGTATAGATATGTTGCAAGACTGGGTTTTTGTGATTTGGCATCGTTGTATCTAAAATAGTTGCATAACCTCAAAATACCTTTCGTCGTGGTATCCCAGTATTGACCGACAAAGTTTTAATACAATCATTTTCTTTATTCGTGCTGGCAAAGTTGGTACAACAGCCCTATATTTTCTCTGTCCATACAAATAAAGAGCTTCAATAAAGCTGCGAGTTTTTTATGTGATTTGTAATTATTCGATTGACAAAAGACCCTTTTAGCATACACAAAAATCCGCATTCATTAGCTAGTAGTAGTATATATTTAAATTTGTGCTAAGTAGTAGGTACATTATTCTGGGGGACATTTAAATGATTGAGATTCGTCTTATAAAACAAGCCGTGAAAGTATACAATGCTTCACATTATATTGTATACTCTTCGCAGTTCCAGGCAGCTCTTTTTATGGTAAAGTTTTAACTTAATTAAAATGTAATGGGATATTTCTAATTTTTAAATAGAACCCCCTATTACTTTTTTGTTTTTAAATAGTTTTTTTTTTTAATTTGGTTCAATTTACTCTTTTAATAAAGGTAATTTTTACTAAAATATTTAGGTAGATAGCATGTTTTCTTGTATTTTTAAGATTTTTTTTAAGGAGACTAGTAGTTCTGGGCTACTATAACATTTTTGTTTTAAGGGTTCTTTTTTAAATTTGGTGCCTTTTATCCTTTTATTAATAGTATTTTTTTTTCTAAAAAAATACGTTAATTGACTTTTTGCTTTCCCATTTTAATTTTTTTTTTAATTTTGCGAAAGCCTTGTATTCGTGCAAATTTTTTTTTGCTTATTTTACGGTTTATGACGTTTTATGTCGATATAAATCAAATTCGAGCAAAAAAAAAAAATCGATCGAACGGTCGATTGGTCTATCCGGGAAATATTGTAAGCACGATAACTTAAGAACGCTTTAAGCTAGGACTTGAAATTTGGCATACAGGTATGTTACCAAGAGTTTTCGCTAGGGATGGTTTTTGGTGAACATTGGTGTGTGGAAAATGGAGAAATGCATTTTTTTTTTGAAAATTGCTGTCCGCGGTGATGAGGGGGTAAATATTTTTAAATATTTTTATTATTTTGGTCAAAAACCCCTATATACCAAATAGGGGTTTTTGTGGTCAACGAATCTGAATCTGATAATAAATAATAATTCTAACTATATTGGGGTTTATGAGGTTGCTGATAGAGAATCTGATAACAAAAAAAATCAAACTCCACTCCCTGAGGGGCGGGGGCTAATTTTTGTGAATATTGGTATTGGTATATAATTCTTTTCTGTCATGAAGCTGCGAGGAGTATATTAAAATCCTTTGATGACATGTTTGATATTGTTTGTATTGAATGGCCAGTCGAAAAAAAAAGTTTTTGAATTAACAAAATCAATAGATGAATGAATTTCAGATATATCATGCCAATTATTATAGTGTGCTTAAAGGATGGCTCCCCAGGGATAAATTACTACCTAAATTCCCTTTTTTCCGGTACATATATAGCCATCTGCATGGATATCTACACTCGTAAAAAAATTTCATTCAGACTGCTTTTCGAAGGCGTGTCCGAATCATTCAAAAACACCACAAAAGGTTGAAAAAAACTACTAATAAATATATATTAATATCAAATCTAAACTGGTGATGAAGTACAAAACCGTACCATGTATCTATGGTACTTATATTTCACTCCGAACTTCACAGGGGTTCTCGTGATGACATAATTATCCTGCCTCTCCACAGGGGGTAAGAGATTATCGAGTAACAATAACTCATAAGTTACAAGAGTGAGGAAAGCATAAAAACTAAATGATAAAGAGAGACAGAAAGTTGAGTGCACTGACCATAAAAATATACTCGATTTTAATCAATTATGAATACCGTATTTTGTTAAAAAGTTATGATCTTTTAAAGTTTTAAATTAAAAAATTATATTTTGTTTAAAAATTACTGGTTTCTTTAAAAAGCCCTTTTTAAATATGCTATCTTTAGGAGATAAAAAATTATTGTTTTTAAATTATAATTTAATACTAATTAATAATTATTATTAATAAAGATACGCCCTCTCTTAATTAAGTTGTGCTAACAATAAAAGTTAAAAATCTACAACTTTGATATTATTTCATAAAATGTTTTATGTCCGTAATAAATAAAACATTAAAAAAGCTATTAGTGGCATATCGGAAAAATTGAAACATTGGTTGAAATCCAATTATCAATTATCCAATTACTTCGTAACGCTACCACCAGACGTCTCCACTTCTTACGTCTTACCAACAACGAAACCTTTTTGTCTGGCGGTTTTTAATTTGCTAGTTAGTCAGCTAATAAGACGCACACTGAAACTATTCTATTATTGCTGACCTTCAACCAATGTTTCTGTTTGTCCGATATGCCACGAATAATTGTTTTATTTTTTTTTACATTATTTATGCCTAAAATTGTCATATATGATACGTATAAACTTAAAACCTAAAAATCAAAGAGCTTGACCTTCACAAAAAGGATATAATCATAAAAATAATTAAAGTACTTAATTTAAAATAAAAAAATATGATTTTCCTTATGATATCTTTTTTGATTTTTGTCAAACCAAGTATTCATATTTTACGGTAAAATGTAGGTAAATTTCTCGGTATTTTCCCATTCACTTGTAACGAATTTGGTGTCTATAGACTTGTCGTTTAATAATTATAACAGTAATAAAGTCTGTGAATGTCATACTTCACGGAAGGTATTTCCAATGAAGTAACTTGTACTGAAGAGAATAGGTAGCGTGACAGATCAGTTGCCAATTGATAGTTTAAAGTAGCTACTGTAAGTGAAAAAACTTTACCTTCATGGGATATAATAGCTATAAATCTGTAATGATTGATGGGTGTACCTATAACTATTGAAATCAACACAGTACCATCAATAAAATGCCAATAAAACCATCATTACATGTTATAGCAGAAAGCAATAATATACTGACAAGGTTTAAATGTTAAAAAGTAAGTTTATGGTGATTACAATATTACACTAAGAAAATAAAATAGTTAAAATGTTTATACAATAAAACTATAAACATTATTTTGTTACTAGTTATTATTAATAGCAAATCATTAATAAATTTTAAAAATTACAAAGGTCCAAGATGGAGCCTTGTAGAATACCAGATAAGACAAGAGACAAATAAATGACTTCGTTATTACAAGTTACAAATCATTAATAAATATTAAAAATAGCAAAGTTCCAGATGAGTTAAAGACTAAAGCTTCTTTATTTTTTTTACTTGTGATAAGTTAATAAAATAAGTTTCATGACAGTCAGGTATATATAAAAGAGAAATTTATTTAAATCATTAAAATAAGAACTGTAATTTTTATTATTTGGTAAGTACTGTTCGAAATACCAAAAATATTAAAAAAAATGCAAGCAATTTAAATGATTTAGTTGAGAACACGTTATTTTAATTTAGCTAATGATCAATTAATAGTTAAAGAAGATCAATTTGTTAAGAATTTAATTAAAATAATTCTCGGAGACGATCGACAAATGTCAGGTAGAAAAAAAAAGCTTGAAAAAAATATCCTCGGTGTAAAACTAAAGTGGCATTTCGGGTATACTTTTATCTCATGTTATTTGTTACATAACTGACCCTATTAGTCAACGATCAGATCAATTAAAAGCGATAACATTTTAATACCAGACAACCCGATTAGAGATAATCAGGTTGTTTCATGATTTTAAAAAATATTAATACGTTCAATTAGATGAAATGATGAATCAAATTTTACACTATGAGATCAGATTAACTAAACTGTTGTTTCATAATTGATCTAATTATTTTAATTAGTTACTTTTTATTTACTTTCTTGGTCTATGGATGTCTTCAATATTTTCTAAAAATCTTGAAAACTATTATCTACAAATCCTTTAAGGGCATTTAAACTCTCTTTAGACTCCAGTTCTTTATCAAGTAAAAACATTATCAGAATTAACAAGCAACTTGTAAACCTAAACTCATCGATATTATCATCTAACTCTATAATTTCTTCTTTCCAGGATGTCGAGAAACAGCCTTTCTGTACGCAATCACTAGCGCTGCAGTAACGCACGCCATAGCGCGCGCGTGCAGCGAGGGAGCTATAGAAACGTGCAACTGCGAGCCGCACTACAAAAACCGACCGCACGTCATCGCGAACGGCAACAACAACGCAGTACAGGCAGTCAGGGACTTCGAATGGGGTGGCTGCTCGGACAATATTGGCTTTGGGTTTGCTGTAAGCCGAGAGTTTGTCGATACTGGGGAACGAGGAAAAACGTTGAGGGAGATGATGAATTTACATAATAATGAGGCTGGACGATGGGTAAGTGTCGATTTACGTGTTTTTTTATTGTTTAGTTTATGGAAGATTATATTTTTGTTATGTTTGACCTAAAAGCTCATGTTACTTCACCCTATTTATATTAAATATTGGTTTGTTATCAGTTCAAAAATTACGTTTTTCTAACGTTTTTTTTTTACTTGAGAACAGAAAATATACATGGATTTATATCTAGTACAGCAGTATCTAGATCTTGTACTACTATTTTTAATACCTGTGGGATCGTTTACGGATATATGTCCAATAAACTTTTTTTTCAATGTTGAACATCCGTGTAATTACAAAAATTTGATTATTTAAAAGTGACACATGAATTATGTCATACGGGACATAAAAAGCTCAATATGTCGGTCTGTCTGTGTGTCCGGGAAATTTGTGACCACGATAACTCAAGATCGCTTCTGGCTAAATACTTCAAATTTGCACCATAGGTTGATTATCCAAAGTTCTAGGCTGGGATTGTTTTTGATAAAAATCGGATTGGGGTGAGGGGGGTAAAATAAGGTATTTTTTTAAACATTTGTAATTTATTTTTTGTTTTACGAAAAAAGAAACTTTTTTTGAAAAAAGTCCAAACGAAAAAAATTGTTTGAATTTTTTTTTTATTTTTTTTTTCGTTTTTGATTTTAATGAACCTAGGCCTATAGGGGAAAGTATTATTTTGTTGGGAGCAGTATTTTTTATTAAAATAGTCTTAGGGGGTAGGAAAACATTTGGTTAAAGATGTTTATTAAAAAAAGTCATCCAAAAAGCACCATGAAACTTTTAAAAAGGAATACGAAATAAGAATGGAATTTTAAAAATTAAAATCCTTGCAATCCAGCATTTAAAAGAAAAATCGTGGTGGTAAAAAAGATCTATCGTTAAACGTATTTTGCCACGCTATATAGAGCTTAACTTCTAATTTATAAACATTCAGAATGTGTAATTACAAGCCTTATCTTTAATTAATTGAAGTAGATACAATTTTATCTTGTGTTTCTCATTAACTCTTATCAATTTCAAAGTTCTGATGCTGCGTGCCATTTTTACAGACCTCATAAACTTCTGCTACGTGTCACACAGTCACTGTACTTACTGGATACTGGGTACTACCCAGATTCCATGTCTGCTTAAGATGAATAAAAAACTTATGACTAAATTGGACGTCTTTATTGCAAAGCATTCTCGTGTTATAGTGGTCACAAATTTTCCGACAGAGAAATGGACGAACAGATTTTAGAAAATGTTTTCAAGAGTTTTAAACTAAATATATATGCCATTTAGGTACTCAAGGGAACAATGCTTTTTATATAACAAAGGAATGATGAATTTAAAGTAATGTAAATATTTCTTTCTGAATGTTTTCTAATTTTCTTTTAGATCAAAGTTATATGAGATTATGGAACTTACCAACTAAAAAAGTTACAAAATATATAATTCTTCTTCTTTGGGTTTATTTGCCGCATTGGTGTGAGAGAATTAAGCGCCTTGGTAGGTTTAAATCCTATGCTTATTTTTGCAAAACCAACAGGCAAAAGAATGTAGGTCTTTGGACGAAGAGCGAAGATTTTTACTGAAATATAATTTCATTAGCCCTTAAAGCAAAAATGGCAAAGAAACCAATTCTTTTACCTCAAAAAAAGTATTTTTTGAGTTATTTTATAATCTTGAAATACCTGCGTGAAGAATTTACTTTGTGCTCTATTCTTTTGATTTTCTTATATAAAGAAATAAAAACTTAATCGACCTTCGCGACATATTTTATGCTGAGACACTTAAACCGTAAATTAAACCGTAATTACCTTCTTATAAACCACTTAGCCGCTGAAATACGAGAGTGCCAACATATTTACGAAACAGATGAAACTTTATACCACAAAAAATCACGGCAAAAATGGCCGCAAAATGATAAACTTCAATCGTAAAAATTCTGCTACAAATCCCTTTAATTAAAATTCGATTGCTACTCATGCAAATCAGTGTCGGTTGTACATACCGAATAGACAAAAGCTTATTTTTAAAAGTCAAAGATTTTGCTAAAAATTAAGAAAATTTAAAATAAGATATTCTGAAAAAAAAAGTTAAAATGTATACTACTTTTGACTAATCTTTCTTAATTTTTAGCAAACTCTTTCACTATTATAAATTCGCCTATTTAATCTATTAGGTTTGTATAGATTTAATAATAAGTATTTAGTAATATACATATAATTGAATGCACGTTGGATAATTTATTAAGGAAAACACTTCTTTGAATGAATAGGAAGAATGATAACTAGTTTTAAAGTATTTTTTCGAATTCGAAACGTTCTAGTTTAGTTCTTTTTATGGAGATATATGTCCGTTTTGATGAAAACATGTAATAAAACTTTTCTAACGCGTATGATACCATATATTTAACTTGTAAAACATGCTTGGGCACTGGACGCTACTTTAAAGGCTTTCGCATGTGACTACATATCGAAAAAATCCAATATATAAAATGCTTCGTTTTTTTTTATAGTATTAGTGAGTAGTATCTTTTTAAAAATTGCGTAATGTAAAATTTTCTTCTTAAAATTTGATTTACCCTGTTTTTAAAAACATTTTTCAACATGGCACTGCATTGATTTGGCTCTTTTATTAAAAAGAAAATCATTATGGCCCTCATTAAATTTAATTTTTCTTCAGGTCATCAGATCTTTAAAAAGAGGAAACGCACTAGAGCGCTCATGAGCTTGCAGCTGATTACTTATTTTTTTACCCTTTAAAATCGTACTAAAAATGTGTGAGGCTTAACACATTTTTGCCGCAAACTTTTTTATGTGTATAAATACATAAAAAATGTCATATGGCGTAACACTGCAATAGCAACCATTTAAAAAATGTAATTAAAGAGGAAGTATGATAACATTTTGTGCCACCAATAATGTTATTGGTGATTTTTGCAAACATCTTGTATATAGATAGCTGTATATTTACTAAGAGTGTAAAAAACCGTCTTGTCGACGATTCTGTGATTTCACGTACGCATAACAGCATCGGACATGTGTATACACGTAGTTTCACACCGGGGAGTCCACTACTCAAGTTTCATTGTCCCTGTGGTGTACTGCATACTGTATTACATAGTCTGAATATCAATACAAATCGATACCATTATCAAATAAATTGTTATTACGAATCCAAATCTCTGTACGCAAACCCTATATGGAATTTATCTCTCTAAAGACCTCTGGAGATCCAGAGGAATTGCTGTTAATTAAATTTATAAATTTTTCTGGAACATAAGGGACACATTTTGTTAATTAGTTAATTATGTATACTATATGTAGTTTACGGAGAAAGCATGAAGATTTATCAGGAATTTAAGATTTTCTTAAGTAGACTGTAGAAGAATCTTTGCCAAACGATACACAGAACCTTTATATCTGAATGGTTTGTAAGTTTGTAGAAAGATTATAACTATAGTTCTAGTTAGAAAATATTGTTTTAAATTGGGAAAATAAATTAAATAACACTGTTATAATTGGTGTAGTGGACTACCGCGTCGTACTTGACGAGTTTATTACGCAAATAGCGTGAGTTCTATTCTCATCGGCGCGCCGCGGCGCGCCGATTTGCCTTTTTCAGTTAATTAATAATTGAAATTTGGCGAAGGCGTAAGTGAAGCGGAAACTCCCTGTAAATTGGTTCGAAAGTCAATTAAAGCCGGTGGTTCCCTCTACTACTAGCAAACAGAAGTTCTGGACTTAGGGGATGCTTAATTAAGTAGAATAGTACGAGGTTAAACAAAAATGTAATAATTAATGAAGTGGTTTTAACTAAAACTTAAAAACACTGCAGTGTTTTTAAGTACACCAGTGGACCTTAAGTTTTATTACCGTAGCACTTTTGTTGATCGCGATGTTACACTGATTGGGACAATGGATACAAATATAAAACAATAAAAACGACGTTTAAAAGTGCCGAGGGGCAATGTCGCTGTTATTAGTGAATGGGGCGGGCATTTTGACGGCTAATAACAAGTTCATATGCATTTTAATATCGAAGAGCTCTGGTCTAGACCACCCGGTTTAAAGGACTGACTTTACGTATAAATCAAAAGTCTGTTTCTCACACCGTAACGTTTTAATCGCACATAAATTATACTTTATACATATTCAGGAGTTTGAAAAACGAACTCAACCTATATCTAGCTTTTTTTTTAATTTCAATATTTTATTTTAATTAATGCTGCCAGCTTTACAAACACGTTTTTAAACCATTATCGAAAAAGTTGAAAATATTGAATTTTATTTAACTTGTTTACCTATTACCTACTTATATAAACTTACTTCTCCCTATACGTATATGGTTCTTTTTTCGTATCTTCTTCTTCAAGATTTTTTTTTTCAAGTTAGCCATACTTTGAAAAAGATTTGATATATTGAAACTTGGGTCGTAGGTTTTTTATCCAAAGTTTACGGCTGCAGCCATGGAATAATTTTTAATAAAAATGGAGGAAAAGTAAAAGGTTCAAAAAAGGTAAAACCTATCAATTTTTGTTATATCTAGCTTAATAATGGTCGCATAATAAAAAAATTTCTTCCAAACTATTTAAAACAAATTTTCAACTTTTTTTTTTTTTATAAATATTTATGTTATTTATTTTTGTTACAGCATGTCCAATCACAAATGAGTAAGGAATGCAAATGCCACGGAATGTCGGGCTCGTGTACGGTAAAAACATGCTGGATGAGATTACCGACCTTCCGAGTGATCGGTGACCTTCTGAAGGACAGATTTGACGGTGCTTCCAGGGTAATCTCCTCAAATGGCGTCAACCAAAACACGAACAAAGCGCACAGCAACAGACTGCCCAAACACCCCAAATTCAATGGAATCATGACTAATTCAATCCACTCAAAACGTGAAAACAGGAGAAAAAATAAATACAACTTCCAGTTGAAACCCAGAAATCCCGACCATAAACCCCCAGGTGCTAACGACATTGTCTACTACGAGGATTCTCCAGGATTCTGCGAGAAAAATCCCAAACTTGGGATCCAAGGGACCCATGGAAGACAATGTAACGATACTTCATTAGGGGTGGATGGCTGTGATATTATGTGTTGTGGTAGGGGTTACAGAACGCAGGAAATAATTGTACATGAAAGGTGTAATTGTACTTTCCACTGGTGTTGTGAGGTTAAATGTGACATATGCAAAGTTAAGAAAACTATACACACATGTGTATAAATCTAACTTAATTAACTATCTTTTAATGTACGTATGTGTATAAGTCTATCTTCATACATGTGTGCATAAATTTGGATTTATACACATATATGTATAAATCAACGAAAATATAAACATGGCTCACACAGTAACAGATAACCCAAAGTAGATTTACATTTTGATTTATTGGCCCATGTGTATAAATCTATTTTTCGTACGACCTAGTGTAAAAGAAATAAAGAAAAATGCAGGTTCACTATAGGTACATATATTCTCATTACGATATTTTTTTATCGCAAGAGTACATAGTGCATATTTGAATGAAATGACAACTATGCACACTCATTTATCCAAACGATTACATATAGCTTTCATTTTGACAAAAGTCATTTGACGTTTATAAAATTTTGACACCTGTAATTCTTTAAAATAAACATTTTTTTAGAGTCTGGACTGTAGATCGAACGAAAAATATTGATGATGATTTTTCGACTTCGCTTCGCGTCATCAAAAAAACTTCATTCTCGTACACTAAGGACTAAAGTCGCTTACTCGTTACGAAAACTACTATTTTATACATATGTGAATAAATTAGACTTTTATTTATACATATATGGGTATATAAACAGATAGATTTATACATTTTAACACATATGTATAAATCCACCATAATTTATAGACACATGTGTATAAATACATAAATCTAGCTCAATTCATGTAAGTATAATTTCATGCTTATATAAAACAAATACGTCTACCTTATTTATATACCCATTGGTAAAATTTTATCAGGAAATCGAAATTTTAGATCAAATAAATATATAAATATATTTATTTGGATCAAATTAAAATGTATTTACCACAAGCCAATAGTTTTAAAATTAACAAAATTTGTTTTCATATTGTAAAGCCTATAGATACGTTTTTGAGCTACTTATTGTAATTTATTTATTATATTCTATTCGTACTATTGTATATAACCTGTAGTTTTTTGGTATTAACTATATTTTTTAATATATTTATTTAACCATATATCAAACAGGTTCTTTTAAAATGTATCTTTTTTTTTCAAACAGTATTATTATGTAAAAAATGTTGTAAAGACTGATTTCGAATTTTAAATAAATAATTTTAATAACTTTTAAAGGTGCTGTTGCAATAGTGATGTTTAATGTAGGTACTTAATGTGAACGCACCTTTAGTTATCAAGTCATTTTGTATATATTACTATTTATAATTGTCGATATTACATATCATATAACAAAGCTGGTCTTTTGTAAAATATATATATTTACCAGTTTAATATAGAAGGTGTCCGAAAATACAAGTAATAATTTTAACCTAAAAATCAGTTATAATGATTGCAAATATTTCTTGTATTTTCGCTCACTCTGTATTTATTAATTATAATTATTTAACTTAATTTATTCTTATTTTGTATATAGATAAATATAATCAGCATATTAGTGTATCTCAAATCATCTTTGTATCTATTTTTATAAAGTTATTTTCACACTAGAGCGGTGCGGTTGAAACAAGGCATCACTGGATAGTGTGAACGTAACTTTAGTAATTTTTCCCAAATACTAATTTATTTTGTAATATAGAATTTGTGTATATATTTAATATATTATTTTAGCTTAGGTATCTAATTTTTGTATATATTTTTTCTTGAGTATTTTTATATTTTAGTATCATTATACATTAAACGTACTTGTACATTATTTATGTCGTAAAATTTTAACAAAATAAAAAAAATATAAAAGAACTTTATTTTTATTTTAGCTTAATTAACCCTTAAAAAAAAGAAAAATATTTTCCTATATTTACAAAAAATAACGAAAAAAAAAACAAAAAAAAAACATAACAAAAAAATGTGTATGTCGTATAGATATTTGTAAAATTTTAACAAAATTAAAAAAATATAAATATATTTCTAACTTAGCTTAATTAACCCTTTTAAAAAAAGAACAATATTTTCCTATATATACAAAAAATAACGAAAAAAAAAAAAAAAAAAAATAAAATAAAAAAAAGCATCACAAAAAAATGTGTATGTCGTATAAATATTTGTAAAATTTTAACAAAATAAAAAAAAAAACATAAAAGAACTTAATTTTTATTTTAGCTTTTAAAAAAAGAACAATATTTTCCTATATTTACAAAAAATAACGAAAAAAAAAATAAATAAAAATAAAAATAAAAAAAAACATCACAAAAAATGTGTATGTCGTATAGATATTTGTAAAATTTTAACAAAATAAAAAAATATAAAAGAACTTTATTTTTATTCCAGCTTAATTAACCCTTTAAAAAAAAAGAAAAATAATATAAAGAAAAAAATAAAAAAAACTAATTGAAGTACTATAGGTAAGTATATTAAGCTATAAATATAAATCTTTAATCTAAGTTCTATGTTAACATAAATATTTTTATGATATTTTAATAAATAATTTATTTTGACACGAATAATTAAAAGTTCATTAATAAAATCAGAATAACGTTAGATTTTTTAATTGGCCCCCTAAGAAGAAGTCTAATACCTAACTAATATTTATAATAAATAATAAGATATCTATTATAAATTATAATATTAAAATATAAATCTTAATTAACACAATTTATGTAAATAAATGAAGCTGCATCTGTTGAAAACTGGATGTCGACATGTTTTGAGTTTTCATAATAGTATATTAAAGTACTAGTTTCATAACATAGGTTTAGTACTTTAAAAAACTCGCCGCAAGCGGCTCGTTTTCTAAACTTGTACTCGTACCTAAAAACATGTTATGAAACAGCTTTATACAATTTTTTTATTTTCCTCTAAAATTTTAAAAAACCTACATTTAAATTGAGGATTGATTTAGGGATTTTTGTTTCGGGTTAGCATTACAGTTTTCGCCATGTTTAAAATTCTAAGAACAATTTATATTTTG
>OY294046.1:51912155-52048452 GCA_958510825.1 Brachypterus glaber
GCTTCGGAAGGTTCCAGTTACCTTCCATGAACATTACACCTTCCATTTTCATAAAATTCCACATGTTGCCTTCCTAAAACTTTTTAAGCTTAGGCATATTAAAACCTTAGATGTATTGACAGAGTTGGCAAAGTTACATTGAAGAATAATACCACAGTAATGCATGATTATATCACTTGCACGCAGGCCAAATACCTATTGTGCATACTGCCTTCTGTGGACCGGCTTAAAGTGACTTCCGAACCACTGATTTTAAGGCACCGATACAATTTTTATCCAACAATTCTTAAAGTGGTCCCTATTCTCCCCTCAACTGATAGGTTTCCTCCTTTTGTAGAAATTGAACAAACTATTATTTCTGTCACCTAGTTCAGTCTAAGGCAAGTAGAATGAAATTTTACAGCTCAAGATAATACCGCAAAGAGAGCATCCTTATAGTCGGCCACACTTCTCCATGCCACAAAGAGAGCAGATATAATTTACAGTCGCACACAAATCGCAATGCCAGATAGCATGAGTGAAAAATCTGTCTTCCACCACGTGTGTTACCTTAATTAAAGATTCCAGAACATAACATAAGTTACTTTCCTGGAAGATAGCTGCAAGGTTGCATCGCAATGTTAACATAATTATAATTACACCAATTAAAAATGTATTCAAGGTGCCTTGGCTCAAACAATTTGAAGTTGAAATGTCAGAACTAAATTTAAAGAAGAAAATGTCAATCGTACAAATGTGATGTAAAACACAATATTATTGTAAAATTTTGGTAATGTACACATATATTTAAAAAAAATTTACTTAAAACGATGGCATCATTTAAGTTACGCTCCATCATTTCCGTTCTGTTTTCTAAAACATTTCTGGTACCTAACATTGTTAACTTCGTAAAACACATAGCGGACATTTTAACCTTCCAAATATTCACAATAGATCTCATTTGTCGCAGTGATTTGAAAGGCACTATGCAATATTAAGATTATGTGGCTCAAAGTTTGTATATCCTTAGGCACGTTAAGTACTTAAATTAAATGTTTTACTTGATTGAAGCTAAATACGTATTTTACTTAAGCTGCTTGCTTTGGCCAACTGTGATTTTTTGTTTCCTAATTGGCCAGATATTGAATGTACTTGGCAAGTCGTGTGGAAGCGCATTTGAAACCTAAAAAACGTAAAACGTAAAAAAAAAGTCCAAACGATGACTAGTCGATATTTGAGGAGGTGATTTTCAAAAGGCAGTTTTTGCCTTTGTGGCATAGCAGCTTGTTAATAACTTGACACTCAATTTGAATTGTTTACTAACTGAAAAGCTGCAATGTCACAAAGTCAAAAACTGCGCTTTGAAACTTACCTCCTAATTTATACTAGTATCTAAAATACTAAACATAATAAAAAATACTAGTTTCTTTGAAAAAGTACACGGTAAAAATAAATTACATTAAATTACATAGTACGTAAATGGTAATATGTTGCCATAGACCGGAATGGTAAAAATCATAGTCCGTAATGGTAATATTTTGCATAGACCGGAACAGTAAAAATTACATAGTCCATAATGGTAATATTTTGCATAGACCGGAACGGTAAAAATTACATAGTCCATAATGGTAATATTTTGCATAGACTTGAAATTTGAAAAAAAAATACTACTTAGAAAATGTTTGTTCCAAATTACAAGTCTCTGTGTCAAAGCTTTTTTTAAATATCGTAGCGTAAAATTCATTTGGTTTAATAAAAAGTCCAAACGATTTGCACCCTTAATAAGAGTATAAACTGCTTACATCTTTCTTTAAAGATCTATTGGTTGATAAAGATCTTAATTTATAATGAATTTTAGGCTGCAAATAAAGCATAAATATCTTACATAAATAATAGAAACCTTTTTTTACACTTTTAACACTTTAACCTAGCAGCATGCGTCGCTATCTCTCTAACAATAACAATATTAAACGGTCCGTCTCATGATGCGACGCCTTCTTGGTTATTAAAATAACATAGCCCGACATTGCAAAATCATGTAAAAATATGTAAATCAATGTAAATATATTTTTTTACATTATTTTACATTCTTTTACATTCTTTTACATTCTTTTACATTCTTTTACATTCTATTACATTCTTCTACATTCTTTTACATTATTTTACATTCTTTTACATAAATTTATGAATTATGCATAGTCCAGAATAGTAAATTTACTATTCCGTACTATGTAAATTCATGTATTTTTACATTATTTTACATGCAGTTTTTAAAGTACTAATTGAAATTATTGAATTTTCTAAAATTAGTTAAATATGTTTATATCAAGTATTTTTAAACATGCAACAAGTATCGAACCCAAGTATAACAAATACTACATATTAAATTATTTTTCTCTGTGTGTGTGAACGATGATGCTCACGAAGGAAAAAATCTATAGGTTTTGCCATGTTGGTAAAACCATAGGATTAATTCTTTAAGGAAAAATATCCATAAGAAAATAGAACGATTTTTTCAAAAAAATACTGTTTGTTTTTGTATTTTGAACAATCAATTAATTTTTTCATCATTTGAATAAGATTGAATGTGGTTTCGGTTTCTTTATTATACTCCTCGCACGCGCAGCTTCACAGCAGATGATTATTATACGTTTAGTTCGGACCCAGAAAAAAGAAAAAAGTCCTAAATATATATACACTGCCGCACATTAAATTTCGGACTCCTAAAAAATTGACATTTTTTAAATTCAAATATTTCGAAAACTAATTAATGGATTTGACTGATTCTTTTTTTGTTTTGAACCTTAAACATTCTCTACTTTAGTTTGTTTTAAGAATGATTAAATTTATTTTTTCGTATTAACAGCAACAAGTAATGTACAACTATGTTTTTTACCCCATTTTCTAGGACTTACATGGTATTCCACTGTTTATCAAATTATTAAAATCTTTCTTATTGCCGCCATTTTAATGAAATTTTTTTTTTATTTTTTTTACATTTTACTTCTGGTTTAGGAGATATCAGGATATTGAATTTGAAGCTTAACCGAGTTACGTTTTTCTTCTAATCAAGTTTATCAAAAACATAAATTGGGTTTGAAAAACTTGAGTAGGTCACTCCGTCCGGCTGCAGTTCAGCGAAATCGCCGTTAAGCCTCTGTCAGACGGCATTAAAAAGTTGCCCCGGGATGAAGAAACTGTAGAAGAAGTAAAAGACATGAGCTTCAATTAAAAAAATCTGCCGATTTAGTACTTTTTGAGTTGACTGAAAAAATTACAACTTTCAGGATATTCCTGATATCTCCTAAACCAGAAGGAAAAAAGTAAAAAAAAATAAAAAAGAAAATATTCATTAAAATTGCGGCAATAAGAAAGACTTTAATAATTTGATAAACAGTTGCAGTGGCAAAGTCCTAGAAGATGGGGTAAGAAACATAGTTGTACATTATTTGTTGCTGTTAATACGAAAAAAAATTTAATCGTTCTTAAAACAAAAAAAAAGTAGAGAATGTTTAAGCTTTACAACTAAAAAAGAATTAGTCAAATCCATTAATTAGTGTTAATGGATTTTCACTTTCCGACGTTTCGTCTCTTACTACTAGAGACACCTTCAGGGATTAATCTGAAACTAAGTTTCGAATCAACTTGTGTCACTATTTATGACGAGTTGTGGTTATTCTGAACTCAAAATACCCTGCTCCTGTGGTACGGTTTACATAGGTGAAACTAAGAGAAAAATTTCTACAAGACTTCAAGAGCATGAGCGCAATATAAGAAAGAAACAAATTTCCTTATCGGCAGTAGCCGAACATGTACATGAAACAGGTCATAAAATCAATTTGTCTGAAACAAAACAAATATTAACAGAAAACAGAAAAATGCCAAGGAAGATACGGGAATCGATAGAAATCATCAAGCATCCTAACAATATCAATCGGGACACTGGTTACCACTTACCTGCAATATGGAAGTCTTTGATAGGAAAAAGCTCGTCACGGGTGAATAACCACAACTCGTCATAAATAGTGACACAAGTTGATTCGAAACTTAGTTTCAGATTAATCCCTGAAGATGTCTCTAGTAGTAAGAGACGAAACGTCGGAAAGTGAAAATCCAATAACACGGTCTAAACCCGAAAGTGAAAGTTCTTTATATCTTAATGGCCGTGAAAGCTTAAAATCTAAAATCCATTAATTAGTTTTCGAAATATTTGAATTTATAAAATATATTCTTTTTGTACAGAATTGTATATAAAGCAAAGTGCATATATAAAATTCTAAACAACTGTTTTCTATTTTGCTCATAATCACACGCATTTGGCCTGTTCTTATAGGTCCATTTTTTCTTTTGGGTTAGCAACAGACAAAAGCCTATCGCTTGACGTTTTCCGTGCAAATGTCAAATTTGCTTTAAAGTTTAATTTTCTACAAAATTTTGTGTTTAGGTTATTTTTTACCCTTTTTAAATTATGGCTTGGTTACGTGCAGTGAAAAAGAGAAGACATGATTATAAAATATATTAAAATGTCATGTGTTCTTACAATTTTAAACAAGGCGAAAACAGTAATGCCAATCCGAAACAAAAATCTCCAAATCAGTCATCCAATTAAAGTTTTTTTAAATTTTAGAGCAAAATAGAAAAAAATTGTATTAAGCACTCGTTTCATAACACGTTTTTAGCGCACTACTACTTTGTAAAACTCGCCGCAAGCAGATCGTTTTCTAAACTTGTACTTGTTCGCTGCTAAAAACGTATGTTATAAAACTAGTACTTTTTAATATACTATTAAAAATTTCCTTCCGTGCATGGACATATATGTCACGTTGTCATGTTTTTTTGTTTGCACGATAACTAAAAAAAGAATAATTCTATGGCCTTCAAACTTTCATGAAAAATGAAACTACTTAAGGACACAAACCCCATTGAAATTAAAAAATAAATCAGTTAAAAAAAAGTTATAGGAGGCGCAACTTAAAAATTAAAAACATCCCAATCAGGACCCTGGTGATGGAGGGGGCAGGGGGTATTCTTCCAGGCCTGCAGGCCTGGTGTGTTTAGAGGGATCCTGCAGGGTCCTAATAGGTATACAATTGGTTGGGGAGTGGAGAGGGGCAGAACGTTTTACTCTAGATTGCTAACTTTTTACGCAAGGTTAAGATTTTCCCAACTTCTTATATGCCAGCGATAGTTAATGAGGAAAAAAAGTACAACCCTTCAGTTGATTTTCCACTCCAGCTTGGTTATTGGGGGCGCCCCCCCAATATAAATCTTTACGGCTTGTTTCGATCTCAATACTGAAAATTAATCGATTTTTTGTACAGAAAAGAAAAAAAGCTCCTCGTTCTCTGTAACTGCTTCTTTGCTGGAGTTTCTTCTTACCTTATAAACCAGTCTCGTTCAGCAAATAAGTTTTTAACATCAATATGTTTTAAACGGGGGATGAAACTGTTACGGTTAAAATCGTCCCAATGTCCCAAAATATGTGACGCTTACTATATCAACAAAGTTCTCGGCTGGGATCATTGTTGTTATGTGACCCAATAGTGTCCCAAAATTATGTGACGCAAAAGGGTCCAAAAATTATGTGACGCAAAAGTGTCCCAAAATGATGTGACGATCCCATCCGAGAACTTTAAATTTATGTGAGGCTTACGATATTAAGAAATATGCAAGTAAAACGAGACACGGTTTTCTTTACTTGCACATTTCTTAATATCGTAAGCGAGATCCCAGCCAAGAACTTCACAAAATTAGACGGGCGTGGGTTATAGGGGGGAAACCCTTAGGGCTGAAATCGTTACAGCTAAAACCGTTACGGCTGACCGTTACGAAACATTATGAGAAACTTACGATATCAACAAAGTTCTCGACTGGGATTATTGTTGTTATGTGAAGAAAAGTGTTCCAAAATTATGACGCAAAAGTGTCCCAAAAATATGTGGGAGCAGAGAACTTTATGAGACGAATATTTTTTTTTTTAATTTTTTAATTTAAATTTAATTTATTAATATTTTTACCATTTACACTAGTTTTTATATTTAATTATTATATTGTTTTGATAAATTTGCCCTGAACAAGCCCCAACAATAAGGGGCGAAACGTTGGATTTATAATTTTGTGTTCTTAAAAGCAAGATTAGAATCAATATCTGTAAGAAGCAAAAACTTCAACTTTTAACTCATCGCACAAGCAAACATTACAGTTTGAATACATTTTCCCTGTCCTTATTTCTGAGTCACCATAAAACGTCATACAAATCAAATACATGCTTATAAGCAAAACAACATTAACAAATATATTTTCTTTGTGCTTAAGATTTAATATTGGCATCACAACAAAGCTGAAATAATTAATTAATTCAAAATGAAAACTGTGCTAAAGCAAAATATTTTCATAAGCAAAGATATTCAGTGAATAGTGTTCACACCGCAAAATTTAATTAAGGTGCTCATAGCCTGTGGTCACCCCTCTTATACTGCCGGCATAGGATTAAAACTCCTAAGCAAACAATAAGAAGCTAGAATACTAGTTCAGAACCTTAAAAATACCTTACCTAATAATATATTCTATAACTACTATGGAATAGACAATATTCCGAGTGAGCGGAGAGTTTGTCTACGAGCCGGCAGGCGAGTATGACGGTCCCGCGAGAGCGGAATGACTATTCCATACGTGTTGTAGACTATACTTTTTCTTCGACTGCAAATATGAAACACTGTATGGCTTTAAACTGCGGGCAAGATTAAAAACAATTTTTTATCACTCGACATTGTAAATGCAACAAAACACATATTTTTAAATAAAGCAATTAATGTTATTTAATAATTTTATCAAATCAGTACTTAAAAAAGATTTTTATTTAATTTTAGTACATATTTACAAATTATAATGCAAAAATTGAAGGTTATGTTACATTGTTGTGACAGATATCAGGTTTAAATATTTAAGAATAGATGGAGTTAATTTTTGAACTAAAGTGATAAAAAACTGGTCAAATATTAAGAAAAACTAATAAACTTAATGTAATTTTAAAGCAAAACTTTAAATTGCATTAAATTATTCAATATTTCATGGTAAAATATATAAATTTTTGCTAATTTTCCTACAGTTTTCTTTACTTTTATAAACAATATATTATATTTATGATAACGTTGATATTAAAAATAGGGTAATCGCGCTATTTATTGATTTGTCCAAAGCTTTTGACTGCGTAGACCATGAGATTCTACTGCAAAAGCTGGAATTTTATGGTCTGCGCGGAAAGAGTCTGGAAATTTTGAGAGATTATCTGAAAAATAGGAAACAGATAGTTGATTTTTTTGGAGTTTTATCGGAAGAGCTTGATATTGAAATAGGCGTTCCTCAAGGCAGTGTATTGGGCCCACTTTTATTTTTGTTGTACTGTAATGATATTGACTTAGTTTTGGAAATATTTTGGTGTGCCTTTGCTGATGACTTTACATTAGTTTCATCTAACTGCGATAGAGAGCTTGTTGTTAAATTGTTGCAAAATAATCTACACTATATTTCAGACTTTTTTGCCAGAAATAATTTAGTTTTAAATCAAGATAAAACTGTCGCTATGCAATTCTATCCTTACGCAGCACATTACAAGGAAAGCAATCTTATTAAATTAAACAACAAAAGCATTCATCAGGTTACATCCACTAAAGTCTTGGGGATACATGTTGACATGTCCGTAAATTGGAAAGAACATGTTGACTATGTATGCAAAAAATGCTCTAGTAATTGTTTTGCTTTAAAACGTCTTAGTCAAATTTGCAACAAGAATGTTGTACGTGTTTTTTATATGTCTAACTTTTTGTCTATAGTGCGTTATGGTTTAATTTTGTGGGGTAATTCTACCGAAGCAAATCGAGTATTTGTTATACAGAAAAGAGCAATACGTAATATGTTCGGACTAAAGTATCGCGATTCCTGCAGAAACACTTTTATTAATGAAAACCTCTTAACATTTCCCTCCCTTTATATCTTTGAAATTTTAAAGTTTGTGAGATCAAATTTAAATGCCTTTGACTTATTTAAGAATAATCATAATTATAATACCCGTAATGCTGAGAATGTTCTACTCCCCAGACATAATCTGCAGATGTCTAAACAGAATCCTTTTTATTATGGTGCTATATTATACAATAAAGTGCCTCATAGAATTAAAAATTTAAAATATTCTTTGTATGTTAAATCAATCAAAGATGTTTTGATTTCAAATGCATTTTATTCGATTGATGAATTTTTAGCATATCGTTTTTAACTGTTACATACCTTTATTATATGTTTTAATTAGCTAAGTTTTATATTACATGTATATAATTATTTATGTATACCTACACGTTGACTTGTCCTATATCATGTACATGATCTATTGGAATGAATAAATTATTATTATTATTAAAAAAAATAGATGACGCTACATGTGTTCATTCTAATACTTGATACGGAATATTCATACCGTATCTAGAGCTAGAATGGATTCATTCTGTGTTTGAAAAGGGTGTATTTGCTTAAATTCTAAAGCAGTCGTAGAAAAAAACAGTACTCGCTCAGACAGGACCATAAGGCATACTATTGTCAGTTTCCCAGATAAATGACATTTATTTATTGGTGAGTTTTTGTTATTTTTTTTAATGGTTTTAACAACCCATAAATAAAGTGTATATAATATGTTCATATATGACCATAAATAGCATAGTTGTTAGATGAGGCCTATTATATCCTTTTATCTTAAAACTGCTATTATACCGGGTTATTCTCTTAAATGAAATCCCCCTTAACTTTTGAACGGAATGAGATAAAAAGTTCAAATTTGAAATATGTATATCACACAATAAAAACTATAATTTTTCAAATTTTTTAATTTTTTATTGTGTAAGGCGGCGCCAGGGGGGCAATGGCGAATAATCTTTTAAATGACAGTCATTTTAAAGAGTTTAAAACTCTCTATTTAACCATGTAACTATTTATTTTTTAATATTTTTTTTTTGAGATTTTCTTTTCTTAAAAATTAATAAAAATTTTAATATTTTGTGAATAAATATTGAAAATTTTACATGAGAAAGATAAATAGTCTTAACATGATAATACACCATGTACTTAATAATTTAACCGTTTTGCACAAACTTTCCAAAATATATTTTTTTAATATTAAAAATTTTATCAATTTTAAAGAAAAAAAATATTCAAAAAAAAATATGAAAAAATAAATAGCAACATGGTTAAATAGAAAATTTTAAGCACTTTAAAATGACCTAGGGTGCCATTTAAATTATTGTCCCCCACTGCCCCCCTGGCGCCGCCTTACCGAATAAAAAATTAAAAAATATGAAAAATGATAGTTTTTATTGTGTAATATACCTATTTCAAATTTAAAGTTTATATCCTATTCCGTTCAAAAGTTACGGGGAGTGTATCATTTAAAAGTACATCAATCGTTCCTTAATACTATTTTAAAACATTAGTACTAATAATTAGTTAGTTAGTTAGTCAGTTAGTCATTAATTAATTATTAGTATCAAAATGCTAGTTTTTGGAGCTCGGTCAAAATTTGAAAAAGAAGCAGCTTGCTGCTAGTATTTAAGTGGAAAAGTGTGCAAAAACACATTCTGAAGCAAACGTTTTACATATAAGTATTTTCTAGGTTAATTTTGACAGTTTTTAGTTGATTTCAAAGCTGTATTTTATGAAACGCTTTTGCCCATCCCAAAGTGTGAAACGTGGAAAAAGAATTATTGATTTTGCTCAGTAAATGCTATTTTATAGTTTGTTGAGGTTAAGGTGTTTTAGGTTATAACGGCAGTTTATATATACCAACATATTAAACATCTGTGTGCCGATATCTGAGTAGATATCTTTTAGAAACACACATATTAGCTGAATTAACATTGCATTTTCTCCCTGCTTTTCAATAACTAGGGGGCGACCCCTCATTTTCATTTAAAACTCTCAATGAGCATTTATTTGCCAAATTGAAATGTTAAATTCCTTATCAAAATCCCTATCCAAAAAGTACGTATGTAACTCATATTACTTTCTTCTAATCTAACGCAAAAAAGTGGGAATGTTTGGTGTTAGTTTCCCGACGTTTTTTATGTAAATGACTTTTTTCGCAATATTCTAGGTCTGTTTGCCAGCCTGCCTATAAGAAAAATCTGTTACAAGGAAGACTTAAGAATGCTTTGAGATAAACACTTCAAATATATACCAACCCTTAAATTGAGGGCGTCCAACAATGGTATTGCCCAAAAGTTTTTGTCGGACAACATTACCATTTCATTTTAAATATTTTTATTAAACGATCCTAAAAAAATCAGCTGTGAGGAGCTAAATATTATAACGTTAAAAATAACTATGTTAGATTAGGTTAGGCTAGTAAGTAAGTAAGTAAGTATTTATTTTTTTCTTTAGACATACATTAATATTTTATACTTAATTATTACATTTTTTTGGAACACTCTAAGCAGAGCTTGTATTGTGTTCCAAATAAGAACTTACACTATAATATATAATAATAGTAAATAATTACACTTTAACAAAAAAAAAACTTATATAAATAAATTAATTGATTGTTTTTAATTTGATAAACATTAATACTATTTTTAATTTAATTTATATATTTAGGTTTAAATATATTTCCATTTTTTTATATATATATTTTTTATATATTTTATATATTTTTCCATTCCAAATTTTAAATGCCTTATAATTATTCTTAGTTATTTTTTTTTATCTTTTATTTATAGATATAGAAAACAATATCCATGATAACACAAGATTAGGAGTACAAGTGAAAAACAGCGAAAGAAAGGAGAAACAATGCGACAAAAACTCAAGGATAAAACTTTTTTGGATTCAGCATTATAAAATTATAAATTTCTTTTTTAAATATATTCTTTTTAGGAGATAAGTCTTTTATTTTTGCAGGTATAACGTTAAAAAATTTTGGCCCAAGGAAATTTAGGAATCTTTGGCTATGGGTTAAACTTACTTTATGAGTTAAAAGGTTATTTTTTATATTTGCTCTCGTGTTATGCTGATGTGATATAAGATTAAAATTTTGTTTTTCTTTATTCACAAAAAGAATAGCTGCTTTAGCATAAATGAGACGAATATTTAGCAAATTAGTTAACTTATAAAGATCTTCTGTCGGATATCTCTTATCTTTTTTATATGCAACTTTTATAATATAATTTTGAGTGACTTGTAGCTTATTTAAAGCATTTTCATACAAACCCCCCCAAACAACAATTCCATATTGTAATATAGACTCAACCAAGGCTTTATACATCATTTTTAAAACAGTTGTATTAAGGTAGTTTCTAAGTTGGTAAAAGATATAAATGGTTTTTCGAATTTTTGTATTAATATACTCAGTATGGGCTTTCCAATTAAGTTTTTCATCAAGGACGATTCCTAAATATTTTGTTTTGTTTGTAGGTTTAATTATTACTGAACAGTTACAGTTATTATTTTGTTCTAAACATTCATGTGAATGAATTTTTAAATCGTGGTTGGTTTTTGCTCCTGAAATTGAATAGGTAATATACGTGGTTTTTTCATAATTTAATGTTAATAAGCTGTTATCCAACCAACAGTTAACAGTGCTCAGTCCAATAGAAGCTAGTTTGTAAACGTTAAGCCAATTTTTGGCCTTAAAAAACAGCACTGTATCGTCTGCGTAAGAGATGATCTTACAATTAATGTTTAAATTAGTTAATTCATTAATGTATATTAAAAAAAGTATTGGACCAAGCACTGTTCCCTGTGGTACACCAGTTTCAATATTTAGAGGGTCACTTAAGGTGTTATTAAATTTAACATATTGCTTCCGATCCTGCAAATAACTTTTTAGAACTTCAAGTGCCATACCTTTAATACCAACTTGTTCTGCCCTTTTTAACAAAATTTTATGTGATACCGTATCAAAAGCCTTGGCTAAGTCTAAAAACACAGCTAAACATTTCTCATTTTTATCAATAGACTCATATACATCCCTCATAAGTTGGTATATTGCTAATTCTGAGTTTTTATTATTTCGAAAGCCATATTGATTTTCGGATAGTACATTGAGGGTTTCTAAAAATTCTAGTAGTCTGCTTTTCAAACATTTTTCAAACAACTTAGCTATATTTGATATCAAGGATATGGGCCTGTAGTTTGCAATTTCTAAACGACTTTTTGATTTGTGAATAGGGATTACTATACTTTCTTTAAAAACCTTTGGAACTATACCAGTTTTAAAAATTTTATTAAAAATAAAGGCTAAGGGAGCTTCAATAGTAAATAGGCATTAAGCAGAGTTAAAATCCGTTGACAGAACCCAGGCACCTTTCCAGCTGTTGACCTGTGTTATCTGCCCAAATAGCACCGATGATCTAAGAATATTCTCTAATTATTCTATTGGGAATATTCTTAATAAACTTTTAGATATGCTATGATTATGCTTAAAACTTGCTTGCTTAAAATATGCATATGCATGACATACAGATACAGTCGGTCAAGTAAGAGCGTGTCATCTAAAACGTGTAGTTGGTAAGAGAAAATGCTTTGTACATAGAGACTTTTTCTGAACCTTATTTTAAGTGACTCAGTGACGTTTTAAAACATGAGTGCTGCGTACGCATCACGGTTCGAGGCTGTCTTCCTGTGTTCGCACCCGAAAGGTCCGAAAATTACATCTACAGTATACTCCGGCGATGTCAGGCGAAATGGAGACTGGAAAAACTAATAAGTTATTTACATTGATCTATCATTCATTAACTGCAATTAAATGTAAAAAAAATAGTATAAATATATTCTTAAATTAACAATGCGAGACACGCTCCTACTTGACTGACTGTATCCTTATAATTTTCTTATATCATTCTTCTAATGCATAAGAAATTTCTGTTAAGAATGTTCTTAGAAATTATGCTATGCAGATTCTAAGAATGTTCTGATAGAAGGTTTATTTGAATTTGCCGCTGTTCTACAATACATTTTTGATATATTGGAGTTCTACAGTAGCCGATAAAAAATTATACATTTAATTATTTTTGGTGATTTCAATCGTGTATGATTTAATTATAATTATATACCTAAGTCTAGTGATTGGTGATTTTATTAAGTCTAGCTATGTAAGATTGTATTGTAAGCATGGAAAGGTATGTACCTGTATACAAACAAATTAATGCATGAAAATGTTAATATTCCTGAATTTTAAATGTTGTCTATTATACAGAGCGGTCCAAAAGTCACCCCCCCCCCTCTTAATTTTGAAACCAGTTGAGATATCGACTTCAAATTTGAAACTTTTAAATAAGATAACTTAAAGTATCTTTTAGCATGTAATACTTTCAGCTCTTAAAATGTGGGCAGGGGGCATGGGGTCACATTTTTTTAAATGGAAAGGGGGGTAGTGTAACACATCATTTTAAAGCTTATAAAATTTTCCATTTAACTACATATTCTTAAATTTAAAAAAAAAATTGGGTTTAAAATGGGGTTGAAAACGGGTATTAATGTCAAAATTCCTCTAAAACAAAACAAATAATTTTTTAAATATGCCTAATTTCATCATAAAAAAATGTTAATTATACTTTTAAACTAATTTTAGTTGACATAAATAAAAATTTATAAAAAAACTTAAAAAATATAATGTTTTATCACAAAAAATTGAAAAATCAAAACCTTAAAAAACATTTTTAAAAAATATAAAAATGTTGGTTTAAATAGAGAATTTCATAAGCTTTAAAATGATGTATCACACGACCCCCTTTCTATTTAAAAAAATGTCCCCCCATGCCCCCCTGCAGACATTTTAAGTGCTGAAAATATCAAATATATGCTAAAAGATAGTTGAAGTTGTCTTATTTAAGAGTTCTAAATTTGAAGTCGATATCTCAACTCGTTCAACCGCACTGTATAATAGTTTAGGACATTGTTTTGTACCACACAATGTCATTTTCACACATGTCACTATCCTGGATATTGACTATTTGACAGATCATAAATTGGGTTAGATAGTTTTGCAAGTTATAAGAAGATGCTGGGCATATTCTGCAAGATTTTTTTTTGAATGATCATTGAAGCTTTCGCATGATTAAAACCTTCCAAGAATGTTCTCCGTAAAACAGCGCATATTCTTAGAATCATACAACATTCCAATATGTTTTAAGAATATTCTTAGAACTGTTTTGTGCTATGCGGGTATACTTATTTGGCCTGTATCTGAAATATAATAATCAGTACCCGGCGTATTTCCAGTTGTAGTTCAATCTTGAGATCAATAAAAGGGGCTTCACCTGGAAATAATTCAGGGAGTTTTAATTTTGGGTTTATTTTATAGAATATAGTGCCGCAAATAAAAAACCAATTTTGTGACTTTGAACTCGATTTGGAACTGTCATTTTTTAAAATATTTTTCACAAAAAAGAATTTTTCAAAATAACTCAAGATCGGTACATCCTAGGACAAAAAACGTTCTAAATGAAAATAAAGAGGACCAAATTAACAACATTGTTTGTTTCATTTATTTTTTTGTACGTGAATTAGCTATGTCGTACAAAAAAATACATGGAACAAAAAGTGTAAATTTGGTTCTCTTTATATAGAACGTTTTTTGTCCTAGAATGGACCTATCTTGAGATATTTTGAAAAATCCGTTTTTTTTTGTGAAAAATACGTTAAAAAAATGACAGTTCCAAATCGAGTTCAACTTAGTAAAATTGTTTTTTTTTTATTTGCCGCCTTAAACCCTACCTAATAAACCGAAAATAAAAACTCCCTATATTATTTCCAGGTAAAGCCTCTAAAACCTGAAGACTGGACTATAACTGGAAATACGCCAGGTACTGATAATAATATAATTACTAATGTGTAAACACCTGTAAATATTAATGTTAAAAGTTTTTCCATTGTACTATCCGTATTAATTAATGAATAATTCAGGATGTATGAAAATATTTACACTGTCTGTGTTGAAAGGAATGCCTTTCTTATATCTTCGATATTTATTGATATAATTTTGTTCTAAATTACCAGTACTCGTCGAATTTCCAGTGCTCGCATAGGCGCCGCGTCGACGCCGGGTATTAAATATTTACATTTTTATTTCTTTTTATCTTGATTTTTTTAATGATTCCATTTAAACGAGTAAGGTGGGGAAAAAAATTAGTCGTCAAATGTTTCGATTTAGTGACCTTTATAAAAACTTGTTTTTGTGTTTATTTTGAACGTTGATGAGTCACTGAGTTTACGCCGACTACTGTAAATTACCTCGATACACACTAATGGCATGACGAGAATTTTCCTTTAGGGGTTGCGACGGAGAGCCTTCGCAATTTTTGGACTTTTTCGCAAAACCTTCTGAACCAAAGCGAAACGCAACGTTAGATAGAATAAGTCCCGCCCATTTCGAACCAAAATCCCTAGATTTAAAATTATTGATTTTACCGTGCTAGAATAAAAGGCGAATACTTCATGTCATTAAATATTTCTTAAAACTTAAAATGAGACAATTTCTGATTGTATTAAGAGTTTTAATGCTGGTTTGGTGTTTTTTTTGCTGGTTTGTTTTTTTTTTTAATGGGGGGTATTGGTTTACGTTAACGCTGGCTTGGTTTTTTTTTGTTGGTTTGGTGTTTTTTTTTAATAGGGAGTGTTGGTTTACGTTAACGTTGGCTTGGTTTGGTTTTTTGTTGGTTTGGTGTTTTTTTTAATGGGGTGCGTTGCTTCATGTTAACGTTGCCTTTGCGCTTGTGGTGTTTTTTTTTTGTAAAAAAAATTGTTGGACCTGTTTTTGTGTGGACCTTATGCGCACCGGCCCCACTATTTTTTTTAATTACATACTTCTGATTATTAGAATTATCAATTTAAATTGTATTTTGGCCCTGCGGAACGTAGGAAGGTAAATCCCGCCCTGTATATTGGAAAACAAAATTTTAACTTGAATACACTAGAAATCTGTACTTCTATTATTTAAAACTGATAAAATTAAAGCGTATACACTCTTTTACCCTATTTCGGCTATCTTGAATCTGTTTTCCCCCAAAAAAACAAGCAGGGTGCCACATAACCTACAAAATTCGATGCAACGTTACGTACTCAACCAAAGTACGTGTGGACAAGTTGTTGGGTTGTGCACCCGTCAACCGAGGTGACTTTGTTCGTTGTAGGTGACTTCGGACACTTTTTCGCAACCGTGCACCCGTGCTTTGTGTCAGAAGCTGTTGCAAAAAGTGTCCGAAGTCACCCCGGTTGACGGTACTTTGGTATTATGAAACCTTTTAATCAAAATTGTTAGTCGAAATCTTATCCATGACTGCAAGTCTGTGATTATATTATTTGTTAATTATAATTATGTGCCAAACAGAATTTTTAAGCAAATTGTTTTATAACAATTTTAATCATAATTTCCCCAAATAAGTATTTGATAGCTCCGCAATTAATAGTTCCCTGAAGATTAAACCCTCCTTCCCTTTTAAATCCTAAAAATTTATCCTAGCTGCCTTCCCGCTGAATTAGGATTCTTTGAATGCATTACTTTGAAAAGGTTCATTGCCAAAGAATGTTTTATTCATATAAAATAATATAGAAAATAAAACAAAATTATTAAAAGATCCAGTCTGCGGCGTTTGTAACTGTCAGTCATGAAACCTCAGTGTGCCATGACGCACAGATTAATAATGACTGTTTTAAATATGAAAAAATATTTTTTATACCTAGTTTACTTAAATTTAATGTTAATTTAAGTGACATATAGGCATTTATAAATAGATAAATATTTAATTTTGCCAAATAAGGTATAATTCGTTATAATTGTTGTTAAGTGATAGACATAATAATATAACAAGTTGACAGTCGCATAAAATATTTCTAGAAATAAGGTTCCAGTTTAATGCCGATTATATCAATGCAAAATTACACTTTGAGAACCATTGTTTGTATTCAAATATATTCAAATTCAAAACCTATAAATTTTATTACTAAATAAGTACTGCTACTTGTAAACAGTAAAATTACTTTTTATGCCTCTGTATAGCTATTGAAGTTAGAGGTAGGTACTCAGGTTAATATATCTGGTCCATTTTTTTTTGCAAGATTTTGCAAGATCTATGTTTTTTTTTATTAGATAATTTGTAATTTTAAAGGATAGTTAATTTTATTTCTGGATAAAATGGTTTGGACTTTATTTCACTTTCTTTTTACCTATGTAACTTTATTACCAGTAAAAAATGAGGGTATAAAACACCTACATTAGTGAAAAGCAGGCCTAGAAGTTTTCTTTGAAAGCAAAGTGAAATTTTCCGGTCCGTAAATAAGGTAACTGATTTTAATAAACGTAAACTTTTTTCAATTGCCCCTCTTTGCCCTATAAAAAGTACAGATTTTCGGGTACTCCTTGTCTCCGTTTCGGAGTTAATATACATATAATAGATGTGACTTCATAGTGTATCCGATTGTCCCCACTCTCCTCTATAAAAGTACCGATTTTTGTGTATCCCTTCCCTCCAGGTTTTTAGAATTTCAGATTTTTAAAATATTTTTTTTTATTTAAAAAAAAAAGATATTGTGAAATTTTGTAGGTATGTTATATTCAAAGCATACAAAAAAAATAGATTTTAAAAGTGAAATTTTTGGCCATTAATTTTTTTTTTGAAAAAAAAAACGTCAAAAAAAAGGTGGACTTTTTCCGACTGTTTGGATCCACAAAAAAAAAAACAAAACGGGATATTATTCAGTATTAAAGTCGCTAGCCCGAACTGGAAGAAAACTTTTTGGTTAAAATATAACGAAATGGCTGACGTTTTTGTTTGAAAATGTTTGAAAATATTTTAAAAACGTGCGCCATTTTGTTATTTTTTGGGCAAAAAAAAATTCTTCTAGTTCGGGCTATAGCGACTTCAATACTTAATAATATCCCGTTTTGTTTTTGTTTTTCAGTCGATCCAAACGGCCGGAATCATGGCGAGCATCGTTTTTTAATGTTTTTTTGTCCAAAAAAATTTTATGGAAAAAAATGGCACTTTAAAAATCTAAACAATTTTTTTCTTATCCTTTGAATATAAATAAACATACCTACAAAATTTCACAATGATATCTTTTTTCTTGCAATATAAAAAAAATGTTTAAAAAATATATATTTTTTAAATTTAAAGGTAGAAACACCCCTTAATGACAGGTGCATGAATGAAACTCGACTACAGAAATATTTGTGGCAGAATGGGGGTTTTCAAGCTCCCCGAAAAAGTGACGTAATACAGATGATCACTAAAATCAGCTATCAGATTTACCAGTTTACCAGGGATTTAAATTAAATTAGTGAAAACCAGGCCCAAAAGTTTTTTTAAGTGTAATAATCTTCTCTAGCTGATTTTACTCTAGATTCTAGGTGCTAGGCGCCACCACACTGCAATGCGGTACCCAATATTGGGAAAACTTTTTTTCCCATTCTGGAACCGTAATGGAGGTGACTCCAAAATGCATAAAACTGTCTCCACTCTCCCCTATAAAAATTACAGATTTTCGGGTATCCCTTGCCACCGTTTCGAAGTTAATGACGGGGCATACATGGAATTATAGGTGACTCCATAGTGCATTCGATTGTCCCCACTCTCCCCTATAAAAAGTACAGATTTTCGGGTACCCCTCACCTCCGTTTCGGAGCTAATGACGGGGGCATACATGGAATTCGACTGCAGGAATATTTGTGACAGTATTGGAGGTTCCCACGCTGCCTGAAAAAGCGACGTAATACAGACGCAATAAATTTAACGTGTGGAATCTCGACCGAAGAAACTGCTGCTCTCCGCTGATGCTACCGTAGACCTGAAAGACAATATTCATTCTTGATTTGAATCGCGAAAATCGTCTGATAAATAATTCTAATATATTTGCTTTTTTTTATAAAATTTACACAGGGGACTAAGTGTAGATTTTTTTTATGTCGCGGGATACCCTTCAACGGATTTAGGGATCAAACCAAACATATAAAGCCTTTAGTCTAAAGGATACCATATTAGTTATCACAAACCACAAAGTTATATATCTCTATATATACAGGGTTGTTCTTTTAAATGGTACAACCGTCGTAACTTTTAAACGGAATGAGACAAAAGCTTAAAATTTAGAGTATGTATATCACACAACAAAAAATATAATTTGCCATATTTTTTTATTTTTTATTCGCCAAGGCGGCCCTAGGGGGGCAATGGGGACAATATTTTAAATTCCACCTTAGTTCTTGTGATACGTCATTTTAAAGAACTTAAAATTTTCTATTTAACTGTGTAACTATTTATTTTTTAATATTTTTTTGAAGACTTTTTTTCTTCAAAATTAATCAAATTTTTAATATTTCGTGAATAAATATTGAAAATTTTACATGAAAATGATAAATAATTAGTCTTAACATGATAATAGACTATTTTGGTATTTTTGCTCAAAATTTCCAAATTTTTTTTTTTTAATATTGAAAATTTCATCAATATTGAAGAAAAAAAATCTTCAAAAAAAAATATTAAAAAATAAATAGTTACATGTTTAAATAGAGAATTTAAGCTTTAAAATGACGTATTACAGGACCTAGGGTGCCATTTAAAATATTGTCCCTCAATGCCCCCCTGGTGCCGCCTTACCGAATAAAAAATTGAAAAATATGACAAATGATAGTTTTTGTTCTGTCATATACCTATTTCAAATTTTAAGTTTGTATCTTACTCCGTTCAAAAGTTACGGTGGGTGTACCATTTAAAAGAATAACCCTGTATAACGTCTATGTACATATTATGTATAAAATAAATGTACATATTATGTATAAAATAAATAAATAATATGTAAATGCACGCTCTGTCAAAATTGAACAGAGGCTCGGTTACTGAGTTATTTAATTGACCAGCGCCACAGAATACTTCCCTACTGTGTTTATAGCTATAGTTCACATTACAATAGGGAGATCTCATGATCACGTACTGTATACTGGGTATTCTCCTGTATTATTTACAGTAGTCGGCGTAAACTCAGTTATAACTCATCAACGTTGATGTTTTTGTTTGTTGAAAATAAACACAGAAACATAGGCATACGGAATATTTTGCCCAATTATGGGGAAATTTTTATAAAGGACCATAAATCGAAAATTAGACGACTAATTTGTTACACACAAGATTATTGGCTATACATATTAACTATACATATGTATATAAATCGGTGTTTTTCAAGGAAAAAACTGACATTCGATTTTTATCTTTTAAGAATACGAAAGTTTTTAATTTTTATTTATCGATAACTTTTTTCCCACCTTACTCGTTTAAATGGAATCATTAAAAAAGATTAAGATAAAAAGAAATAAAAATGTAAATATTTAAAACCTCACGTTAACAAGTCGACGCGGCGCCTATGCGAGCAGTGGAAATTCGCCGAGTACTGATTATTTATCTTCAAAAGTCAAAAAATCAGGACTCCTACTATCATTTACAATGAGAGTAGCAAAAGCTGTTCTAATACTTAACTCCTAGAGGCTGAACTTTTTTTTTTGCTAACTAAATCGTGATCCAGCTAGGTATCTCACATTAAAATTTATTTAAAATTTTTACAAAATATTTGTCTTTCTTTCTCACGAAAACTTGGTTTTGATATGTACCCACGATAAAGCATCTATATAAAATATCTAAACAATCTATTCTTTATTTAAATCGAGAAATTTTTAGCAAAATAGTTTGTTATTGACAAACAATAATATATTATTCCACAGAAAATTCAGATTTGGTTACCCACGATAAAGACGGCGCGCCGTGTCAAGGTAATTTTTTATTTTGGGAACACTTGTTTTCATTCACAAATATTTTTGGTTCAATACTTTTTATACCACAGTTCCTAGAAACTTTTAATTTAGTTTTTATATGCCATGAGAAATCTTAAAGTAGTAACTATTGGTTCAAGGGACTTGAAGAATGCACCATGAATGAGCGATGTATCGGCATGGATACTACAAAAGGTTCTATCATCAAGTTTTCAACTATTTTTTGTTGTTTTTGATTTTAAAAAGAGAGAGTTCTTGTTGCTTTAGGAGCTTTTATTGGTCATATGTGATTATCACCCTTATAATTTTTTAACCTGTTTTTAAGATTAAATTAAGACTATTTTTTTTATTTTTGTGGTGAAAATTTGATGTGTTTGAAAAATATATAAAAATAAAGTGGATTATTCTACATTACAAAACATAAAAAACCAACACAGGAACATATGTCCGGAAATAAGCCCTAAGGTAGCCACAGGCCTTTAAAGATGAACATTAGGGTGGGTCAAAAAAACCGACAATTTTTTTTTTACGAAAGAGACCTTTTTTGTAGATCGTTCGATTTCCTACAAGAATATGAGAAGAGATACTTTTTAACGAACAGTTCTCAAAGAGATATGAATTTTTGTTTCTAATACTGAGGAAAAAATGGAAAATTGTAAAGCGGAGAACCTTTTTATCAAAATTAAGAGCTCATATTTGGTGAGAATTTTCTAGAGGTGTCTAGAAACCGATTTTTCAGAGTAAAAATTAACAAAAAAAATAGTCGGTTCTTTTGACCCACCCTAATGAACATATTGAATGGGGGACAAAAAAAGTAACAACAAAATTTTTAACTCAGCAGGGCAATTCTTCATTTAATATTAAAGGAGTACTTAATAGCCTTTTAAAAAGTGGTGGCACAAAATGTTACTTCCCCTTCATTGCATTTATAAACGGTTACACTTTATAACATTTTTTATGTATTTTTGCTCAAGCAATCTATATTTTTTACAAAGAAACCCAGAAAAAAACACATAAACAAGTTTGGGGCAAAAATATGTTAAGTCTCGCATATTTTGTCTGTCTAGGCGCGCTGCAGCTTGCCAGCGCGCTGGAGAGCTTCAGAGAAATATTAATATGAATAATTGCCCTTAAATACTAGTATATATGCAAAACCTCGTCGCTCTAGCTCAAAGTGTACCAGATTTATTAATTAAAAACCTTATTTTTAGTACAATAATAATAATAATAATAATAATAATAATAATAATAATAATAATAATAATAATAATAATAATAATAATAATAATAATAATAATAATAATAATAATAATAATAATAATAATAATAATAATAATAATAATATTAATAATAATAATAATAGACGTTTATTGCCCAACAGTACAAACCATACAGGACATTCAAATATTTAGTACAAATCATTAAAATTAATCTATATAAAACCTAAAATACATCTTAAAGCAGAAAAGTTTATATCACACAATTGAGAGATATCATTGAAATTTTTACACATTACATATATTGGCGACTTATATAACAAGTTGGTATTGGCTCGGGGAACAAAAAATGTTAGCGAACGGCGCGTCGCATTTGGTACCAGAAAGTAAATTTTTGATAAGAGATCGCTACATTCAATCCTATTATGTATTAAATTATAAAGAAACGTTACTGATAAAATTTTCCTGCGAGTGCTTAAAAGTTTAAAATTATATCTTAACATTATGTCAGATAAATCTGCTCCTCTAGGTGGGTACGATCTTTCTATTTTAAATGAAAAAAACTTAATAAATCTTCTCTGAACAGATTCAATCATATTAATATGGTTATTATAATATGGATACCAAATTAGGGACCCATACTCTAATTTTTATCTTACAAAGGAAAAGTATAACACTTTTAAGCAATCGGGATTGGTAAAATTTTTACAGCTTCGTATAACAAAACCTAACATTTTTAGCGATGCCTTGACAATTGTTGAGATGTGTATATCAAAGGAAAGCAAAGAGACAAAGGTTACACCTAGATCACGAATTGAATTTACACGCTCTAAAGTTGTTCCGTTTATGTTGTAATTATAAATAATTTGATTTAATTTTCTGGTGTAACTGACAACTTTACATTTTGATATATTAAGCCTTAAATTATTTTTTGTGCACCATTCATAAACAGCTTCAAGATTTGTTTGTAAAAATAAGCAGTCAAATATAGATCTTATAGCTATAAATATTTTTAAATCATCAGCGAATAAAAGTTTAAAACATTTAATAAAGCTAGGAAGATCGTTGATGAATATTAAAAACAACAACGGACCCATATTTGACCCTTGTGGCACTCCTGAAGTAGCCAAATGCGTACCAGATCGATAATTATTAACTTCGACAAAAAAGGTTCTGCTCAAAAGATAGCTTTCAAAAAGTTCTAAAATATTCCTATTAAATCCAATATTAAACATTTTATTTAATAGCAAAGGATGATCAATTTGATCGAAAGCCTTTTGAATATCGGTATATATAACATCGACCTGGCCCCGATTGTCTAACTCACTGAGAAATTATTGCTAAATTTAAAACCGTAGAACGTTGTTCAACAAAACCGTGTTGATACGGTGACAACACATTTTTTACTTGAGAATATATTTTTTTGTAAATTATACTTTCAAACACTTTAGAAAAGTTACATAAGATTGAAATTGGTCTATAGTTCTTAACGTTCTTTGGGTCGCCGCTCTTCAAAACAGGACATATACGTGAAATTTTCCAAATATCCGGAAATTTCTTTTCACGAATTATTAAGTTAAACAGACTACATAAAGGATTTAACAATATACTACCACAATCTTTGACCAAAAAACTTGGAATTTTATCATACCCGGACGTCATTTTTGTTTTTAGTTTTTTTATAGCAATTAAAATATCTTTCTCAGTTATCGTATCCAAACTGACATTTTCTAAATGCACCCCATCATTATAGTTGTTTTGGTAGTTAACAAAATTAGGAGTAGTGAAAACACTTGCAAAATAACTACCAAATATTTTAACAATACTTTCAGGGGAATTTTGCTCAATATTGTCATAGTACATGTTGCCTGGTATCCGTGAGGTACCTTTTTTTCCCTGAATGTATTGCCAAAATTGAGAAGAATCATTTTTAATATTATTTTTCACATCACTTATGTGCTTATTGTAAGCCTCAGATATTAAAAACATTGTTTCACGTCGAAGTTCCCTAAATTTATTATAATAGAATTCATTATTAGTTTTTTTATATTTCTTATGATAGTTATCTTTTTTATTTAATTTACTTATAATATCTTTAGAGTACCAAGACGGAAACTGTTTTTTTTTTACAAGTGTTCTTATAAATTGGTACACATTCGTCAAATACACTATATAACTGATTATAAAGGTAGTCACATGCCAGGTTTACGTCATAAATATTATTTAAATGAGTCCAGTCAATTAGTGAAAGTTTGCTGTAAAGTAAATGAAAATTGGCCTTTTTAAAATTATAAACTTTTTCGTTAGGATTTATAGAGAAATTTTGATAACTAGGCGGGACTACCCAGCCATGTTTCAGATATACAGAGTATATCATATTCGCAGTCCGATACAGCACTATAAAATTGGTTAACTTTCGTACGGAGGCCTCTAATATTTTGGTAATAAATATTTAGATCTGACACAGTTGTAGGCGGTTGCAAAGTGGGCCCTACACATTTAAAGAACCATCCGATTTCTTTTCCACAATTTTTGGAACACTATTAATATATTTGATGGCAACAGATTCACCATTTGCAATTCTAACATTCATAGTTTCCTTCATTTTTTTGTAATAACTGGCTTGTCTTTTTGTTCTGTCTAAACTAATTGAAGTATTTTTGTATTGGTCCCAGTCCTTGATTCTTGAAGCATTTCGTATAATAATGTGTGCATCTTTTTCGGAATTAAGTACAATTTTTATTGGACGCCTTTTAGAATTTTCGAATCGACCAACACGTTGGACCATAGTATACTTTATATTACCCTCTGGAACTATACTATTTATCAAACCAGTTACATATTGTTTATCTAAAGATTCCCTTTCGGCCTTTAAACCATTTTGCTCTGGAGCGCCAAATATCATAACATTCTTTCGCTTGGAATTGCGAGCGTAGAACTCAGATAGTAAATTCTCAAATACTTCTGCATCCTGAATATTTTCAGCAAAAACTGAAGGATTTGTGGTTTCAATTTTAGCTTGTAGTTTAGCTACAGTTTCAGTTAGCTGATTTATTGACTGAATTAGTGAAGGAATAACATCACAGCCAGAACATTTCGGGTGAGTTTTTGAACTATCGCCGACGATAGGGGATTCCGTAAATTTGTCTTTTTTGCAGGACGAACAAATCCAAAAAATATCCATGCTTTTTATAAGGTCATACTGAGTTTTGTTTATGTTTATACACTTTATATGATAAGACCGCCGACAAAAAACACAGTCGAGGCCAACAGACTTTGAATTTGTCGCTTGAGTACAATGAAAACACGTACCTGTAGACATTTTAAAGACAAATTAACCCCTAAATATATAGAGTATCTACACAATTTTAAAAGTTTAAAAACTAGAGATTTGATAGTCACTTTTCTTAAAACCACGATGTTTTTAAGATAAATTTTACACGATAAAAATGACTTGTGTTGAGGAGCTAATTTTAATGCGTGCGTACCTTAACCGCACACCGCACAATTTGAAAGGGTCGTAACTGTCTTTTAATATTTTGTGATGTAAAATCGTCCCCTTTATTTAATGCCAAAAGACTGCCAACACTGTGTATCTAAAATAATATTAATTTTGTAATAACATCTTTTGTAAAAATCAACTATGATCACGTATAATGCTGAAATTAAGTCGTTATGTAGAGAATGAGGATTTTAAAATGTAAAATTACTTTACAATGTTTATCTTGTCACGGAATTGTTGTATACAAAAAGGCATAAAATTTGAAATCGGCTGAATCATTTGAAAATTTATTCGAATAATATGCCTTTTATGGTACAAATTTAAAATTTAGCGGTTCTTAAAGAGCCATTCGAAATAATATCCCTTTATTGCACACATTTTAAGAATTCTTTTCATTCTGAAGTGGCACGGGCACATTCATACATGGTATTTTTTCAAAAATATTCATATTAGAATTTAAACACAACGTGATTAAAATATCTGAAGATAGTTAGAAATTATTTTATTTTTACAACAAGCCGAGAAGATATGTAATACTACGCATTCCATTATATACTATAATGCATTTTTTCAACATTATTAAAAAAATATATTTACATTAAAAAACAAAATTGTTTACATTTTTTTTCTGATTGTTTTTTGAAAAACAAAATTAAAAAAAAAAAAATCAATTTTTTTTTTAAATATCTATATTTTTTTATTTTCTTTTTCCAAAAGAATTAAAAAATTTTGATTTTTTTTTTCAAAAAAATTCAAAACAAAAATTTTTCAATTTTTTTTTGCGAAAAACGAAAAATATTTTTTTTTGAAAATTACAGTTATTTTATTGTTTTTTTTTTTTACGTTTTTGTTATTGGGGGGATTAGTTTTAGAAACAATAGGCATCTTCCTCTTATAGAACTTAATTTTTTTTGAAAATTTCGGGTCAATCGGATTATTCGTTCTTGAGTTATCGTGTCTACAAAAACGTGACACCGAATAGACAGATAGACAGACCGACAGAAGGATGGATAGACGGACGGACGGATGAAACAAATTGGTATCGAAGAGTTTTTTGTGTACAACATTTTTTTGGCGATTTTGAGAACTTCGGAACTACCGTATAATACTATTCTAGCGCTACGCGCTGTGAATAGTATAATAGGCTATTTTTTGTTTTTAAGGAGTTATTTATATACAGAGCGGTCCAAAAGTCACCCCCCCTCTTAACTTTTGAACCAGTTTAGATATTGACTTCAAATTTAGAACTCTTAAATAAGACAACTTAAACTATCTTTAAGCATATAATACTTTTAGCTCTTAAAATGTGGGCAGGGGGCATGGGGCGACATTTTTTTAAATGGAAAGGTGGGTCGTGTGATACATCATTTTAAAGCTTATAAAATTCTCCATTCAACTGTAATTTTTTAATTTTTTTAAACATTTTTTTTGGGTTTAAAATAGGGTTGAAAATGGGTATTTTTGTCAAAATTTCTCTAAAAAATCCAAACAATTTTTTAAAAATGCCTAATTTCATAATGAAAAAAAGTAAATTATACTTTTAAACTAATTTTAGTTGACATAAATACAAATTAACAAAAAAAAACTTAAAAATTTATATTTTAGCACAAAAAACTGAAAAATCAAAACCTTAAAAAACATGTTTAAAAATTTTAAAAATTTATGGTTATATAGAGAATTTTAAAGGCTTTAAAATAATGTATCACATGACCCCCCTTTCCATTAAAAAAAAATTCCCCCCATGCCCCCCTGCTCACATTTTAAGAGATAAAAGTATCAAATATATGATTAAAGATAGTTTAAGTTGTCTTATTTAAGAGTTCTAAATTTTAAATCGATATCTCAACTCATTCAAAAGTTAAGAGGGGGGGGGGGGTGACTTTTGGACCGAACTGTATGTTAATTGTTCAATGGCTAATAAGACTTAATTTACGTTCAACACCTGTTTAAAAAAGAACAAACCTGCAAAACAGTTAAAAAATGTATGTCCTTTCTCCTAATGGAATCGAACTTAACCAGTGTTTATTCTAAAAATGCATAATTAACAAAATTGAGGTTATACATAAAAACTGTTTGATTTTGAGATAAATCTTGAAGAAAATGCGTCGATTTATTGGTAATATAAAATCAATTTGCTTGGAAAATCTTAAATCATGAAATCAAGATATAATCAGTGTATTAAAAAACAATAAAAACGACCATATAAATGTATTTAAAAGTTTATATTTACGCCATTAAAACCTTGTAATCGATGATTTATCTTACAATTAATTTTTATTTATTACCAATTTTATATCGGAAACCAGTGTTGTTGCTTCGTATTCAATTTGAATCGCGTTGCATTTATTAACAAAAAATAGTATATTACATAACTAGTGTGGAAAGTGACATATTTCAAGCCAGTGGGAAGGTTTACGAACGAGCCGTTAGGAAACCCCACAAGTGTATGAAATACACTTTCCAACGAGTTATGTACACTATTTTTCCTACGATCCAGAAAAAATATGAAGTTTCTTATAATAAAATTTTCTAATTTTTATTAATTTTTAAGAAAAGAAATGCACAAAATAATTATAAATAGCATACAAATTTATATATGTAGGTATGTCAAACAGAAAATATGATTTTCATCTAACTTTAGTATTCTTGGTTTTATATTTAATACAATACATAGCTGTTTCATGAGTTGCCTATTCCTAAATTAATGCAAACTTGAGTTTGTTTATTAAATTAGATTTCTGTGGTTATGCTGCTATATAAGACAGTAGAATTGTACTGTTTTACATTTCATAAGAAAAATACTGTGTATTTTGATGTTTTTTTATGTAATTTAAGGTAACTAAATAAAAAATTAAGTAATTTTTATAAGATCTAGACTGTCTAGATAAGACAGTAATGCTCAAAATAGTAACGTTATACATAGTTAAAAAAGTTTCTAGTTTTGACATGAAAAACAGAAATATTTGGATTAAAACACTTAAAAGATATAAAAAGCTGTGGTGAAAGGTGGAAAATGGTTTATAAAACAAGGTGAATCAAATTCGTACGAGGTAAATATCTAAATAAAATTAGGCAAATCTCCATACATAAATATCACACGAGTGTGATATAAAAATATCAAACTAGTGCGATATGAGGCGTTTTCTAAAGAACAAAAGAGTGTGCTAAATGTCATTTTCATAGAGGATCGTGGGAAAAAGATTTGGCGTGCCTAGTAAGGTGATAATTAATTTTTCTAATTATTCGGATTGTAAACCGGCCAATAAAATTCGACTGTTATTTTTTTTTCTGAATAAAATAGAAGTTTTCCTATTTAAGAACATGATGTGATATAGGGTTAAAACAGATAATTATTATACTAGAATACTGCTTAATTTATTCATAAATCCTTTTCATAATAGTCGTTTTTTACTCACTTAGACTTACCAAATGCTTTTGATACTGAGGATCACACAAAGTAATTTTTTATTCGCTTGTATTCCAAAACGACATTTTTCGGTTAGAATTGTCAAGTTAAAAGTGACACTTTTGTTACAAGTTTGTCCTTTGTTTTATTTTGGCAGGCTGCAGAATAAAAACTAGCGTATGATACACGAACGAGAAATAAATCTCGGTCTTACGCGGTTGTAAATCTCGGCTCACGCCTCGATTTACAAACTCCGCATGCGACCAAGAAACATTATTTCTTGTCCTTAGATCATAATATACTATTATGCATGGATTTATAAAAATACTAATTATAATGTCACTTTACTATCTCTTTAGACATGATAAAGGCTTTTGATAGTATAAGCCAAATCAAGTAATTTTAAACCATAAAGAGATTTAAAATACTAAGTATAATAATAGTAGGTAAGTATATATCACTTCATTATCTTTTTAGACCTGGCAAAGGCCTTTGATAGTGTGAGCCTTTGATGACCACACCTAGTAATGTTAAACATCTATTTAAAAAGTCCTGTTAAAATCTTTGAGTGAAGAGAATGTTTTCACACCATTTATATTCAGATAAATTTTCCAAAATTAATTTAATACCGTAAAAAACACTAATATTTGGACACAGGTTTTAACATTTGTTTGCAAGAGAAATTCCTCTGTAAAATCAAAGAGTTAATCAATATATTGATCCAATATATTGATATAAATTCTCCATGTAGCAGGAATTTCAAGCTAGTTATATTTGTTAATAAAAAAAGATCAAAATATTTTCCTAATTTGAATATTAATTACAGAAATAAATAAATTACGAAATTACGAAAAACTCGATTAAAGAAGGTATTTTAAATGATAAAATCTTTGAGTTACGAGAACGTTTTCACACAATTAACATGCGGGTAGATTATTTTAATGTCGTATCTGATTTTGTGGTCACCATATCTGCAAATTTGTCGAATAAATCATGCGAAAGAATTTGAGACATTTAGCCTTAAAAATATTTATTATTGCTAATTTCTTTGTCTTTAAATTTTAATATTTTTCAATATATTAAAATTAAACTAAAAAAAAACAGACAGATTTTAACCTTGTACAATTTATTTTTTAGAATAAAGAGAAGTACAAGTACTAAGAACCTTAGGTTCTTACAATACATTACCTGCAGTGCTGGTAACTGATTAACTAGGATTCTCCAGGAATGGACCCAAGGGCCCCTTAGTAGAAATGAAATTTCATGAATTTGAAGATGTACATAATATACGTCTTATATGGACATTTGTTTTTAATTTGAATTTGATATATTGACAAGGAATAATGAATATTTGTGCCAGTATGTGATAAGGTAGTCGAGGCCAAAATAGAGTGATCTATGTAAAGCCCCTAAGGAGACTTTGGATGGAGAAGTATTAAGTAAAAACCAAACTTTAAACTTAGGGATTGCTTAGGGGTTTTTGTCTAATGTAATGTTTTTGTCTAATGTTACAAACAAAGGTAGTTTGGACTTTTTGTGATGAACAAAAATCGAAAAAAAAACTGACTTTCTTAAAAACGTCGTTAACTTTATAAGGTAATAGTAAATTACCAACATATAACAAAATTAATGGTTTTAGTCAAAAAAATCAGGTAAGTGGTATTTTTTGCAATATGGGCTTATACGCATTAAAATTTAATTCTGGGGTAACTGATTCCATGAGGCAAATTAATTATAAAAATAACAACAAAATGAAAATGTCAAAACTTATCTGAATATTTTTTCGAGAAAGTAAGTGCGGTGGAACCGAACCATTTTCTATTCATTTTTGCCAATGGTGCCCAAGAACAATTTTTTAAAAGAATCCGAAATAAATAATCTAGATGAATTATACTTTTTAATATTTTTTTCATGAACGCAATAAAAATATTTTGGTACAAATATCAGTCGAAACATCTGTTGCTGTTGGTTTTGACCTTTCTGACCATTTAACAATAAAACACACGGTAGGTAACGACATTTAAATGTCTTACTTTTGTATAACAGGATACTTATGCAAGAAGAAAACCTTGTCTGTCAGTATGTAAAGGGCGATCCAGAATTCCTGCCCTCGTCATTTTTCTTGGAAATGGTAAGGGAAAGGGTAATTGGATAAACACCAAAAAGCAAGGCGAGTTCACTGAGTAAACAATTATAGATTACAGGTAGTGTAATTTTTACAAGTTTTTAATATACCAGTATATTAACAATTAATAGAAATTGAGTTACCGATTCGGTAGTATCGGACTTTTAAAGCAGGTTTGATTTCACTTAGCATGCTGGGGAATAACATCCTCGGAGAAGCAACACTCGGAAGAAAAGAGTGCCATCTGCCTGGCAAGATGTCCTAGGTTTAACTAAAAAATGAAGCAGATTTGGTCGAAAAGAGACTGGTTAACCTAGTAAGGTAACCGCAGTACAAAAAAAAAAAAGGGGGCCCAGTTGTCAGGCCTTGAGAAAACCATTCAGTTACTAAGTACTGATAAGATTTTACTAACTGGCATCTCTCCGGAATGTTTGGAATGCAAGCTCGCCTATAGAACACAAAAAATATTTTACCTCTTCTCTTCCCCTTGCCTCAGCAACAGTACTAGTACTGATGACTCTAACTAAACTATAAACAAGAACCAAGGTGATTTATGGCGTAAGTATCAACACAAATGTCATAACGCTTCGTTTGATGAATATTAATACGTAATTTAGAGATCGTGTGCCCGATAGTACCACACGGGTTTGTTTCTCATGTACTCAGCGAGTCGGTGCTGTGGTACTATGGTACTATCTGAATTACTGGCATTTAGTTTTTTGATTAATATCAAGAGAAAAAGCCTTAAATCGGCATCTTTTATTGTTTTACGGTGTGGTACCCTTTTTCAGAAGCTTTTTATGGAATTTTTGGATACCACCGTGATACATGCAAGGGGACGTTCAAGTATTACGTAAGCAAATTGTGGCAAAACTTATACATTTCATACCCCTGTTCCCGCTTTATTAAAGGCTGTAGAGATTTCATATTCTGGCTACTCGCCTAATACTCCCCCTATTAGGGGGAGAGGTAGCCAAAACATGAAATCTCTGCAGCCTTTAATACAGAGAGAATCGGGATATGAAGTTTATAAATTTTGCCCCAGTTTGCTTACATAATACTTGAACCCCCCTAAAATTCTCTTTTTGTTTAGAAATCTTAAATATTTAAGGTGAACTTGTACATAATAAAATAAATTAACACTCAATAACAACCAAAGAATAATTAAAACCCCTTAAACAAGATCCAATTATCATTTATTTGTGTCCCAAGACCAAAATTACTTTTTTCTACCACTGCTTTAGAATGTAAGCAAATACGCACAATTTTCAAAGACAGAATGAGTACATTCACGCTCTAGATACGGTATGAATATTCCGTATCAAGTGTTAGAATGAGCACATGTAGTGCCATCTCTTATTTATAAAAGTAAAGAAAACTGTAGCAAAATTAGCAAAAATATATATATTTTACCATGAAATATTGAATAATTTAATGCAATTTAAAGTTTCGCGTTAAAAGTTTATTAGTTTTTCTTAATATTTGACCAGTTTTTTATTAATTTAGTTCAAAAAATTAAAACTGCTCTATTGTTAAATATTTAAACCTGATATCTGTCACAACAATCTGGCATAACCTTCAATTTTTGCATTATAATTTGTAAATGTAAATATGTGCTAAAATTAAATAAAAATCTTTTTTAAGTACTGATTTGATAAAATTATTAAATAACATTAATTGCTTTATTTAAAAATATGTGTTTTGTTGAATTTACAATGTCGAGTCACAAAAAACATGGTTTTTAACCTTGTCCGCAGTTTAAAGCCATACAGTGTTTCATATTTGCAGTCGAAGAAAAAGTATAGTCTACAACACGTATGGAATAGTCATTCCGCTCTCACGGACCGTCATACTCGCCTGCCGGCTCATATGACAAACTTTCCGCTCGCGCGGAATATTGTCTATTCCATACTAGTTATAGAATATACTATTTTGCTCCTTTTGTGAGCTTGGTAACTGATCTAGTAAACCAGACTCATCCAGTAAAAAACTGTTTCATATTATTGAAGAGGTTACGTTATCTGTTAAGTTGTTAAGTTATTGACAGAAAGTGTTTTTTGTTTTAATTTCAAGCATGGCCTTCTAAGTTTATTACCAGTTAATATGGCTTTTATAATTTTTAGGTAAAAAAGATTAGAGGATGTAGCCTGATTATGTTATATATCTATTTGTATCCTTTTTCAAATTATAGCAATTTTTAATTAATCGAATTCTAGGTTATGCTGTTTGCACATGTGTACAATAATTTAATATGTGATATTTAAAGTATTTCCGCTTGAAAGGTGTATTAAAAGTATAGTTTCTATACTAATTTTCTGTAATTACGTGTAATTAATTTTATTGGAAGGAAATAAATTATTAATGGAGCTCTTACATCGTGATCTTTAATGGTAATAAATATCAAAGAATAATGATTATGTACTGCCACCTACAAAACAAATGATGGCTTCGATTTACAGCAGATTTATTAATTAGGTATACGTTAATTATAACTTGTTATAATTAGTTATAATAACTACACTCACGGTAGGCTTTAAAAATTTAAATAAAAAATCAAGCACCCCATTTTTTTATCGGTGGATTTTGTAGTACAGAATCTACTAAGTAAAACAAGGTCAAAATTAAAATGATTTTTAGAGCAGTTTTTGAGAAAATCGATTATCAATCGATTTTCAATTTTTTTTATTTTTTTTTCAGTATATGCTTAATTTTTATTGAGGAAATCGAAAGAATTATTTTTTCTTATTATTTCTCGTCTTCTTTTAATCAAGCCTGCCATTATAACCTAAAGATATATTAAAAAAATAATTACAAAGAATAGCCTCTGTAAATACATTATTAAGAATCGCCATAACTTAGAGCATTTAAGCACTAAAGCCAACTTACTTTATTTTATTTAAATTGCTATAAATATTGTGTTTTTGGCACTTAGAATCATTTTACTGCTACTTTAAAACAAAACATCTTCATAATATATCAAGAATATTTCAAATTATTTTAAAATCTTAAAAATATTTTAATAGATTATCACGGCCTGCTTGACTAAAAGTCTACTTTAATTTATATTATCTTAAAAACAACTAAAAATTGAAAATATATATATATATTGAGTAAATTATATTAGAAAAATACATTCTTTTGATATTCCCAATAAAAATTCAGCATACACTGAAAAAAATAAAGGTTTATTCAGAAATAAGTTCAAGAAATTTAAGAGGTGATTTTACGTTAAAAAATATGTTTTTTATGTTTTTTGTTTAAAATCAAAGTATGTCATGACATAGTGCGTAGAAAGAAGATTTTAAAGCATATTTTATTTTTTAAAATCAATTAATATTTATAAGAGATATGGGCTGTTAAGTGCATGTATGTGGTCAACTTAAACACCCTGTATATATTAAACGGATGGATGGATTTGAAAAATATTCTACCATGGTCTGTTTCATCAAGCAAAAGAGTAAATTAAAAATCGCACAGTGAATATTTTCAAAACAGATTCGATTGTTGGATGTGCGAATATACTGCATAGTTTATTTTATAATGTATGTGTATATGGCCCTCTGGGCTGGAATAAAAGATTATTATTATTATTATAAAACATAAATATATTCTATACACAAACATATATTATTCAAAACTGTTGTAAAAATATTTACTGTGCGATTTTTAATTAACTCTCTTGCTTAATGAAACAGACCATAGTACTACACCTATTCCAAGTTTCGTCAAAATCCGTGAGACTAGTGCAAAAAGGTGGCACGCTAGGCGCGAAATGCCTCTTATGACATATAGTTAAATAAAAAATGTTAAGCCCTATAGATTTTTAAATTTTTGGCCTTAAATTGTTAGTTTTAATGTAAATAAGTAGAATATGCAAAAAAAGTGATTATATCCAGTCGACAAAAATCGACCAGAAACCTACCGTGATGTACCATATTCTTAAAATAAAAATACTGTAAAATATGTTAAGTAACTATTTATACTTATAAGTAAAGCAGTGACTTGGTTAGGTATTTATGTAAATCGGAGCTTCTTATAAAATGTAAATGATAATATTAGATATGTACCATCAGGCAGAAGACCAGAATGTACCATGGCACCATCATTTAAATGCAAATAGCAGCAATTTGAATTCATTATAATGGACGTGTGCAAATTGTAGTTGCATTTGTTAAATTAACACTATGGCAATTTATTGAAAATATTCAGATGTGTATGTAGTCGAAGTGCTAGTGAACATTTTTAACAAATTATTTTCTCCCGGCTAAATTTTACATACAGGGTGTAACAAAAAAGGTGGGCTGGCTATATGTACATAGCCATATTGTACTCACCGAAACAATGAAAAAAGTTCATGTACACATATTGTTTAAGATGCTTCGTCTCTGAGAAAGTGGCTAAAAAATTCGGTTTGGACTTTTTATTTAATAACTCAGAAACCCTTTCAGATTCAGCAACAAGGTTTTTGCAATTTTAATAAGGCCCATCTAATTATGTTATTTTTATTTTAATCAGGGCCGTGTGAAACGAGGGTACATTATCATTTTTTTGCCCCAAACTTTTTTCTGTGTAACTTTTTTGTAGTTTTATTATTGGAAAATGATTCCTCAGCAAGATACATGAAAAAGGTGCTCTTGTTGTGTTACTGTAGGATTTGCCATTTTTGAGAAAAAATCAGGAAGAGATAGCACTGTAGACCTAATTTTGACGGTTGTAGATCCGATTTGGAAAAAGCCTAATTGGAATTAACTTTAAAATATATGTAAAAATTTTCCGGGAGAAAATAAGTACTTAATAATGTTCTCAAGCTCACCAGCTATTACAGAAAGCTACCATGAATTATAGTGTCATGGTAATTGGATATGGCAATAGTTTAGACAATCGCATAATAGATGACTGAATATTAGATACGTCCTTTTTGCAAATCGCTTCTTTTTGCAGGAATTTTACCTAACATGCACCTAGTTTATCAGTTTTAAAACTGGAAGGTTTTGCTGTGTACATATTACATTATACAAACCAAACACTGTAAAAAAATAAGGTAGGTAATTTCTGCTCGGCCCATAGAAAACTGATACATTAACCTAAGGTTTTGTTATTAGGAGTTTACTATCGATTGAAATAATGGCTTTTAGAGACGTGGCAACCTACCGAATGTCAAATTAAATATGACATTTAAAATAAAGGATAGTTTAATCTGAGAGCAGAATCTATCTGAGTAAACAATTAGTTAGTGGTTTAAAAATGACTTTTAGTAATATTTTTATTACCCATTGTGCTTTTGATAGTTTTTGATATTTATATTAAATTTTACGTCTTACAAATAGTTGTAATTATTATTTTTTAAGTGGAAGTTTGTATAGAATACTTATTTTCCACGTGGGAGGAGCCAGGAAGTAGCCTGGGGGGGGGGTAAAATCCAAAAACTTAACTTTTATATTCTTAAATTAAGAAATAACGTAAAAAAGCCCTAGCACCGCAGTCGAAGATTTTTACAAAATCTATTTTAATTAAATTAAATTTAAAATTTCACAAAAATACCAGAAACTCTAGTGCCGCAGTCGAAAATTTCAACGAATTCCACTCTTAAGTTCTACAAAAAGGTAAAAAAATCATAGTGCCAGCACTAGGGCATGCCACAGGCGATTTTTTTTATTCTTAAAGAGTATTATTAATAATTAAAAAAAGCAAGAAAGCTCTAGCGCGGCAGGCGAAATTTTTTATGCTTAAGCTATAGTCTCAAAAAAAAAACATAGTAGGCCCCAGTGCCACAGGCGAAAATGTTTATAAACTGGTCTATTTTAATTTTTGTATAATTTGACGTCAGGTAAACTACGAAGGTCCTTAATCGTAGAGTAAAAGAATATTTTAAATCGGACCTTTCGTTTATAAGTTAGGAAACGTTCAAGTATTACGTAACGCAAAATGTACCAAAATTCATACACTGCATAACTCGGTTCTCGCCTTATTCAAGGCTGTAGAGATTTCATATTTTGGCTACCGCCCCTAACACACCCCCTATTAGGGGGGATAGCCAAAATATGAAGTCTTGATAATCTATAATAACGCGAGAACCGGGATATGAAGTGTATGAATTATGGTACATTTTGCGTTACGTAATACTGAACGTTCCCTTATAAGATTTAGAGACAGAAGACAGACAGATCGATATTTTTTAATAGCCACTTTTTCATATTTTCTTGACGTTTCATGGCATTTTAAGTACGAATATGCATTTTTTTTAATTTTTCGGTCCACTTCGCCCATAAAACAATAAAGCGCTAGAAAAAAAAGATACCCCCTTTCGCATTGGAGATAAGCATTTTTGTAATGTAGGGATTATAAATAATGATTTTATAATTATATTTAAAATATATACTAAAGTTCAAGTAATTAATATGTACATATTATAATAAATAAGAAAAAACTTTAAAAAAATCGATCGGCTTCTACGATTTTTTTTATATTTGCACAAATTATTCTTTAGGTGTGTTTAAACAATTTATGAAAAAAAATCAGGGGTCGGAAACAAAAAGTTAAAATTTGCAGAAAACCACCGTGATTCCGTATACTAGCTCTGCGTTGCTACCTTAAGGAGCAGGCATAGAGGTGTCACCTTAGGGCATATCCACAGCCTCGCATAACCCGCATAGTACATAAGAATGCGATGCCGATTGGCTTGACGTGCTGTCATGTATCTTGTAAGCCAATCACGGTATCGCATTCTTATGTACTATGCGTGTTATGCGAGGCTGTGGATATGCCTTAGCCATACATCATATTCTTATGTAAAATTTTGAATTCTATTTCTAAATTGAATAATTTTATCAAAAGAATACAGTTTTATCTATATGTTTTGGTCCGTTAAGACAAAATATTTTAATTAACTATTCATATTTTGAATAAAAATATTATGGTTAATCTTCGTTGATCATTTCTAAGATATATAGTATTTCTTGTTAATTTCGCGGTGGGTCCTTGCAAGGTCATTCAATTATGTTAAAAAATACCCACCTGGGGAGCACATGTCATCATTCAGATCCATAAAAAATAAATTATAATATATCCACTCTCTTATTCAGAATAGCTTTATTAATGACTCAAGTAGCGGAGAAGATATTTGTATCCTATTTTTACCGTTTCCGCTTTGTGGTTAAACCTTTAATGAATGAAAAACTGGGAGGATTTTAACAATGTAATTATAATTAATTATTAAAAATAAAATTATATGAATTTGTGGAAGGTATGCTTTGTTATAATCAAAAGATACCTAATATACATACAACATTATGTTTCCTGAAAAAAATTGCCGTATCATCCTCAGACGTTATACATTTGTACAATCATTACGTGAGAGAAATTTAAAACCAATCAAAAGTTTTTGAATTGTAAACTGATTTATGAAATGCAGGGTACCTCAAACTTTCTTTATTTTAAATTTTAACTTTCGAGAGCCTCCGGAACATGAAAACTAAAAGTCCGACCCCTGATTATTATACTATTCACAGTGCCTGCGCTAGAATAGTATTCACACTTCCCCTGAAGGCAAAATGGGTTTAAAAATGAAAGCAACTTTTGCAAATTTGAATACAGTTATTTTAGGGCTACCTTAGTATATAACCACTTTTAGCAAAATCAGTACCTTGTCCGTTTCTTAGGTAATGGTAAAAGTTCCTCAGCAGACTCTGTAAAAAAGTTAAATTATATTGCATATTTCAAGAAATATGGTTTAAATTTTTTTTAATTTTCTTAGATAATAAAAGCATCAAAATGTAATTACAAAAGTCTAAATTAACAGTTATTTTAAGATTTAAATAACTAAACTAAAATTAATGTCACCTTTCTCTGGATTTCGTTTATTAGCCTCTTTTTTACACCTCTGAAACAGTGTTAAAAAGTGTGAACAAATTTTTTATTGTCTGGTAGCTCGATGTAAATCAAGTCTGTAGACTAGTTCTAGCAGATATAAAATGTCATGATATAACTTTCAATATGATAGTCAATTATATCTAGTAGTGTACTGGATCCACTCCAGGGACAACAAAAAATTTCTTCACACTTTTTAACACTATTTCAGAGGTACAGAAAAAAAGCCAACAAACAAAATCTAGAAAAATATAAAAATTAATTTTACTTTAGTTATTTAAGTCATAAAGTAAACGTTAATTTAGACTTTTTGTTTTTCATTTTAATGCTTTCATTATTTACTTATGAGTGTCCGAATATGACCAGCTAATGTAAAAATTTTAAAACCATATTTCTCAATACTGACAAAAGCTAGAGATATTTTTTAAACAGATTTGTAATCAGAGGAAAAAATGCTATAAGATTAGTCAAATTCTACTTGCAATATGATTTAACTGTACAGAGTCTGCTTAGAAACTTTAACCATTACTTAAGAAACGGACAAGGTATTGATTTTGCTAAAAGTGGTTATACAGGGTGTATTTGAAATAGGGTAGGAAATGTTAACATGATAAAATATGATAAAAAGTTCCTATAAACGTATGTCTAAAAATGCGTCATAAGGGAGCTACGCTCCTTTGAAATTGGCTAAAAAAATCGGTTTTTATTTAATAACTCAGGAACCCTTTGAGATATGTTAACGAGGATTTGCACGTGAATTAATCCTAATAAGGCCCATCTTTGTTTGTCATTATCACGTACTTATTTAAACCAGGGGTGTGCGAAAGGGGGGGGCCTTATCAGTTTTTTGTCCCAAACTTTTTTCTGTCTAACTTTTTTGCAATTTTATTTTTGTAATATGATTGCCCAGGTCAAAATACATAAAAAAGGTACTCTTGTTGTAATACTGTAGGATTAACCGTTTCGAGAAAAATTCATTTGAAGGTGAAATTCCACGGTTCGAGGACCAAAAATTAAATACTAAAATGTCGAAAACCAAAATTTTAATGATGCAATGTTATTCTACATCAAAAACGCTTTTAAAGCTACCATGGCCCTTTAAAAATGGTGCATATTTAGGAGACCATAGCTCCATTAGGATTGATGTTTGGAAGTACCTGTATATGAGGTTTTTTTCTTAGTTTTTAATGTACATTCGCCCTGCATCATTAAAATTTTGGTTTTCAACATTTTAGTATTTAATTTTTCGTCCTCGAACCGTGGAATTTCACCTTCAAATGAATTTTTCTCGTGTTAACGGTTAATCCTACAGTATTACAACAAGAGTACCTTTTTTATGTATTTTGACCTGAGGAATCATATTTCAAAAATAAAATTGCAAAAAAGTTAAACAAAAAAAAGTTTGGGACAAAAAACTGATAAGCCCCCCCGTTTCACACACCCCTGGTTGAAATAAATACATGAAAATAACTCACAAAAACGGACCTTGGTAGGATTAGTTGACGTGCAAAAACTCGTTGATATATCTCAAAGGGTTCCTGAGTTATTAAATAAAAACCGATTTTTCTAGCCACTTTCAAAGGGGCGTAGCAACTTTTGTTTTTTTTTTAACCGTCAGTCTGTCTGTCCGTCTGTCCGATGCACTATGTGTCCTTGAGGGTGTTTTGCATACCAAAAGTCGATTTTTAGTTTTATGATTTAGGGCAAGGAAACTACGTTATTATATTCTTTAGACTTTTCTGCATTACTGGTGACCATTTTTATATATTTAATTTAACATACATGGTAGTTACATAATATTTTTAGGATCGATGCATGAAAATCAAAATTAGACGCTATTTGTCAGGTTATACAAAAATAGTGGTTCTCTGGACACATTGTATGTTATAAAGATTGTACTGAATAAACTACTTTAAAACATGTTTTTTATGTATAGACACTAAAAAAAACATATTTTTTAGGACGGTCTAGGGCCATCAAATATGGCGGCCTAATTTTATCTTGTATGCCACTACTAATATTTGCTGTAAGTTTTTTGCTTGAAGTTGCTTCATTTCAAATTTATTAAAAAACATTAAGAACGGTTTATTTTACTAACCTGTAATAATTTTTACCCCAAACTATACCCAAAAATACAGTTTTCGCACGTTTTTTCATGTTATTTTGTAGTTTTCGCCATTTTTTCTTAAATTTTAAGACCCAATACATGTTTTCTTTTCCGTTTGGCTACATAGTGCGATGTAACGATTTTTGTGAACACGATAACTCAAGAATAATTCGATCGACTTCAGGAAACATTAAGTTCTAAGAGGGAAAGATAACTATTGTTTTTGAAAGTAATCCCCCAAAAGCAAAAAAGTTAAACTTTTAAGAAATTCGAAAAAAGCTGAAAGAAGATTCCGATTAACGTACCTTTTTCAGGAAAAAGATACTTTTGTTATAAGGATCAATTCTACCAATTTTGAAAGTAATCCCTCGAAAAAAAGTTATTATTGTTTTTTTTATTTTTCGTTTTTCTTAAAAAAAAATAAAAAAATTCACTGCCCAGAAAAATAGCTTTCCCATTTTTTACCTCCGCGCGTTAAATGGATTTTTTATTATCAGATTCACTTTCATCAACCTCAAAAACCCCAATATACAATTTTTCACGAAAACTACCCCTCACCCCTTGGGTGGTGGAACTGGAAAAATGTTATTATCAAATTCAGTTTCGTCGTCCCCAAAAACCTCTATATACCAATTTTGACAAAAATATTGAAAATATTTAAAAACATTTACCCTTAACCCCCATTTTCAATTTCAACAACCTCAAAAACCCTTATATAGCAATTTTCAAATTTTTGTGAAAAATTATAGTATTTCCCCCATTTGCCCCCTTGCCCCACCCCAATTTTTACCAAAAACAATCTCGAACGAGAACATTTGGTGACATACCTGTATGCCAAATTTCAAGTCTCTAGCTAAAAGCGTTCTTAAGTTATCGTGGATAAAATATTTCCCAGGCAGAACTACTAATCGACCAATCGACCGACTTTTTTTTTGCTTGAGATAGATTTATATGGACATAAAACTTCATGAAAAGCAAAAATAAGCAAACAACATTTTTTAACTTTTTTACACGAATACAAGGCTTTCCCGAAAATTTTTATAATGGATTTTTTTTTTGAATTTTTTTTTTCTCACTACCAACTAGGTAAGTTGACATTACTTAATCAAAAAGTCGACAGTAATGGAAAGTATTATATCGAGCACATTTAGTGGTAGATGAAATCAATACTAAAGACAGAAAAACGATTTACTGCACAAGGACCTTCAGTGTGCTTACATTTACCGCAGGGGGACATCTAGATACAAGACTTCTATTTCTAATTTTATAGTGATTCCATAAAAAAATTGATTTCTTGAATTGGTTTTATTCACGGCAGCCCACAAAAGTAAAACAAAAGACAAACACAACCGCTATGCATTTTTCGACAAGGGACCGCAAAAGTACTTTTCGTGGTCTGCAGCCCGCCAAAATAAAACAAAAGACAAACTATTAACAAGTGTCACTTTTAACTTAACAATTCTAACCGAAAAATATTGCTTTGGAATACAAGCGAATAAAAAATTTATTTAATATTTAATGTTAAAAATATTATTAATAAACTAGGATTTTAACTACCAAGGATAGTGAGAAAATACGTAATGCGCTACTCGTAGGTAAGTTTTTTTCTGTCTTCTGTCGTGTTTAAGGACCTCAGCTCCGCTACTGCCTCACACAGAAAACTCACTTACTCCTACTAGGAGCCCAAATAACTATTTTTCAATTTTTTTCTTTGTTCAAAAAAAGACCTTTTTTAAAAAATAAATCAATTTTTTTAAACTTTTTTTTGATAATTTTTCGCGATTTTACATTTTTTAATATTGATCTTTTTTTAAAAAAATGGTATTTTATTATTTTTTTTTCTAATTATTTTTTTTTTAAGTATATGGAAAAATTCAATTACAATTCACTGTAAATAGTATATAATGGAATGCGTAGCATTACATATCTTCACGGCTCGTTATATTTAATGGTATGTATTTGTTTTAATCTATGGCATTTACAATCAATGGTAATCAACATCCTTGTGAACGTCTCAATAATGTCACTCTAACATTTTGATTAATTACCTTTGGGGAACAATATGTACATATAAATTATATTTAAATGCGAAAATTCTTTTGTATTTTCAATGGAAAATTCATTTAACTTTTAAGTGACATTCAGAATTCCACAATTATACGTAATTATTGTGATTGATACCTGTGGCTATTAATATTCCCGCTATGTAACACCTGGATTACAAAAAAATAATTATGTATAACTGAATAATGTTAATTATAATTACTAAAAATAATAAATTAATAATTAATAAGAGTAAGGTGTCGTACTTAAAATACACAATGCACATTTGTCGCAATTTTTATCCCACATGTAAAGGCGGCCCTCCTTGACCCCCCATCCCTGACTACACCCCTTCACCCCTAAGTGCATTATATTTTTATAAGTATTGCCCCTAATTACAGAAAGAAGTGACAAATAATAATGGATCTACAATTTTACTATTAGGAGAAAAACCGTATTTTTTTATTACTTCTTTATATTAGGGGAAAGCATGGTTACATGGTGCAGTGGGTAATAACGCACACTGAATTATACCACACAATTATTTCCAAGTTATTTACCTAGGTATTTATTCAACAAAAATTAAAAAAACAACAGACATTTCATATTTCACTTTATTTATAAAATGAGGTTTATCTTTTTACAAATTTATCCGTTTTCTGTTTTTATTTTATTACTGCTTAAACAAATTGATGTGATTAGAATTAAATTATTGAAAAATAATTACCTAAGTTAAAAACTTTTATATTTTTATGCAAGGCCCACCCAAAATGATACCCATTCGGGAATTTAAGTGGTTTTTAATATGGTAGCATTTCAATAATTGATGTATTTTACGGCATTTTTTCGATAAAAATAAACTCATTTCAGATAACGTTATCCCAAAAATCGACCTTTTGTTTCGTTAAAAATCTGATGCGGTCACCATCTTTAACATAAAATTTAACCAGCAAAATCATTAAAAAACTATAAAAACCAAATGTTTTCGATAATTGATTTAAAATATTTAATATAATCGTACTCAAGATATTTATAAAAGTTGTGGTTTTGATTAAAATACCGCAAATGTCTACTTTATTAAGTTTAATAGTCAATAGTATATAAACTAAAGCTAATGTTATTGCATTTTTTTATGTTAATTAAATTATGTTGTTAAATCAATATTTTCGATTTTATTACATAATTTAAAATAGAACCAAGGGCACTATTTCAGATTTTGTCAGGGAAGGTCTAGAAGATTTAGATGCGCCTAAACCAAAAATCAAAACACCATTATACCAAAGATTAAGAGGACATGGTCCCTTTAACCCTAATAGCACACTTTGTTCTAAGAATATTCTTAGAACACTCTAAGAAGGAAAGAATATTCTTAGAAACATCTTAGAATATTCTTAGAATGTTTGTGCTATCAGGGAACCTATTCTAAAGTTATTAGCAATATATTAACGAGTAAGGGTAAGGGAAAGATGAATTGTTATGGAATGATCTGTCTCGAATGAGCGAGAATACTTTTTCATAAATAAAGATATCTCCAGAAACAATTTATTATATTTTAGGAAGAGGGGGGATCATGAAAAATTAGTAACACTATATTTTGTATAATTTTCTTTTACTTTTTGAGTAATTTTTAAAATTTTCTTCTATTGTGAACAATAGAAAAGATATGTCCGGAAATATTTTTTTACATTTGGTGGTTGGAAAAAAATGATAATTATATTTTTTATGTAATTTTATTTTACCTTTTATGTGGTTTTTAAATTGTGAATAATAAGAAAACTGTTGGACCCTGGGGTCTCAAACCGACAAGTTGAGATGAGAAACGGTGCGTGAAATATAGAAATTGGACTTACCTAGATTGTAGATTTTCGGGTGATGTCTGAGCTCAGAAGTGATGATGGATATGTCCTTTTTCTATATTCAGTAACGCGAAAATGTTGTATGAAGTGGAACTGTATATCGTAGGTGGTATCTATAATCTCCGTTTTGTAATAGCGCGTGACCGAAACCGCAAAATGGCGGGCGACGATATTGATTGATTAATCGTTGTACGGGCAGCGTACTGCCCTAATCACTCATTACTACTCCTCTCAGGTGACTTCTGTCAACCCGGAGGTACTGCAATTTACGCATTGCAGCGTTGCCAGATTCACTGGGCTAAATTTCCCTTTATTTTAAAGGAAAATAATTAATTTATATTTCTTACTTAAACGAAACCTAAACATATTCCCCCCCGATGAAAGGATTTATTCCTTTTATGACGACCCAAAAAAAATAAAATAAAAAACATTCAATTCTGCGATATATGTTCGCTGTGAAAAACCCAAACGATAAACAAACATATAAAAATAGGCAAAATAAATGCGATTATTGAGCGGGTAATACGCAAAGTTTTACCAAGGGACGCTTTACTGTTCCTTGTTGAGTATGCAGTGTAGCAACTCTAACAATCCCGTCGGACCCACGATGAAGTTCCACGACTCTGCCAAAACGCCATTGACCAGGGGGCAAGTTATCGTGTTTGATAACCACTAAGGAACCTATCGCAAGCTCTGGGCTAGGGTTATGCCATTTTTGACGCTGTTGGAGTGTTTGGAGATACTCCAAATGCCAACGGCGCCAAACCGATTGGTGAAGGCTCTGAATGAGTTGCCAACGAGACAGCCTATTCGAGGGAATGTCCCGTAGATCTTCGTCAGGTGGCGAAGAAGCGGGTTCTAAAGTAAGAAAATGATTTGGGGTTAATGCCCTCAAATCGTTAGGGTTGGTGCTCATTTGCGTGAGTGGACGAGAATTAAGAACTGCCTCTGTCTGGGCAAGTAAGGTACTCATCTCCTCAAAAGTTACAATCTGCTCACCAATCACGCGCGAAAGGTGACCCTTGACTGACTTAATGGCAGCCTCCCAGAGTCCACCCATGTGAGGTGCAGACGGGGGGTTAAAATGCCACTTGATGGATAAGTCTTTACAAGCACCTTCAAGATACATAAGTAATGTATTGTTAGCACCTACGAAATTCGTTCCGCAGTCGCTATACATATCTGAGACACGTCCTCTTCGTGCCACAAATCTACGAAAAGAAGCAAGGAAAGTCTCTGATGAGAGACTAGAGACCAGTTCCAGATGCACCGCTTTGGTGGCTAAACACACAAAAACGCAAATGTATGCCTTAAATGTTTTAGCGCCGCGGTATCTACCGACGGTAATTGTAAATGGACCTCCCAGATCTACTGCAGAACGAGAGAAACATTTTACCTGTGATACCCGAGCCGCGGGTAAATTCCCCATGACAGGGGAAAGCGGTTTGGGGTTCACTCTAAAACATCTAAAACAACGTGATAAACAGCGTTTAATAGCACTTTTAGCTGCGATAATCCAGAACTGCTGACCAAGCAAATATTGTAGGGTTTGCGGACCCGGGTGCAAGTATTGCTGGTGCCACGATCTAATAATGAGATCGGTAAGGACATGGTCCTTGGGGAGGAGAAGAGGGTGCTTCTCCGAGAAAGAAAGTTGGGAGTGTTCTAAACGACCTCCAACTCTTAAGGCGTTATCTTTATCCAAAAACGGGGCTAATTTTCTCATAGGTTTTGGACAAAGTTTCTGGTTTTGTATTAAAGATATTTCATTAGGAAATACTTTACTTTGGACATTTTTACATAAAACAACAGTTGCTTGATAAAGCTCTGTTTGCGAAAGAGCGCCAGACTGGGCGTCATTACGCCTTTTAATTTTATGCAAAAATCTTAATACGTACGCAACAATTCCTTGTATTTTTCGGTATGAAGAAAATTTTCTAAATAGTGAATCAACGAAGTCTTCTTCAGAAAGAACCACTACCGACCATTTAAGGGGCTTAGCGACTTCCATCTGAGTTTCTGAAAAGGAAGGTTGGTTTTCTTTGGACATAGGCCATTCATCGGCAGGGGAATGAAGCCAAGAAGGACCATTCCACCAGCTGGAAGATTGCACTAGTTCTTTAGGGGAAATACCACGACTGGCAATGTCAGCGGGATTGTCTCCTGATTTCACATGGAACCAAGAATCTGGTGGGATAATATCTTGGATGTGGCTGACTCTATTGGCGACAAATGTCTTCCATTTGTGGGGAGACGATTTGATCCAAGACAAAGTGATCGTAGAATCAGACCACGCGAATGTTTTGTCAAAAACCAGTTTATTGGAAAAAGTTTCCAGAACTGTACGATAGAGATTACTGAGCAAGACAGCTCCACAAAGCTCTAAACGAGCCAATGAAATTTTCTTTAAACTGGCCACCTTTGATTTACCACATAAAAGATGCACAGAAATGCAACCGTTAGGACGAATGTTCCGGATAAACACGCATGCCGCGTAGCCTTTTTCGCTGGCGTCACAGAAACCATGTAGCTCCGTGTGATCAGTTTTGGAAGTTATGTCCAAAAATCGAGAAATTTTAATCGATAAAAGTAAAGGAAATTCTAATTTGAATTGTTGCCATTTGTTGACAACATCCTCAGGAGGGGATTGATCCCAATCCAGACCTAATGACCATAGGTGCTGTATGAGATATTTTGCGAAAAAGGTAATGGGGGCTAAGAATCCCAAAGGATCCCAAATGCGGGCTATATCTGATAAGATAGTACGTTTGGTAGCAATATTGGCTGTAACCGAAACGTTAAAAATGAAAAAATCTGAAGAAGGAACCCAATGTAGTCCTAGAATTTTTAGAATATCACCTGGAGCATCAAACGTAATGGTTTGACGATTTTCTTCAGGGATGCCGATGAGCAATTCTTCACTGTTGCTAGCCCATTTTCTTAGTTGAAATTGGCCGCGTTGAAGAAGTGCTATAAGTTCATTCTGAAGGCATTTGGCCTCTTCTAAAGTATCTGCTCCACCAAAGCAGTCATCTACATGAAGTCCTTCCTTTAACACATTCGCTGCTAATGGAAACTGGTGTCCTTCATCGAGAACCAGTTGCTTCAACACACGAAGAGCCAAATAAGGAGAGGATGAAACACCAAAAGTGACTGTGTTTAGCTGGTATTCTTGAACTTCTTCTGAAGGGCAAGATCTCCAGAGTATTTTCTGATAGTTTCTATGAGAGTTGGTAAGAAGTATTTGCCGATACATGGCCTTGACATCTGTTGTCAGGACAAATCTGGGCAAACGAAAGTTAAGCAAAAGCTCAAAAATGTCCGCTTGAAGCTTAGGACCACAATATAACGAATCATTGAGTGATTTGTTATCTGTACTCTTCATAGAAGCATCGAACACGATTCTTAACTTAGTTGTAACACTCTCGGGTTTGTAAATAGAATGATGAGCGAAATAGAACTGGGGTACACTAGAGCTACTTATTGGAGCCTTTTCCATGTGTCCTGAGTCTACATAGTCTTGTATAACATCGCTATACATTTTACGAAGCGACTCGTCTTTTGCCAAACGTTTTCCCAAAGAATAGAATCGTTTAAGGGCGACTGAGCGAGAATCTCCGAGAAAAACCGGTTCCGGTTCTCGAAATGGTAACGAAACCATATATCTACCGTCCTCCATGCGTGAGACTGTGTTTTTAAAATGATTTTCACAAATCTCGGTTTCAGGTGAAACAAGTTCCTTTTCCGGAACTTGTTCTAGTTCCCAGAACTTCTTTAAATCAAACGGTTCTGCAGTTGCATATAGTGACACCGAATGTATTGCTGGAGACTCAATTTTCCCGAATACAATCCAACCAAAGATAGTATCAAAAGCAATAGGTTCCCCCACATTGCCTGTGACTCGGTCTGATTTTAGAATCTGAGAAAAAACATCTGCCCCCAACAGCATATCTACAGAACGAGATTGATTAAAAGTTGGATCGGCTAGAGGTAAGTTAGATAGATAAGTCCATTGCGAAATATCAATGGTGCTGCAAGGCACTTTGGAAATTAATGTCGGTAAAACCTCAAGTTCCACTTCCAGTACAGGTTCTGAACTGTGACGTGGTTTTATCATACATTTTGTAATACCTTGCGAAACAAGGGGCGAATTAGAATTTATTCCAGTAACTGTAGAACGAACAGAGGATCGGCGTAAGCCCAATCGATTTAAACATTTCTGAGAAATTATCGAAATTTGTGATCCTGTGTCCAAAAGAACCCTGATAGGTTGATAATTGTTACGTGAATCCAGAGCATGTACTAAAGCACTTGGCAATAGTACTGATGCCTTTTTAGAAGCAAAACATGTAATATTATCTGCAGTAATGGCAGGTGAAGAAGAAGAAAGTTGCACCTCGGCAGTGGAGGTGTTTGGACCAATAATGGGACCAGCATTGGTTTGGGCAGGGCCCAAATCTGAGTCAAGATGTAAGGTGGTGTTGTGTCTTCGGTGACAAACACGGCAGTTGAAAACGGAAGAGCAAGTTCTTACTCCATGAGAAGAATTGAAACAATTAATACAAAGTTTTAATTGTTTAACAGTGTTAAGTCTTTGAGAGGGATTGCCTTTTAAGAATGTAGGGCATTTCGACAAGAAATGAACAGACTTGCATACTGGACAGGCAGACTGGCTTGTGCGAGTATTATCCGTTTTATTCACTACAAATGTTTGTTTGGCATAAGCTTTCCCGCTTGTATGTGAAGTGGAAGGAAAGGTAGGTTTTTTGTACGAAATAGCCTCTACAGACTCTAAAGCCTTACAATGGTTTGTAAGAAAAGTTTTTAGAGACTCAAAGGTAGGTAACTCAGTTTGGTTTTGTTCCTCGAACTTTGTACATAGGACCTTGGGCAATTTTTTCAAGGTCAAATCGAAAATAATGAAACTCCATTCTTGTGTGGGTAGTCCGAGATGGTTAAGCGCTGCTAAATTTTCTGAAATTACATTTAACAAACTGTAGATAGAACTAGATGTGTCAGATATACTAGCAGGCAGGTTACAAATTGCATGCCAATGCGTAGTGGCAAGCCTGCGCACATTATCGTATCTGTCACATAGTTGCTTATACGCGATTGCGTAATTTATGCCCGAGAGGGGGAGGGCGGATACAATATTTAGAGGCTCATGGCTCAATACGGACTGTAAATAATAAAACTTTTCTATGTCGTCCAAGCTTTTATTATGGTGAATTTTTGACTGATACAAATCTTTAAATTTGGACCAGGCCGCATAATCTCCGCTAAACTTTTCTAGGGAAATTTTTGGTAGATTTATGTTTGAATGATTTGATTTAGCGTCATTATTAGAACCAAATAAAGCTTCATATATTTGATGAATTTTCCAATAATAATCATCGATTAGCTTATTAGTGTCCTTTTCACGGCTTAAATCCTGCTTTAAGATCGCTTCTGTTTTTGTCGTATCCGCGGCAATCAGCTCGACAATTTCATCAGATATTTTTTGACATACCATATAAGATAATTCTGCGGTCTTAAAACAAGCTTTAAACTGTGGAAGTTTAGTGACGTTAGCCTGAGCTTCCAGAGCAGTATTATAAATTCTTTTAAGACGCTCAGTCTGCCCTTGGCGTTTAAAAGTCAAGGCATTAATTTCCGCCATGTTTAACCTTTTTCAAAAATGGAAAAAGGGCCAACAAATAATTAAATAAATTTAATTTTGACGTAAGTAAGCAAAATAGAGAAGAAAAACAAAATTTACCAAAATTGGAATTTTATTTTTCTCAGTGCAAAATAACTAAAGAAAATTAATTATTAGCGTAAAAACACGTTTAGAGCCATTTACGATCAAAAAAAACTTGAAAAACAAAGTTTTCTAAAATTCAAAAATTATTTTTCTCAGTGTACCAAAAATTAAAAAAAATTAATTGTTAACGTAAAAACACGTTTAGTGTCATTTACGAGCAAAATAACTTGGAAAAACAAAGTTTTCTAAAATTCGAAAATTATTTTTCTCAGTGTAAAAATAACTCCAAATTGAATTTAAAATGGTAAATTATGTTTAGAATGCTTTTCTAGTAAAATACACAAAAGGAAAAAACTTTATTAAATTTGACCAATTATTTCTCTTGGTGCACACCAATAAAAATTTGATAGTCCGTAAAACTTCAATTTTTACGAGCAAAATAATTTTGTTATATTTTATCTTTAAAAAATAAAATACGAACGAGTCTAAATACCAAAAAAAAAGAATAATAAAAGCCTGTATTTGACGAGAAATTTTTTGAAAAATAAAATTTTATTATTTACTTAAAATTATTAAATTAAATAACCGTAAGTATATTTAAGAAATATGATTTGTTTATTTTCAAATATCGTAAATAACTATGAGTTTTCTAACAGCGAAAAAGCAACAGAATTGTACTTATGCTAAAAACTGTATACATGTTTTTTGCTCGCGAAAAAAAAAGAACGTACTTTATTTAAACGAAATAAAACTACAATATATTTAAGTTTCGTTGTGAAATTAATATTTTGTATGAATCGAAATAATTTTTTTTTTTTTTCAACCACTAGGACCAAAAGGCAAATTATGTTTTCCATACAGTATTTTTCTGCAGCTTAATGGTACAGAAAACATGCATAAAAAACAAAGAATCGAAAAACTGTTCGATAAGACATAAGATAATGTTATGCCCAGAATAATGCCCTTTACTCCCAATAGCAAAATATATAAAAATGTTCCTTATATAGAAGAAAGCTAAGAGTAAGTAATTAAGTTATATTTTATGACAAACTGGCCATAGAAATATTTTATATTCAAAATTGACTTTTTTAACGCTTTTTATGCTGCAAACTGGCAGGCGATAAAAAACGGGACAAAAAACCCTTGAACAACGCGAAAAGAGAAAAATACACTATGCAACGGAGTTATAGATCCTAGGCTCGAATGGATCATTTTTGGACCCTGGGGTCTCAAACCGACAAGTTGAGATGAGAAACGGTGCGTGAAATATAGAAATTGGACTTACCTAGATTGTAGATTTTCGGGTGATGTCTGAGCTCAGAAGTGATGATGGATATGTCCTTTTTCTATATTCAGTAACGCGAAAATGTTGTATGAAGTGGAACTGTATATCGTAGGTGGTATCTATAATCTCCGTTTTGTAATAGCGCGTGACCGAAACCGCAAAATGGCGGGCGACGATATTGATTGATTAATCGTTGTACGGGCAGCGTACTGCCCTAATCACTCATTACTACTCCTCTCAGGTGACTTCTGTCAACCCGGAGGTACTGCAATTTACGCATTGCAGCGTTGCCAGATTCACTGGGCTAAATTTCCCTTTATTTTAAAGGAAAATAATTAATTTATATTTCTTACTTAAACGAAACCTAAACAAAAACTATACGCAGAAAGAGTTTTTTTTACATTAATCAATTTTGCTTAAATACGAACTTGTCCAAGATAATATAAAAATACATCTGCATAGCAAATTTCAAGTCGCTAGCACAAAGCTTTCTTAAGTAATCGTGGATAAAGACAGACTGACAGACTGACAGACCGACAGACCGACAGACCGACAGACCGACAGACCGACAAACCGACAGACCGACAGACCGACAGACCGACAGACAGGCAGACAGACATCTTTTTTTTTTATTGCTTATTTTTCTTGACGTTTCAGGAAAAAATAAGATGATTTAAGCAAAAAAAAATTTTGACTTTTTTTTTTCATCACAATACTTTCTTTTATGAGAAAGTAAAAAGGATAAAATCGGAGCGGCTATTTTTGTGAAATATTTTTTAATTTAACTGATGTTTTTTTACTATGCGTTATTAAGATAGAAAAAAAAAGGATTCCTTGGATATAAATTTGTTACAAGAAAAAATAAGAAACTTTTTTTCAAGTGTCCGTCTGTCCGTTTGTCCGTCTGATGTCACGTTTTTTGTGGACACTATAACTTAAGAAAGAATTATCCGATCGACTTAAAATTTTTAGGTTATATGAGTGAAAGATCCCTATTGTTTTTGTAATCCCCCCAAAAACAAAAAAGTTATGTGGGGTTAAACTTAAAAAAAAATCGAAAAAAGCTTTTTTAGGAAAAATTACTTGTATTATAAGGATCAATTCTACCAATTTTGAAAGTAATCTCCCTAAAAACAAAAAAGTTATGGAGGCTTAAACTTATTTGAAAAATTAAAAAACTGAAATCTTTTTTGTTCTGTTTTTTAATATTTTTTTTCAAAATTTTTTTGTTTTTTAAATTAAAAGTTTTTGTCTTTTTGAAAAAAAAAATTCAATTTTTTTTTATTTTTCACAGAAAGAAAATACCTTGCTCAAAATTTTTCAAGTATTTGGGTATACAATTTACTGTGAATAGTATATAATGGAATGCGTAGCATTATATATCTTCACCTCTTGTTTTTTTTTTGTTTTGTTTTAGAAAATTTAATTTAATTTAGTTCGGCTAAGGCATAATTAATGATAGTCTCTTCAGAATTAATAAAGCTAATAGTGAGTAATTTGTTTAAATTCCTCATCATTAGTCGTTCAATACTGTTATCTTGTTAAGTTGAAACCATTAGGTTACAAGCTACATTTTTACTAAAACTTAGTTGTTTTTAGGAGGTAAATTAACATAATGTAGATGTCTTTGTATATACAGGGTGGTCTGTTTAGGGCGGCAATCCTTAATATTTTAATAACTGCTAGATATATAAAAAAAAGTTTTAAAAACAAGTTATAAGATCTTAATGGGAGATTAAAATGGTGTTAATTTGATATGTTTGACGTATTTATCGTATCGCACGACCCTTCCATAAGCTTCCATACCCACACTTAACCCCTTCCGCTCCATTGTATCCACGTATGGATATTTGTAGTTATAGCAAAATTTACCATAATATCCACAGTTGGATATTTGTTTAAGGGATGTTCCCTATACATTTTAATCTGGTATAGAGACCTGTACCTTAAAAAAACCGACTGCAGTGGAAGGGGTTAAAAGGCTGAACATATCAAAATATCTCCACTCATTCAAAAGGTGAAAAGGGGGTGACTTTTGGACCGCTCGAGCACGCTCCGCAGGGCACATTACAGGGACGGTATTTCGTCCCTGCGAAAGGCGATAAAAGGCTATATCGGGGGCGATATTGAGGAGATATCAAGGCGATATGGAGGCAATATCGAGGCGATCTCGGGCGATCTCGAGGCGATATCGGCCAATATCTATGCGATATGGGCGATATTGATGGTTGTAAAAGACGGTATTTTATCCCTCAAATGAAGAGTGGCATACACCTCTGACCGTTCTGTATATAAAGTTGCATACGATCGATGAACCGAACAGCGATAAACATTTAACGTGAAAAAATATTAAAGAGAAATAAAAATAGCCAAAACTATAACCGCGCAAAGTTTTAATAGCGAAATGCATTTACCTCGAAAAATATATAGCAAAAGTAATAGACGCGAAAAAATTTAACCCGCAAAGTAAATTCGGCGTCTAATTTTAAATTATAAAAATATTTTTTTTTTGTAATAGGTACTCTTTTGTTAGCTATACCAAGAATTTGAAAAAATATAAATTTAACTAAAGTATTTAGTATTTTAAAAAACATAACTAAATTGTTTGGTTTGGTTTGTTTGTTTATGTTTTTGATAAAAAATAAAAATAACATTATAATTATAAAGTAAGTGTTTTATTGAAAAATAAATATATTTTACGGTTAATTTTTTATTAAAATGTAAGCGCGATTGTATTATTGCGCGATTGCACGATTATATAATTGCGCGGTGAAAGTATGCCCGATTTTTATTATCGCAATAATTATTTTTGCGGTAAATGTTTTTGCTGTATTATTTTTTCGCGATAATTTATTTTTCGCTGTGTAACTTTTCGCGGCTTTATCATTGTGCGGTAAATGTTTTCGTTGTAAAAGTTTCGTGGTAAATTTTTCGGCTTAGTCTCCTAGATCCTGGTAAATAGTATCGAGAATATACTTTCAAACATATCTAAAAATGAAATATTTGTGGCCTATAACCCAATGGTTCTAACCTGCCGATCTCGGAATTGGTTGATCAGTCGAAAAAAACGGTTTTCAACCCAATGGGTTACCTGAAGCCTAATTAGTAGAATCATGGGTAGTATTTTTCGAAATGACTCAGATAACACTTTCAACTTAAGCTGGACAAATTTAGTCCAATCAAATTTGCATATAAACTTGCCAATCATTGATTAAAACTAAATTAACTTAAAGCCATACATTCCTTTCTAATTTAGGAATTTATATTTAAGTATACTTAAATGTAAGTATATATACTAGAATTATGATGATCTATTTGAGTTTAATTTCATTTATTTTTGTAGAGAACAAGTTTTGCATTCCATAGTACAGTTTTCGCAGTTAAACTTAAACTTAAACCTAATTAAATTTTATTCGGATATTTTTAATTTTTCCCTATATTGTTTTTGTTTTCAAATGGATATTTTTTCAAATTTGGTACAGTAATTTCACGCAACAGTTACTGTTGCTGGACTAAGTTGTATGGTTTGGACTACTGTAGTCCAGAACCACACAACTTAGTCCAGCCACACACCTCTGGTCCATAAGCAGCGTATTTAAAAAAATATGTAAAACGTGTTGCCGTATAACCCCTATACACCAATTGTCATAAACATTGTAAACATTTAAAAATAATTTCCCCCGCCCCCTGGGATTGGAGTTAAAACATGGACTATAGTTGTGTGGCTGGACTATGTGAAATTACTGTATGACTTTTACTAAAGGTTATTTTTCCTTAAAAAATTACTTTGATACACTTTTCCTTCTATTTTGCGCTTTTTAAAAAGATTAGCCCTCTACTTTTTTGTCTTTGAGGGTTTTTTTTTCAAATTTAGTACGAGCCACCCTTAAAAAAAAGTATTTTACCCTGAAAAATGACTTTTATTATACTTTTCCTTGACCTACTCTAGAGTCCATGAGCGCGCAGCTCTCCTTTGTCAATTTTCTTGCTACATTCTTGCTCATGAATCTTGACGAAGTATCTGTAACAATTCTTTGATAATTCTTGAGCAAGAACAGTGGACAGTATCTTGTGCCAAAATTGTCAAAATCTGGATGCAGTTACTTGATCAAGAATCTTGTGCCAGACTTGCTCAAGACGACAAAAATTGTTACCAGGGATAGGGTCTGAACCATTAGCAAAGTCACTTGACTAGGGTATTTAACTTAAAACCGTTTGAATTTTTAGACCCGGCACTCTCTCTACCTTCCATACGTCCAAACGAACGAACGAACGAACGAACAAACGAACGAACGAACGAACGAACGAACGAACGAACGAACGAACGAACGAACGAACGAACGAACGAACGAACGAACGAACGAACGAACGAACGAACGAACGAACGAACGAACGAACGAACGAACGAACGAACGAACGAATGAACAAACGAACGAACGAACGAACGAACGAACGAACGAACGAACGAACGAACGAACGAACGAACGAACGAACGAACGAACGAATGAACGAACGAACGAACAAACGAAGAAACAAACAAACAAACATACAAACAAACAAACAAACAAACAAAAGAAAAAAAAAGGTTTTGAATCTCCTCGTGAGGAATAACTCGGATCCAAAGATTTTATTTTTATTATTTTAAGTAGTTAGTAGGCTTACTTTTTCGTGGGTTACAATTTGTTTAATATTTTTTTTTTGTATTTTTTTCGAGCCAAATCACATAAACTGACCACTGTGCGCCCCTCCCCAAACTGATTTCTGACTCAACTGCAACTTTATTGCTAAAAATTTGGTAAAGATTACTAATAGTAATTATATACCAAGGTAGAGAAGACATTTTTTATAGCCGAACGTATTAAATCCCGAGCTGCGTAGCATCGAGGTATTTAAGAGTGCAAGGTTATAATAGTCTCCTCTACCGTAGTTTATATATATATTAGTTTTTTCACTACTACCACTATTTAATTATTTTTATTCAAATAATAAAATAAATTATTAACAAAAATTATATTTCTTGAAATTTCATAAAAATCAAGTAGCCTTGATCAATGACATTTGCTCAAATAAATACTTTGAAGTGACGTTTAAAAAATTTAGTATTTTTTTTATTTTTTCAGAATATTTAGCTAATTACACTAGGCAACAAATCGCAACTTTTTTTTTTGACCCGATCGGAAAGTAAATTTTTCTTACTAATTTGAGGGCGTAGAATCCGAATCTGAACTTAGAAAAATTCCAGCACCTAAAATTTTTGAGATATATGTTCAGGTAATAATGACGTTTTTTTTTTCAAAATATTTAAAAAAAAGAGTAGAATTTTAAAAATTTTAGAGTATATTAAAAAAAATACGAGGAATTCAAAAATCTATATGTCAAGAAGCTACTGTCAGAGTAAGTACGCGAAAAAAAATAAAAAGGTTAAAATGAAAGTGCAGAGTTTACTTAATTGCTCATTTGTGGCAAAACTATCAAATTTTTTTAAAAACTTTATAAAACTTAATTTGTAGATTATACAATTCTCTACAAAAATATTTATACAAATATTTTTTTATTTTGCTTAGTTTGTTCCTAAAAAGTAAATAAATGAAAAAGATATAAAATTAAAGTACACAGTGTAAACTTTTTTCCCGAGCCCACAAAATATATTTTTCTTATCAATTTAAAGGCGCAGAATCCAAATTTGACCTTAAAAAAAAATCAGCACGTCTTATTTTTTAAATTTTAGTACATGTAATTATGCCAATTTAAAAATAATTTATAAAACAAAATATTGTGTATTTTTTTTTGTTTTTTTTTAATGGTTATACATCATAAAAATGTTACTTTATTACATAAATACATCATAAAAATGTTACTTTATTACATAAGAACCATAATACGTAACATTTTTTTAGTTAATTTTTGACCCCCTAGTAATGATTTTTGACAATTTTTAGCATGAGTACGTGGCGATAAGCTTGTCCCCTTATGCACCCTTCTTCTTACCCTCCACCCCTACTTAGTTTTGTCACATTATCCATTTTTTTTTTAATATTTTTTTTTCATATCCCTATTTATTCTACCTATGAATTTAAAGTTTCTATGTTTTAAGTTGAGTAATTTTTAACTAATATTGAGTCGCCGAATCCAAATTTGTCCTTGGAATATTTTTGTCTCCCATGATTTTAGAACAAAAGAGGGATAAAATAATTATTTTTTAACATTTTTATCTTATTTTTCTCAGAAAACTTAGGTAATAGAAATATTCTGAGGCCAGATTCGTTTTCAGCGACCCAAAATTAGTTAAAAAACATATGATTCCAATCGGGGCAAGAAACCGTGTTGCCTAGTGTTATTGATTGTATTAATTGGTAATAATTATAATTAATTATATTTAATGAATAAAAGTTATTTAAAGCTATTTTCTTGGGTTTATTTAGTAAAAATTGCACAAAAAACTGAAATATCTAAAGTGGCAGAAATCAATTGTTTATAAAATTTACTCCAACCAGGAGAGAAAAAATTATTATTGCTATAGGTGAAGAAAATAGATTTCACAGTCTGAAAACATGATAAATAATGGTATGTTCTAAAGCTACCCTGCTGAAAATGACGGGTCTGTGCGGGTATAAATGTTGCATATACCGAACTTGAGCGGATGAAATTCACCCGCTCAAGTCCGGTCTATGCAACATTTATACCCGCGCAGACCCGTCATTTTCAATAGGGTAGTAGTAAGAAAACAGTTTTCTACATGCAGACTCGAATCTTATGACGATCGTGATAAAATGCATCCCTTGTTTCCTAATAAAAAATAAACTATTAAAAAGAACTATTAAAGTATGACATCCGTCTGATGAGATCATTTTATATAGTAAATAGCTATGGTTCATAAATAATAGTATCTACATAATATGTATTCTTTTAATGATCCTTATTAAAAAATATAGACTTACATGCAAAGGTCATACAGATAATGTCATAAATTAAAAAGAGAAATATGCATATTGATTGTAATAAGTTTGGAAAAGTAATGATAAAGTATATTCGATACCAAGACCAAGATGCAAATAAATGCAAATTTAATAATTGGAGAGTTAACTGCAAAAGTGAGATAAGTCCATCCAAACTAAAGAGATATAGTGTTAAAAAATATAATACATAACGAAGCCAGCATGGAGTCATAATTACAGTTATTCCAAAACGCGTCGTATTTTTCATTACATCCATTTTACCATGGTAATTTGCTGCTGTGGATGGATGATATCATATTATGCAAAATGCGACGATATTAAGGTACCTACTGTTTTGTGGTGAAACAATCCGAACAGCTGTGAATTTAACTCAAGGACGACTAACAAAAAACAGATCATCGAAATTTATTTATTATTCCATCAATATATTTTCTAATCATCGTGCAGTGATATTGACAGTTGATAGAATAATAAATTAATATTTTTATAATTTTGTTTAAAATTAAAAATTTCTATCCTTATTAAAATTTATGCTACGCGCAAGCAGAATAGGTACTAGGAGCAGATACATATAGTCGGTGTCACATTTATAGTAGAATGTTTACATTTAAAACAGATCAATGTAAGACGGGGACGTATTTAAATTTTATTATATTAAATACGTATTTTAAATACGGTATTTATGTTATATAGCTCGATGCACAGAACACAAATAAAACAAATTGAAGCCGGTCCAGTAAATATTTATTGCTACAAATTCCTTGTTGGTGTGGCTAAATCTTTTGTGAAATAAGAGTCGAACGTTAACTGGCCAGAATCAGCCCACGTGGACTGGATAAAAATACATTAGTTTAAATGAGTCTAAAATTATGCAACGTCCTGATTATATGAACAGTTTGACATGTTCCAAATAAAAATAATCTCTTATAACTCTGGTAGCGACAATGAACTAATAACTCTTCTCTCTAGAATAGGCATTTCATTTGTAAAAACTGACAAAAACGTAGCCAATATACATTTGTCTGTCTTACTCTCACAGCTTTGTTCTAACAGAGACAACAATAACAGTTACGATAATTTTTATTGTTCAGGCCTGAATATACCTACTACTTTTTTACAAACAAACCGAGATGTTGGCGATACTTTATATTAAGTAAGTGTCCCACCCGTAACAATGGAAATACCCATTTCCATTTTTAAAAGGTAGAGGTATTAGGTAATTTTTCTATGAAATTTTTCAAAATTTGGACTTGGTATTCTTTAGAAGTAAACTATCCAAATATATACATATTGAAAATTGAGTCGTAAACGTCAAGTTAAGGATATAATTTATTCATAATTAAAAGATATATCAATATATTAATTATATTACATTTAATAAGTATATTTAATTACTCAATAAATTTATTTGTTTATTAAAAAAAATAATAAAAATATTAATAATATTTCAGCATTTTTTAAAATGTTTTGTTGGATTAGTTTTAACATGACAAGTTAATAACATTAAATTATTTAATACCACATCTGTGAATACCACCTATACCTTCAGACTGACCCACCATTGGAAAAGGACCTAACGGGCTTATCTCATCTGCTGACTATAAATATCTCGCTTAATATTGGGCCAAAGTACTGCTGGTACTACCCACATGGACTTGTTAGGAACAAGTACGGGTGTGGCAATCCCGAGGTATCCCAGCCTCCAAGTCAAAGTAAACTCGGGCCAAAGACTGCGTGGCACTAAGGGTGTAGTGTCTAATTCGATGCCTTTGGGAAATTGGCGATCTCCTAGAGTAATAAGCTTAACAACGAGTTTTGCTTCCGGGACTAGATTAGGCTTTGACAAAATTTCATTTCTTCAGGGACTTGCAGGACTTGGGCTGATATTTCGATTCCTTTATATATCTAGCTTAGCCGGGTCTGTCGACGACATCGGTGTGCTCGAAATATGACTGCTGGGACTACTTATTTTAAATGGGACAAGAAAGCTAGGATTAGCTGCTAATTGCCAGTGTCTTTCGTCTTAATAAGGGAATAAGGAGACTTTGCTGGTCAAAATCCGACAGTACCGACTACATCGGACTTGGCTCAGTTAGCTTTTTATGGCAAGGACGAATATCTGTCATGAGGAACTGCCAGGTTCCAATGAATCAGGCTCACTTGTAGCAAGTGAGGCGAAAACAAAGGTAAAATTCTTCATTTGCCGCCAAGTATCACCCAATGGGAACAATAAGATTTAAATGTTTTTAATATGCAATACGTTTTGCCCCAAAAACTCATCTAGATTCTATTGAATTCGCTTTTCACTTTTGCCAAAGCATTATATCTGTCGAAACTACAACAGCTTTTGCTCTTACATAAAATGATGTTTACGCGGAAACATAATGGACCAGCAGATCTAAGTGTAGAGCGGTTACTTTGTATAGGTGTTGCGCTACTGACGATCTATCCAAATGACTGCTGGTATGATATTTTTTAAATTTCTTAAAACTAGTAACAAGTTTTAGGGTATAAAGCGAAAATAGTTATTTTTAATACAAGGGCGAAACCTTAAGTTTTTCGATTTCGATTTAGGTTTTTAGAAGCCAATGTCCTTCCGATAGAGCCGGCCCCTGTGTAATAAAGCTACGAAATCGAAATTTAACTTTTTGCCTGTGTATTATACAATATTTTTTATTAGATTATTACTAATTATAATAAATTACTAAAATATACTTAATTTTAAATTGCAAAAAATATTTATTTTTACTGTCTTATTACTTATCTAGTTATCCATGAGAAATTGCTATCTAATCAAATCGCCAAAAAACAATTAAATTATTTTTTTCGAGTGCGGTTTTATTTTCAAATTAAAAAGCTATAGCTTGGTGATTAATTTCTGTTAAAATGTCTGTTACGAAAATTATAATACTTCTGAAACCATTCTATGAATATTATAAATATTAAAATTGATTTTTCAATAGAAATTTTGTGTTATTTTAAAAAGTACAAAATGATCAAAATTTGCGTTACGTAATACTTGAACGTTCCCTTATGTTAAAAAAGAAATTTTTATTTTGTGTGAAATGATTATAATAACTATATCTGGTCAAAAAGAATAGTCAGTTCAAGCCCAAAGGGGACCAAAAGGTCATATTTCTTTATAAATATTACAGTAAAGGTAAAGCATCTCCTTTTAAAAAGCTTAAAAATAACAAGTTTTAGTTAGCGGGCGAAAAAATCTTTTTGGCACTAGGGCCACAAAGTTCAACATGAACAAAAAGTGTGGCTTTTAGAATCGAATAAAAACATTTTTTTTATTTAATTTTTTTTTAATTCTTTACTGAAAAATTTTTGTTTTTGTTTTTTGTTTTTTTTTTTTCATAATTTAACTACACGGGAGAGTATTGTTTTGTTCATACATTCGTCATTATTAAACTTTTAAAGCATTTGAATGATATAATTTATTTTTGCGTACTGCCTTTGGTATTAGTGAGGACACTATAAATATTCATATTTTTCTTAGCTTTGACATTTACTGTTGCTAATTTATTTATTGTTAATTTGTGACCTATACCCAAGATATTTATAATTTTTTAATTAAGGAAACTCGACACAAATCATATTATTTATGCCCACTCTGCAGGTTTCTTTTTATGGACTTAGTTTTTGTTTAAAATGTTGACAGCCTTTTTGCAGGATCTGTGTATAAGAAATTAATAACGAATTAATAACAGAATTCATTTTAAATACACAATTCACTGTAAAACTACAGTAAATTTGTCTCACGTTTTACTGCAATTTTATATAGAATAAATCTGGCGTCAAAATATTTCCGATAAAATTTCCCAGCGTCAAAATAAATAGGACCAAAATATCCTTACAAAAATAGGTGCAACAAAATATCCTGGCAATAAAATATAAAAAATGGTTTTCCAGCCTTTTGGGGTAGCATTACATTTTTATCAGATTAAATTCAGCGACCACTAGATACCGCTTTTTAAGCTTCGGTTTGAAAAATTAAAAAATATATAGTGTTCCCCGCGGGGGTGGCCTTAGAAATGTTTTATTTAATTTTGGCTACCTTAACAGAATTATAATGAAACTGTTGAGAAAATATAACAAGCAGTGAAGATATGTAATGCTACCCAATCCAATATATACTACTCTAAGCAAATAGTACAGGTATAGCATTTTCCCAAACAAAAAAAAAGTAAAATAAAAAATAAAAAACCTTAAAAAAATTTTTAACAATATTTTTTATTTTCTTATTGAAAAACAAAAAAATAAAAATAAAAAAATACAAAATTTTCAATTTTTTTCTTTATTTTCTTTTTGGAAAATGACAATGGTTCATTTTTTAAAAAAGTTTAACCCCCCATAACCAAAATTAGTATAATGGCAATTTCTCCCGTTAGATTAGACAGGGACAAAATTTCTATCCAAAAAGGATAGAAGACACACATACACTCCCACTTCCACCCAACCAAACAAATTCTGTATTTGTTCTTTGTTAAACAAATACAATATTTACTTGGCCGGTCGAAAGTGTAACTTTATTATTTTTATTAAAGAAATTACTGGCGCTATCTAAATTTTAGTAGAATTATCTTATTCTAAAGATTCACATTAGCTATGTTCGTTCGTGCCGCTCAGTACTACACTTTCCGGCCAACCAAATAAATACTGTATTTGTTGTATACAAAAACAAATACAGTATTTATTTGGTTGGCTGGAAAGTGTAGCACAAACGAGATAGAGATAGGGTAGACGTCTTTTGTAATTCTAGTTGTAGAGAGCTCCATTGATCTTTATAATAAAAGTATATTTTCCTAAAAAATTTAGGTTAATCGGATTGTTTTTTTCAGCCTTTTTCGATGTTTAAAAAGTTTAACCCCCATATCTTTTTTTGTTTTTGGGAGGATTACTTTCAAAAACAACAGGTATCTTCCTCTCGTAGAACTTGATTTTTTCTGAACATTTTAAGTCGATCGGATTATTTGTTCTTAAGTTATCGTGTTCGCAAAAATCGTGACATCGGACGGACACACAGACAGACGCACATTTCATTGCTTATTTTTTTCATGAAACAAATTTATATCCAAGATTTTTTTGTCTAGGACGGTTTTTGAAAAATTTTGTCCAAACCATAGTAAAGTAAGAATAGATTTCCACCTATTAAAAGTGTCTAAAAATTCCGTTTCTTACTACGTCCAACATTTTACAATAAAATTCCACCGCACATAAAAGAGCTAAACTTGGCAAACTTTAAAACAAATATTAAAACATATTTACAAAGAAATCCTTGTCATTATTTGCAACAATTTATAGACAGATCTTATTAATTTTACTGCATTTTTATCATTTATGTTTGTAATTTTGGTCCTATACACGGTGTATTTGAAATAGCGTAGGAAATTTTAACAGGTGATTCTACATGATAAAATATGACAAAAAGTTCCTATAAACATATGTCTAAAAATGCGTTATAAGGGAGCTACGCCCCTTTGAAAGTGGCTAAATAAATCGGTTTTTATTTAATAACTCAGGAACCCCTTGAGATATATCAACGAGGTTTTGCACGTCAACCAATCCTACCAATGCCCGTTTGTATGTGTTATTTTCATGTACTTATTTCAACCAGGGATGTGCGAAACGGGGGGGGGGGGCTTATCAGTTTTTTGTCCCAAACTCTTTTTTGTGTAACTTTTTTGCAATTTTATTTTTGAAATAGTTCATTTGAAAGTGAAATTTCACGGTTCGAGGACGAAAAATTAAATACTAAAATGTTGAAAACCAACATTTTAATGATGCAGGGCGAATGTACATTAAAAACTAAGAAAAAAACCTCATATACAGGTACTTCCAAAAATCAATCCTAATGGAGCTATGGTCTCCTAAATATGCACCATTTTTAAAGGGCTATGGTAGCTTTAAAAGCGTTTTTTCGACCTACATGTATGAAAAAATTTTTTCTTAGTTTTTGATGTAGAATAACATTGCATCATTAAAATTTTGTTTTTCGACATTTTAGTATTTAATTTTTCGTCCTCGAACCGTGAAATTTCACCTTTAAATGAACCTTTCTTGAAAACGGTTAATCCTACAGTATTACAACAAGAGTACCTTTAGTAAGGACAGAAAATTTTAATTTTAAACAAAATTATAAAAATATTAATTTAGATTGATGGAATAATAAGAGTACCTTTTTATGTATTTTAACCTGAGGAATCATATTTCAAATATAAAATTGCAAAAAAGTTACACAGAAAAGAGTTTGGGACAAAAAACTGATAAGCCCCCCCCCCCGTTTCGCACACCCCTGGTTTAAATAAGTACGTGGAAATTACATACATAGATGGGCCTTATTAGGATTAATTCACTTGCAAAACCTCGTTAACATATCTCAAAGGGTTCCTGAGTTATTAAATAAAAACCGATTTTTTTAACCAATTTAAAAGGGGCGTAGCACCCTTATGACGCATTTTTAGACATATGTTTATAGGAACTTTTTGTCATATTTTATCATCTAGAATCACTTGTTAAAATTTTCTACGCTATTTCAAATACACCCTGTATATATTTTTTTATATTTTATTTTAACGTATTTTAATGTAATCTGTTACTATTTGTATCAAATATATCAATATCTGTATTTATTTATTTATTTATTTTTACAAGTGTAAATACTAATGTATGCTAGCTTGAATAAATTTATCTTTATAATATTATTCCAGCACAGGCGCTGTGAATAATATAATAAAGCGGATATCTAAGAAAATGAACCAAATAAAAGCGTAAAAAAGAAATCACGGAGAAAAAATAACTATCAAATTTATTTAATAAGAAAATTAAGTTCATAATAAATAAAGAAGTGCACGTAGCGATGTAAATGAAACGTCGTGAACACGTATTATGATAAATGATTGTACGGATGACAAGTCTGGAATGTACTCCAGGTGGGTTACGTTCGCGGTCCAAAAATGATATCTATATAATAGCACGCTGTGCATACGGGGGCACCCATATGGGTCTGGGTGGTCCGATGCGCGTGATGCCCCGAGCGTCCAAGAACTATCATTAGGCGATTGCAAAAGGCGTTCTAATTACCCCAGCCTGAACACCCAACAACTCTATCCATAGCACCTCTACCTTTTACGATGCCGACAGTACCATGGTACCAAGTACCTGACGCCCCGGCTTAAAGGAACCCATGGAAATTAAAAAAATAATACCATTATGATATCAATTAGTGAAAATTTTAGGTCGGAGACGAGAGCCTATTTTTTGATTGGGGTTTATAATTTCATTCACTTTTATTGGATTTTACTGGAGCCATGTGAATCATTTAAACACTTAATTAACTTTTTTAATTAATAATAAATAAGCAAATAGTTAAATAGTATAAAAAAAACACGTTTCATAAGTTATTTGGGTTGATCACAGTACTGTTTATCATATTAAATTTTAAATATTTTTAAAAATAGGAGAAAGCATTGTATACATGCAAAAGTCGCTATCAAGCAAAACAAAATGTCTGTCTGTCGGGATGTCGATATCTGTGAAAAAAAAAATATAAGCAGGATAAGAAGGACCCATTAAACTAGTCATTTGAATTTTTGAACTCAGGTTTGTTAAAAAAGCTCTCAGTCCAGATTTTTTTTAGTAAAAATTGTGGTGGGACAGGGGGAAAATATTTTTTGCACTAGTTTGCACTATAATCTACATAAAAAAAAATAAAAAGAAGTTGTAAATAATTACCTTATCCCACATCTTTTCTGCTATCTTTAAAATAAGTCCAAAATGATAAAAAATTGCGTTACTTAATACTTGAACGTTCCCTAACTCGATTAAGGGGTAACTCAAGTATTACGGCAGGCCAAAAATCTTTTAAATGCCGCTAAACTTGATTCTGTGGACCTGTAATATTAAAATACCAAGAGAAAATTATAAAATTTGTGATTATACCATTATTATTATTACTTAACGCTTAAAGTTTAACAAAAAATTTCTTTAGTATATCGTTTAAAATAAGGTTGGTTGGACTCTTGGGCGCTGAAATAAAAATACTACTAAATTTATTTTTTAGAAATTTATCTTTAATGCCGAGATGGAAGGACAACTATAATTTAGCTTATATAACTTTACAAATCTACGAGTTCTGTGTCTCTAAAAAGTAAAAAATAAAAACTTTTCGCAAAAAAAATGAACCGACTTCTGTCTCTAAAAAGTAAAAAATAAAAAATAAGGTGCCAATTTCACAGCAATCAATTTAACAACAAAAATAATTGTTAGTATTTAATTTAGGGAGTGGTGAAATTGACACAGGCTTATTTTTTACTTTTTAAAGAAAGAAGTTGGTTCATTTTTTTTGCGAAAAGTTTTTATTTTTTACTTTTTTTTTACTGCTGACGTCACAACTATTAGTGCGTTGTGACGCCATCATCTTAAAGATAAATTTCTAAAAAATAAATTTAGTAGTATTTTTATTTCAGAGTCCAACCAACCTTATTTTAAACGAAATACTAAAGAAAATCTTTGTTAAACTTTAAGCGTTAAGTAATAATCAAATAACGCCCTATGGTATAATCAAAAATTTTATTATTTTCTCTTGGTATTTTAATATTACAGATCCACAGAATCAAGTTTAGCGGCATTTAAAAGATATTTGGCCTGCCCTAATATTTGAGTAACCCCTTAATCAAGTTAGAGAACGTTCAAGTATTACGTAACGCAAATGTTGTTAACAGATTCAGTTTCAACAACCTTAAAAACCCTTATATTCACAAAAAGTTTTTATGTATTGTAAAAGAGCACCCTGTATAATGTTCAGAACTTAATTAGGCAAATATGCATGTTATGAACTCCTCGCAAGCAGGAAAAAATTACCATGTATTGTGCGAGTCATTTAGTCGATTGTTCTTGGTCATTCTTGGGATTGTATCAGTGTCATGGTAACAAAGATGGCATTACTTACCGTGAGTGTACACTTTTTGTTCCGTCCAAGACCATCAACGTTCATTACAAAAACATAACTATACTTTATCAATTTTTCATTATCGATATAGATTTTTTTGACATTGCTTTTATTAAATAATTAGTATAGAAAATATAGAATATAGTTTTTTGGTACTAAAAGCCAAGGGGTCCTTCTCCAGTAGCTTACTAGATGTGTCGCTAATTCCATATTAAAAATATTTTGCTAGACTTCCTGTAAGTATAGAAAATATAGAATATAGTTTTTTTGGTACTAAAAGCCAAAGGTACCTCCTCCAGTAGCTTATTAGATGTGTCGCTACTTCAAAATTAAAAATATTTTGCTAGACTTCCTGTAAATCTGTACTATTTCCTAAATACTTCTAAAAAAATGTAAAGAATCACAAAGACTTCCTCAATTTTTAAAGACTTCCTCAATTTTTAAAGACTTCTCAGGTTTCTTTAAGCCCCCCTCCACTTTCCAACGATTTTCTGGACTGCCTTCGATTTCTCAAAGACTTCTTTGGATAATTTAGTACATTTACAATTTACAAATTTTTAATTAACTGAAAATTTTCTTCCTTTCTAAAGACTTTCTACGACTTCTAATGATTTCCATTGACTTCCAGAAATATATAAACTGCCACGACTTCTTATAATTTCTTGAAGATTTTTTATTTATTTATTTATTTATTCATTTATCATACAGGGACCTCTTACTAAGGTTTCTTTGTCAAATGCGTCATTACTTCTTCTTCATCCAGTAAACACGAGGTAATTTGTGGCATTTTGGTAAAATAATAAGAAAAGTCCCTTAAGGGCATATCCACAGGCTCGCATAACAAAATAGTACATAAGAATGCGATGCCATGATTGGCTTGATGTACCGCCATGTATCTTATAAGCCAATCACGGCATCGTATTCTTATGTTTTATGTTCTTATGCAAGGTTCTGGATAGACCTTAAGGTATCCAATAAAAATTCTAAGTTTAAACTTTAAACTTAGGATTTGATTGGATTTTTAAACTATAAAAGCTTAATTTTAATCAGACAGTATGACCTTTGAAAGCATTAACGGATGGACAGACAGTTAAATTGACATGAAATGGAATGAGCAAAACATCAAAATCTACTACTTTTTTCTTCTCTCCCATAGGGTTACTTGAAAGTAAAAATTTAAAGAACAGAAAACAGAAAAGTCAATCATATCCTGCTATATTTTTCTTAAAATAGCTTAAAACTACCTTAATAATTTAAAATATCCTTTGATGACAAAGGATGATATAAAAACTGCAGGATGCATTTTGTTTATTTTTTTTTTGCTAAATCTAGACTGTCAGAACACCAACGTCGATAATTGGTCATCTACACCTGACCGACCTTCATTTGTTTATTCGCAAAATCGTCACGATCCAAAAATTCTTTCTTAATAACTTAATTTATGTTCAATCATTATCTTTCTTTTGTTTTCTATGGCAACCATTTGGTGGGACTCATGATGTGTGATTTTGCCATAATGCTAAAATTTTTAACAAATATTTGGCATTTAAATTATATGCCAAGATATTTTAAAATATTGGATCCTAAAACTGTCTGATACTTTTTATTGGTTTTAGTAGAAGGTAACAAGTATCAGTAAAAAAGCTTATGGCAGCTGTACAGGTGATTCTTAATAAAAATATGAAGGCAAGTGTCCTAAAAAATAGTGAACTTTTTTAAAAACCTGATGTTTTAAATCCCTGTAGTTTATAAATGTTACAAGAAAATCATACAATTTTATTGCCAAAGAAATATTTTTAACAAATATCATAATTATTTCTGCACTTAATAACTTAAAACATTAAAGTTCTTAATTACCTATGGTTATGGGAAGATATTTTCTTCTTATTATTTTCTCGTTTCTAACCCTCTTACATATAGAATATACCATTAATTTTTTTAGGAAAATGTTAATAAAAATACATTTTATAAAACTGGGAACATTCTTCTTCATGATTCTCCAGGACAAGGTTCAAAAATAAGGATCTGTGGCCCAAGAAACGACAAGCTTGCTCGCTACTCACAATAATTATTATTTTTTTCAAGAGCTTGCAATTCTTTGGTTCATTAAAACGTAATAAAACACAGGTAGATATGTCCGAGTCTTTGTTTTCTACGCATTTAAAAGGTTAATAGTATATACAGGGTTATTCTTTTATATGGTACACCCCCGTAACTATTGAACGAAATGAGATATAAACTTTAAATTTGAAATATATGTAAATACATATATGTAAATCACACAATAATAATTATCATTTTTATTTTTTTTAAATTTTTTATTCGGTAAGATGGCGCCAGGGGGTCTTGTGATTTTAAACAGCTTAAAATTCTCTATTTAACTATGTATTTTTCTTCAAATTTATTCAAATTTTTAATATTTTGTGCATAAATATTAAAAATTTTACATAACCATGATAAATAATTAGTTTTAACATGATAATACACCATTTATTACCTATTTGGACCTTTTTTCGCAAAATTTCCAAAATTAATTTTTTAAAAATACTAAAAATTTAATTAATTTTGAAGAAAAACTCTTGATTAAAAAATTAATAGTTACATGGTTAAATAGAGAATTTTAAGCTCTTTAAAATGATGTATCACAAGATATAGGGTGCCATTTAAAACACAGTCCACCACTTACCGAATAAAAAATAAAAAAATATGACAAATGATAGTTTTTATTGTGTAATGTGCATATTCCAAATATAAGGTTTATATCTCATTCCATTCAAAAGTTACGGTGGGTGTACCATTTAAAAGAATAACCCTGTATACAGGGTGATAGTGATAATTACGCAGCGCGGTTTAGTGACAATCTAATGTGATCGATTGAACTCACCAGGAAACGTACTTCAGCTTTTTCTTTGCGTTAGAAAATAACTAATTTTCTTAAGTGTGGAAAGAGGCATTTTCCTGAACCCGCTTCGCGTCTCTTAGGCGAATGCAATCTAGTGCCAAAAAGCCTCTTTACACATGCGTGAGGAACAATATTTTTTTACGAAGTGAGTTAAAAATAAAATATGCTTTTATGATTTATTGAATAAATTTTATTCTTATTTTTTTTTTTTCAATAATAAAAACAATGAACAGTTAAGAAATTTAAACGTTTTTATAATTTTATTTATTAAGGTTCATCATTATAAAAGAAAGCTTTACCACTTTGCCTTTCTAAGCTGAAAGGTCCTATTTGTGTATGTTAAACCTATGTAGATGGGACCTTTCAGCTTAGAACGGCATACTGAACTTGATAACAGAATGACAAGAAAAACCTAGCTTAGCTATCATGTTGATCGGTCGCCATGGAAAATCAGACTATGCCAAAGGCTCCATTTTGAGTCTTTTAAATAAAAAAAAGTAAACAGACTTACACGTCAGTTGCCTATAATTCCTAAATTACTTGCAATAAGCATATCAAAGTTGAAGTGATTCGCCAATGCCTTACATGCGATGTAAGAGCAAGAAAAAAGGACAACAAAGAAAGAAGCATGTCGAAAGAAGAAGATGGAAGCAAGATGAGTTGCGGCATGAGGCAATCCAAAGTTCTAATAGCCATTAATAATATACCGCCAACGCTATACTGTGCGAGACTTCTTAATAACCGATATGTCTTATAATCCAGAGACGTACCCAAAGAAATTACATATTAAAGTATTTACTTTTTTTAAATTACTTCGGGAAACAAAAAAAAAAAAAGAAAAAACAATGAAGCTGCTCAAATGGACCTTAGAAGAAAAAGATTTTTTAAATTCCATATATATACAGTTTTGAAAACTAGTAGTCGTATTCCACTTATTTACAGTAAGCGATTTGCTAGTAAACATTATTTAAGTTTTAATATGAAAGACACAAACTTCCTTTAAAGACCTTTTGAAACCCCAGCCATATCTAATATGACTGGGGTTTCCCAAGAATCGAAAAATAGAGATTCCTCGTCTTGTTTTTTCCCGATACCGAAAAAACCAAGACAATAGTCGTCAAGAGTCGAGACCCTTGATCCAGACTCGAGACTGCTCGAAAAACAATGAAGCTGCTCAAATGTACCTTAGAAGAAAAAGATTTTTAAAATTCCATATATACAGTTTTGAAAACTAGTAGTCGTATCCCACTCATTTACAGTAAACGATTTGCTCGTAAACATTATTTAGGTTTTAATATGAAAGACACAAACTAAAAGCAAAACTTCCTTTGAAGACCTTTTGAAACCCCAGCCATATCTAATATGACGAGGGTTTCCCAAGAATCGAAAAATAGAGATTCCTCGTCTTGTCTTCTCCCGATACCAAAAAAATTAAGACAATAGTCGTCAAGAGTCGAGACCCTTAATTCAGACTCGAGGCTACTCGACTCTTGATAAAATTTTTGTAATTTTCATACATTTTCCACTTGTAAGGGATTATTTTGACTGATTTTTTAATCACATCAAGTTTTAAATAACAAACCATTTAGAGTAGCAAATCTCAGACCACCAAGAAAATCAAGACAAATCCAGATTTTCTCATGTGAGTTTCAGATAATACGTGTAATATTTATTATTGTTTTGTTAAGATGCAAGATATTTTAAGTACGTCACTGGTGGCCTACGTTGCTCATGGGTATATTTACGTGACCATGTACCATGGGCATGTGAACTAGAACTTGTACCATCGGCACACTATGATTTATCTTATTACACTAACACAGATATTACCAATCATTGCGATGACTTAATGTAGTCGTTCTACGCCATATTAAACTGTTATATGGTGGTGTTTTCGTAGATTTACGATTGCTTGTGCTAAATTGTTTATTGCTCTTTTTGAGCGACATGCTTTTATTCACCTACCTGACATTTGCAAAAAAATATCTTACAAGAACTCGAATTTATGAAATCAATTGATCTTGATTTGATTTCTTTACAGTTTGGTATTTCTAGTATCTTTAAATTTACTCTACTTATTAGACTATTCACAGCGTCTGTACTAGAATGGTATTATGGGAGGCATAGCGTAGCAAGCCTACTAGCGTGTGTTCAATTCTCACTGGCACCGATTCGCCTTTTTAAGTTAATTAATAATTGAAATTTGGCGAAGGCGATGAGTGAAACGGACACTCCCTATAAACTGGTTCGAAATCAGTATAAGCAGGTGGTTCCCTCTACTACTAGCCCACACAAGTTCTGGACGTAGGGGATGCTTAATCAAGTAGAATAGTACCAGGTTAAACAAACATGTAATGTAATTATACGGTAGTTTCGAATTTTCAAAAATCGTCTTAGACAACAAATTCTTGGGTATAAAGTTTCATGAAAAAATGAGAAATTTTTGTTTTTTTTTCGTAATGTGCGTCTCTGTCTAATGTCAGATTTTTGTAGACGCAATAACTCAAGAAAGAATAATCCGATCGAAAATAAAAGGAATTAAAAACATTGAATTTTTTTTAAAGTTTTTTTTTTGAATTTAAAAAAAATCATTTTTCAAATAAAGATCTTTTTAAAAAAAGTGTAATTTTTTTTAATTTGTTTTTTGAAAATTAATTTTTTTTGATTTTTTTTTAAATGTTATACCATTTACTGTAAATAGTATATAAATATACCAATTACTGTAAATAGTATATAATGGAGTGAGTAGCATTACATATCTTTACGGCTTGTTTAATAACTTTTACTGTGTGATTTTTTCCATTCGTCACCTAAGCGGAATGCGAGGAATGCAAGTTTGTCTAATAGGCAAAGCCTATAGAATAAACACAATATTTTAAATAACATCTTTCCCTCACCTCATACACAGGGTGTCGGTTAAAAAAAATTTAAGAGTACCTACCTATATCCTTAATTGTTTTAAGTTAAAGACAGGTGCTTCTTAGTTCTAATTTCTGATATATTTAATATTTCCCAAAGTATTCAATAAAAAGTTAAAGAAATTAGATTATGATCCAGGACTCTCAATATTTTTGAGTCAATCATTGCTTTTTTATTTATATACATGTATCTGTTATACAAGAAGTGCTTATTTTACACTCAGGGTAAATTCTAATCGTGGATCAGGAACAATTTAAAATACGTATTATATTTCCTTGTTTGGAATTACTCTAGTTTTTCACTTGTAAAACAACAATCTACTAATAGACCGACAGAAAAATATGTAATATGAAGACGAACCACTTTTTTTTGAAAAGGGATTTTTGACATAAACTGCATATTTTTAATTTAAGTTTGGGTAAATTTGATGCACTTTCGCAGAAAACCCTATAAATTAAAGTTTATTACCTCATTAAGTTCTTCCCTTTTTATTTTAATGAATTAAATAAGGAAGTTGAGCCAATTATTGCCATGTTCCTAATATTGCCACCCCCCTCTTAAACTTGTTAGTTTGTCCTGTATGTCATAGATGGCACTGCCAGTATATCTGTTATATCGAAAATATTCCTGTAAATATGATTTATCTGTATCAAGCTGGTAATGGCGTACACAAAAACGCAGTTCGTGTTTCGTGGTCTTCCACTATAAAATTGTCGAAAGTTTGATAGCATAGATTATTTCAGAGCAAGAACGTTATAAGGTAGGCACAAGCATGCACTTTCTGGAACCATATTATGTTTCACTCAACAAAGAAGCGAAAAGGTATTTTTTTTTGAGATTGCTGTCTAAGTAGCTGCGTTTCTAATATTGCAATGCGAAGTAGATAACAGCAAAAAAAGAACAAAAACAAAAAAAAAAAAACAAGAGGAAAAAAGTAACTAAGAAATCAAAGAGTTCTGAATCTTGGTTTTGCTTTTAATTTGAAGAGAATCGCCAGGCCGATATGAGATTGTAAACGATACGTTCATGAAGAGTGCGTGGGGCTTACTAAAAACGACAAATTCTTATTTAAGTGCCCAAATTGTACCTAAACAGTTGAAATTGTTATTGTGTCACAATATTTTCTTATTAGTTTGTTAATTTTTTGTAAGTTTGTTCTTTACTATTATTGCCAGTATTCTGGCAATATTTGGGACATGGATTCCTAATATTGTCAGTAGGCAATCTGTTTTAAAAACGCAATAGTATTTTTTTTAAGCTCCTCCAGTTTGTTTATTTTTTACCCAGCAAAGGTAGAGGAAAGGAAGCAAATATGGGCTACCCATTTTATTTTTTCTTGTAAAAAAATAAATAAAAGTTTAGTTCCAATACCAAACGTACCCAACGATAGCTATATTAATTAGTCACAACCTGTTATAAATTCATATTGATTAAAACAAATAATAAATTCATTATTTCGTAAATAGTGAGAAGGTGCACTTTTGTGTCGATTTGAAATTGGCCCTAAATATGGGCTGCCCCCAAAATTGTGTAATAAATATTAGATTTGAAGTGGCAATCAATCTTATTGGTCGCAATAAGTTAAAAGTATAAAAGTTATATCTAAAATGATATAATAAATCAAATAACTCCTAATATAGAACGTGGTATATTAAACATTTTTAAAGCTTTGAAGGTACCCATCTCGTACTGCCTCATCGCTATTATAGCGCGTTCCATATCGCCCTCGTTCCATTTTCTTCTATTCTTGGCTGTTGCTGATCTTTTCTTGGCCTCCTAGAAAAATTCTAGGCTTAAATACATAGTTCTATATAGCCCATAATAGAAACACAGGGATGGCCCATATTGCAAAAATACTCGGTGTATACAACAAAAGAGGTTATGTCTAAAACTCAGTAATTAGAAGAAAACTAATAAGCACACATCAAAGCCCGATTATGTGGCTTTAATTTGTTGCAGAAATGGTTTTGAAAACGTTGTTATCTATCAGGTAACGGAATTTATAAACTTACCTAAAAAAGTTCTGTGGCTTGCTGAAAAGGACGGAAAATAAAAATAAATTCTCAAACGTCAACGAATGTATGAATTAATTAATGAATCTTTACTGTGGAATTTTAACTTCGCCATTTACGATTTGCGATAGTCGGATGCAGAGAACTGCATCGGATAGCTGAGAAACCCACCTAGCCCATATTACAAGACCTAGCCCACATTTGCTACCCTTCCTCTATGTTTATTGTTATTATAATATAGTAAAGTTTCAGGTGATTACAAATAAATTTGAATGCAGTAAAAAATTAAATGTCTTAACATGGCAATAATAGGCTCACCCACCTTATAACCTCTTCTGCTATGTTTCCACTAGTTGCCTTAAGGTATTTTACCAAAATTTATTTCTTGATAAAGAGATATTTAAGACACCGATATAAAAAATATCTTAACGACATGGCCTTGAAATATTGATTATTAAAAGCTATATTTAGATCCATAAAAAATTAAACTGTCTGAATAAACATAAGCCACAAGACTTGTGTATAAACCTCAGAAGTAAATTAAAACTTTTAAGAATCAGTCCAAGTTTGTTGATAATTAAAATTATGAGTAGTAGGGACTAATAAAAATTAATAAACAATAACACAGTTCAACAAAATAATAAAGTCAAGTATCGCCCAAATCTTCCAGCAAAAATTTTACTGACCTCTATCCAGGATTTTGACTGTTCACACCTTGGTTATTAGTGATATCACTAATACTAGCATAAACCAATAAATATGGTAAAGGTTCCATTACTAATGACCAAGATATTAAGCTGTGTTTTTGTTAATTTTGCTTAGAAAATGTTTGAAACTTAATAGTTCATTATAAAAAGCTCTCGACAGAAAGAAAGTCTCGAGATTTTTTATGAATTATTAAGTTAAAAATATTTACTTTAAAGCAAATTTAGCAAAAATACAGCTGCTTGTAGTTTAGGTGGCTTAAATCATTAGGTGGAGTGGTATATTTTAAGATTATTTCCTAAAAAAATGTAGATAAAACAAGCAGCTGTATTTTTGGTAATTTTGAGCTATCGGCACATTAGTCACTTATCTACACGAGATGCTATTTAATCGCACTTAAATAGCTAAATAGCGAGATGCTATTTAATCAGGAAAATAATCATTGTTAAAATCCTTCCCACTTAGCAATAACTTTAGTATGGGCAGACTACTTCCTTAGAAAGTTCGTGCAATATTAAATGGAATTGCCTAGGGGAAGTTAGAAGGTTCTAACTTCCTTAAAGATTTCACTAAATGTTATTAAGTTGTAACTTCCTTAGACATAACATCCACGGTTGCAGGAACTTTCTATGAAAGTAGTTTGGCCATAAAAAAGTAATTTTTAAGTTGGTTGCTATAATCCTTTCTCAAACCTAAAGTTTTTCGGCTATGAATGATTCCCTCACAGTAATTTTTGTATTGTGGGCAAAGTAGAAATTTTGGATGCCACTTTACCCACCCCTTCTTTATTTTTTCTCCTTATTATCGTTAAGTTAAGTAATTTTTTTTACAAAAATGTTATTAGCAATAAACCACATTTACCCGGGCAAAGTAGTCAGGTTTTACGGTAATAAAAATTAATAACATACATGTAGACCAGTGTATTAAATACATATAAACATAGCTCGGAGTGAGAGTTTGTTGCGTTTTAATCAATCGTGTCTATTTGGGTTGCGTGATCGGAGCACGTCCACCATTGAATTTATGTGGTGGCCCCATGAAGATGTCTTACGGGTGCCCCCCAGGAAGCGAGGCCAGTTTGGGTGGTCTTAGAAAACAGACTGCGAATTTTATCAAGCACATTATGCAAGTTCCCTACTCACTTTTATAATTATCACTTAGTTTGTCAACTGGGATAAATTTATAATATGATGCCAATATATGGCAAGCATTTTACTCCATCATAGGTGTAACAGTACTTTTTTGCTTTGAAATAAAGTTTCTCGCAAGGGGAAATATGTTTGGAATGTGTGTGCCCATTGTAGGCACGCATGCCCTATAACGCTCTTGTCGGAAAGAAGAGAGCGCAAATGATTTCTCCCCCTTCGTCGGAGACTTTCTTTCATGCGGAGAATTATACATTGCAATTCTTCGCTCGCATTTAGTACTACGCAGGGTTGGTATATAATATTACACACAGGGTTGCCTACTCGTGCAGTTGATACGGGAGGGGAAGTAAGGATTGGTCTTGACGATCGAAGAAGTATTCGAATGTCAGTATATTGTTCTCAGGTTTCCTATCTTAGGATGAGCCATATTGTTTGTTTTGAGTTGTTCACTTTTTTATATATTTTTTTTTATTCTTTTTAATTCTTATGCCTTTGATTTTTATATTACATTTTATCACTTATGTGTGTGTTTCGTTTGAGAAAAAGACTCGTTTAATTGTTAACTAAATTTAAACAAAGCCAAGCTTGGCAATGTTGCATAAGATAGCCATATAAAATTGAGTGACTTGTAAGAGATGGAGAACCTAACTATCGCTGATTGGTGGAAACCAGAATTTTATATAGTAGGCAAACCTCTGTTTTATATTATTTACAAACCCTGAGTAATGCGCAGTTTGAGTTATGGAAACCATACAAGGTGCATAGGTTTAAGCTATAAAATACAATACTTCCTGGAAAATCAAAAAACCGAGCAGTTTGAGAATGACTTGTGTTCTCTTGGTTCGATATTTTCCAGGAAAAATTTTATACATATGCTGTAGATAAGCAAATATATTTCGAGGTGTACTGATAGAGACTGGACAAAAATACCGCTAGAAAGAAACATTAAAACAGCTCTAATAGAGTAATTGATAATGATGTTAATAAGAAAAAAGATAAAATATCCACGCTTCTCTCTAAAGACTTAATTTTTACCCTATAATCTCTATTTTTTTTTTGTATTAACCTAAAATGTGAAAACTAACCCCCTTTAGGCCCCATGTAGCTATACTTTTTACATTTTATCAGTGTTTTGATATAAGATGGTATAGATTTTCAGCCGATTATTACATCTTTATATAGTGCTTTCAATAAACTTTAGATTCTTCTTTTTATAAGCTCTTCACAAATTCGTTTTGGTATTTTTATATTTATTATTCAACGGTGATCATTGATTGGTTATTTTTTATATAAACTAATATATTAAAATTTATGGTTATTTTGTTGATAATTCGTCGATACCGTTAATTTTATGACTTTTAATAATTTACTATACCTATAGGTATCTTTTTACGATAATATGTATTTAACAGTATAGGTATACTTTTAATTTTATCCGATTTAATAAAGATACACAGTTAAAATATATGTTATTAAATTATACAAGAGGTTCTTCAGTTAGCATTTTAAAAAAAGTTACTGAAAACTGCATTTTGTAATAACATTTTATCAAATATATATTTTGTTTTCATAAAGTTCTACCTTGTCTTTAAAGTTCTAAATTTGTGCTCTAAGTTCTAACTTTGTGTATTGAGTTCTAATTTTATGCATAGAGTTCTAACATTACGCATAGTTTTCCAACTTTTAATTTAGTTTTAGTTGGGTGCAGAATTTTAACTACGAGAATCGATTAAAAGTTTTTTGAATAGGTTACTAATTCTGTGCATAGATTTCTAACTTTCTGCATTAAGTTTTAACATTGTCTAAATTGCATATTTTTTTAACCTTGCCCAACGTATTCTAACTCTGTGCATCAAATTCTAGTGTGCATAGAGTACTAATCCTTTGCATATGTTTCTAATGTTGCAAAAAAATTGACTTTGTAATTATATTTATAACTTTCTGCATTAAGATTTTAAATTGTAGTATATTTTATTATTGTTTACTTGAATTTTAGGATTATTCTCAAACTTAACTGGTGCATGCAGCGAGTTCTAACTTTGTTTATTGAGTTCTAATTTTATGCATAGAGTTCTAACATTACCCATCGTTTTCCAACTTTTAATTTATCTTTAGTTGGGTGCATATAATTCTTTTTCAGTAAATATATTTCTTACTTTATATATAGAGTTTTAACTACGAGAATCGATTAATAGTTTTTTGAATAGGGTACTAATTTTGTGCATAGATTTCTAACTTTCTGCATTAAGTTTTAACATTGTGCAATAAGTTTTTTTACTGTTACTGTTCATAAACTTCTAATTTGCATATTTTTTTAACCTGACCCAAAGTATTCTTTGTGCATCGAATTCTAGTGTGCATAGAGTACTAATTCTTTGCATATATTTCTAATGTTGCAAAAAAATTGACTTTGTGATTATATTTATAACTAACTAAAAAGTTTTATTATTGTTTATAAACTTCAATTTTATGATAATTCTCAAACCTAACTGGTGCATGCAGCGAGTTTTAACTTTGTGAATATATTACTGGTGGTAAAATCTACCACCAGTGTGCACCTGTTGCTAATACCAAATTAGTAAGTCAAATCAATCAATAATTTTAAAAGAAAAACATTTTACAGTCAACAGTAATTATTATTATTAAATAATTTTAATTACACAGTAGATTTTATGATTTATTGTGCAAATAATATTTTTTTAAACCTGAAATATAAATATTAATAGTTTCTGTAATAGCAATTTGTCATTTTATACTCTGCCATGTTTAACTACTAGTTTATAAAGGATTATATTTTGTGGGAAGTCAAAAGATCATCATGGAAAAAAATATTTTATCTCATTTAAAAGTTTTATAATAGCTATTAAAATTAAATAATAAAAAGCTCTAAATGTAATATATATTGAACATAATAAAAAAGTACTTTATACTCCCCTTCCCACCCCACATTAAATTTGATTCCTGTGTGAAGAGATATTAAAATTTCTATTGAATTTAAATATTTTGGCACACAGAGGATAAATTTCAAAGTGTTGGACACCGTTTAAAATAAATTTATTGTATTTTGCTTTCCCATTTTGAAAAATTTAAAAATTTAGGCAAGCCTTGTATTTGTTCAAAATTTTCCATTTTTGACTGTCTGCCCGGGAAATCTTGTGGACGCGATAACTTAGGAACGCTTTAAGCTGGAGACTTGAAATTTGGCATACAGGTATGTAACCAAAAGTTCTCGCTCCGGTTTGTTTTTGGTGAACATTGATTGGGGTGCGACAATAGGGTGGTGCAAAAAAACTTTATTTACTTAATTTTTTATATGTGTGATGGCTAGAGCGCCCTTTGAGTAAAAATTTATATAGACAACCCTAAATGGTACATTTAGGGCCCTAAAAACCCTAAAGTCTCGCAAATATGGACAAAATTCGTATAAAACCAGTATTTGTAATTTTATAAAATTTAAAAGCCTTTATATCAATATTTTTTCTTTTTGAGCATCAAAATAAGCCTGCCAAATCTTAGCCTGATCAAAAGTTTCTAACATGTGACAACAAGGCCCCGAAATTGCCCCTAAATTAAATAAATTTTCTATTAATTTGTGCTGCTGACGAATTATAAATATTAAATAAAAAAGTTTATATGTCACTTTTTTTCTATATAAACTTTAAATTTTATGAAATTACAAACCTATAGTAGGTCTGGTTTTATGTGAATTGTATAGATATATGCCTGATTGAAGTACCACATCGAAAAGATTAAGTAAATATTTTTTTTTGGACCATCCTAGTACGACAATGGGGAAAATGGGGAAAATATTTTTTTTTTAGAAAAATTTAAAAATTGTTATATAGGGGTTTTTAAGGTTAATAAAATTGAATCTAACAATAAAACCCCCACGGGGGTGAGGGGGTAAATATTTTCAATATTTTCGTCAAAATTGGTATATGGGGGTTTTTGGGGTCGACTAATCTGAATCTAATAATATTTTTTTATAATTTCATCCCCTGAGGGGTTGGGGGTAGTTTTAGTAAAAATGGGTATATTGGGTTTTTTGAGGTCGCTGAAAGTGAATCTGATAATAAAAAAATTCTAACTCCACCCCCTCAGTGGCGGGGGTAGTTTTCGTGAAAATTCGTATATTGAAGGTTTTTGAGGTTGTTGAAAGAATCTGATAATAAACAACACCACTCCCTGAGGAGTGGGGGCAGTTTTCGTGAAAATTGGTATATTGGGGTTTTTCAGATTGCTGAAAGTGAATCTGGTAATAAAAAAATTCTAACTCCACCCCTTAAGGGGCGGGAGATAGTTTTCTTGAAAATGTAGATATTTGGTTTTTTTAGGTCGCTAAAACTGAATCTGAAAATACTTTTTTTTAAATCCACTCCCTGAGGGGTTGGCTCTTTTACTGGGCAGTGTATTTTTAGGTTGAATCTCACAAAACAGATATTAGTTCCTACTATTGTGGCTTTTTCACTGCCGACCAACAGATTTAAATAAATGTTCACTAATAATAGTGTTCTTTTGTTACCTTGGTCGTAATAAATAATTGAATAACGATAATAATTATAAGAACTATTAATTATGCAGTTTTCAATTATTAATTAAATGTCAGAATTGCTATGCATTCATATTGAAATTGAATTATTAAATAAATAATTTATCTCAATTTAATTATAATAATTATTAATATTAACATATTTGTCGATATCTATAATCTATGAGCTACTGGAAAATTTATAATGTTAGTTTTGCCTCCCCTGAAGCCATCCTGTTGGTGAACAATTTAATTAAATTTTATGTAAAACCTATTCTTAATAAAAGAGGAGGCACCTCTTCTTTGTATTAGGTTGGTATTTTTTCAAGATTTCTCATGGAATCTTTGAGAATAGCTGATAAATCGGAAATTCTATAATTTTCGTTTTGCTTTCAATGAAGCCTTCCTGCTGGTTAACAATTTAATTTAGTTTCATGAAAAATCTATTTTTAACCAACCTTTGTAACAAAAGAGTTATCCTTTTTTCTTTTTCAAGGTTTGTCATAGAATATTCAAGGTTAATTCCATAAATTTTAAATGTTCTTTTTTAAAAAATAAAGCCAAAGTAAAAAATCTCATGTAAGATAACATTACCTCAAAACAGTAAGTACCACCCTATACAGAGTTTAGGTATGAGTAATACTCATTGAGTAGGTATACAGTAGAAAAATATCAAGACTTTATTACTTTTTCTTTAATAGCCACGATTCTAGTGTATGAGAACCATTAATCGGAATAAATTCAAACATAGGCTTACGGAATAATTTTGCCGAATTATGAGGGAAATTTTTATAAAGGTCACTAAATCGAAACATTTGACGACTAATTTTTACACACAACAATATTGAATATACATATTAACTATAAATATGTATATATATCGGTGTTTTTCGAAGAAAATAAAAATGTAAATATTTAAAACCTCGCGTCAACGATAGAATCGACGGGGTGCCTATGCGAGCACTGGAAATTCGCCGATGACTGATGAGAACCTAAAGCACTATTTTTTCCAGTTGTCCTAAAGGAGTGGGAGAAGCTTTGAAACGTAAGAGTTTCTCACACGTTGCCCTTAGCAAGAATATTTCTCACAGAGTAGTCTTACACTAGGTAACTATGCCACTTGTTGCGTTTTGTCGATGAAAATTTTGCCACCAGATTGAATGGTTTGAACAGTTTAGCCGTTTTCTCGCATACACAGTTCCATTTCGATCGAATGAACGGAATTGAAGTGGTGGGGCATCTGTCATATGAAGTTGAAAAGCGCGCTATCATAACTAATAATAATAATAATAATGGACTTTATTGTCAAACATGGAAATATGAACATAAATAAAAGAATTAATATTGCATTGACAAAGGGCGAAGTTCAGCAAGCTGCTCTTCCACTTAACCCTAAACTATATTAAGTTACTAAATAACTAAACTTATATTAAAAAAAAAAAATATCATTCAGCCAGAATAACAAAAATTAAAAATATTAATAAACAGAAATATCAATAAACAAAAATACCACTAAAAATTAGTCTCTTTAACCGAGCTTTAAAATTATTTAAGCTTAAGCTTTTAAGATCCTCTGGCAAGCTATTATAAATACTGTATACTGTATAAGAAAATGAACGTTTAAATAAAGCAGATTTGTGAGCAGGACAAGTTATAAGATCTTTTCTTCTAATATTAATATTATGTACATCCGTTCTAAATGTTATTTTGTTGCACAAGTATGAGGGAATTTTAGATGTGATAACCTTGTGAAAGAGAACCGAAGAGTGCAGTAATCGCCTATTAGCCATGTTGAGCCAACCAAGGTTTTTTATATATTGACTAGTGTGCTCACGTCTAGGAATTCCACAAATAAATCTAGTGCACGAATTTTGAATACGTTGTATAATTTTTTTTTTTTTGTTGGGTAAGTGACTGTATAACTACTCAGAATCTGAGTAGCTCCATAGGCTTTGGTGGTTCACGTATCTTTGGTGGCTTGGGAGAGTACGGCAAGAGCAAAAAGGGCGAAAATGAATATAATAAAACGAATGTCTCTTTCCTACCTTGTGTTAATCCATCGTCGGTAAACCTTCCATCAATTGCATTGGTGATGAGGGCCCTCTGTATTATACAATAAATCCAAAAGGCACATAATGCGATATAATGGCAAAAGCGTGGTTAAAAAAATATTATTTTGATAAACAATGGTTTTAATCCCCCAAATTCTCTAATCCATTTATTGAATAGTAAATAATTTCTACCAAAACAAAAGTAGGTACCAATTTTCAGTGTTTAATCAGATTTAGGCGTTTTGTCTAAGAATAACTTCCTCGTAGTAGTTTTTATTTTTGAAAACTTTTTCATTTGGTGAGTTAAAAACCTAATTAGCATTAATAAAACACCTAACATTGTCATTTTCAAGAGTACTTACTTAAATATTACTTAAATATATCATATCATATCATATCTGGACTAAGTCCAATATTTTCAGATAATAAACTACTTATTTTTTTACTTTCTTACTGAAACAGATTACAAGGTCTAATGCTCTTACATTCCTTGAATGGATTTTATTCTGATCGCCCCGATCACCCCGAACAACCCCCGTGGCTATTTAAAAAAACGCAACAACTTTGTTTATATCTGAATTTGACATTTTGCTAAATACTTTGTTACGTAACGGTAACATATTAGTTATTAATTAATTTATATTTTCTTATTTATTGAAAGATGACAAAGTTACCCCTTTTTACCCTAAGATCTATAGCTTACTTTTCGCGTACATGAAGTGCAATGTGCGCAACTACAAATCAGTTCAACAAAATTAACATAACTAAACACAAGTGCTGCGCTCATTCGCTCTAAAATGCACTTATGCATCTAGTGACGTTCACAAACCGCTTACGCTAAAGCATAGGCTGATATGCATCTCATCACATCCTGCAAGCAGCATCCATAATCATTGGTACCAATGCAACGGTAGGATCACATCACACAAGGTTAGTGTACATTGACTTCACGCCATTTTGTAATATTCTCATTTAACCCAATACCCAAATTATATCCCCAAAACTATCGTGAAACCAACCAGCGCCCTATCACTATTATTTGCTTATTATTTACCATCAAACTACAGTTCACAGTTCATACTTTGATATTGTAAATATTTAATAGCTTTATCATTTCTTTTATTCAAAAAGTGAATGTGCAATCTTTGTTTTGACTTTTGTCTATTTATAAGAAAGAGGCTGCGGATCTCAGGTAATATACAATATATATGTATAAATTCATTTAATCGTTTCATATGATTCACCTGACAAAAATATTTTTAAACAAGTTTTAACTTGTTTCCGTTTATCCGTATATTTAAACAACGTTTATTCTGCAAAAATATAATATATTTAAACAACAAAATTAATTAAAATATGTACAAAGAAAAATTAAAAATAGCTATGTTACAGAAATAAAAAGTCCTAAATAACTACTTTTAAAAATCACAAACAAATGCTAAGTTTTTTAGTCTCATTGCATTTTTCACATTTCACTTCACAACACCATTTGAACCTGCAGTTGCAGGAAACTATCTCTGAAACCGTCTCCCATCTGTAGCCTCTCCTGCAGCACATTAAATCGCAGCCTTCTTCACCAGGTGATGTTGCATTGCAGATTCTCCCCTGGGTTCCTAGCGAACCCAAGGTCGAGTTATTCACGCAAAATTTTGGAGAATCTTCTGTGTATACCAGGTCAGTTTTGCTTGGATTTTTTATGGTAGCGCCCTCTGGGATGAAACTTTGTCCATCGTTTCCTGCTATAACTTTTGCCGCTCCGTCGAATTTTTCTTTCAAGCGATTGCCGACTTCACGGAATGGCGGCATTTTCCGCCAGCAGGTTTTGAGGGTGCACGAACCAGATAGGCCATGACATTTGCATTCGGTTCTCATGTAGTTTTTAATTGCCTGTAACAATAAAGAAACTTCGTTAAGAAAAAATAAAGTGGAAATATGAAAAAGATAACACAGGCACACAAAAAAGAAAATGTGTCCTGTCCCAGAGGTGTGACACATACATGTACATTCCCATGTATTTCTGGCCACTGAATACGAATCCGATGTCGCTTTTAACTGATCAGGTCAGCGTTTCAAAATAACCTAAAAAAAAACAAAAAAAAATGGCGGCTTTCAAAAGGTTTTCTGAGGTTATTTTGAAACGCTGACCTGATTGGTAAAAACTGACATCGGGTTCGTGTTTAGCGGCCTCAAATACATGGGAATGTATATGTCGCACCTCCGCACCCTTTTTTGTTTGCCTGTGTAATTAATAGGAATAAGATACAAAAGAAATAGGCTCTGTTGGTTGTATAGCCCTGATAAATTTTCAATTTTTTTAAAAGTTTAACCCCCAATAATTTTTGGTTGTAGAGGGATTATTTTTTAAACAATAGGGATCTTCCCCTCATAAAAATTTGGGTTTCCTAAAAATTTCGATTTTCGGATGATTCGTTTGTGTTCACAAAAAACGTGATATCGGAAGAACTGACAGACGCACAGACATATTAAGGTTTCTTATTTTTCATGAACACATGTTTATCCAAGGATTTTTATTTCTAGGAAGTTTTTTGAAGATTTTGGAAAATTAAAAGCTACAAAATTATTCTATTCTAGCGTTGCAAATAGTATAATAAAAATTATTATTATTTTTCTTACCATTCTGCCAGCTATGAAATTATGAAGTTTGATCAGATTCTTTATATCACTCCTTTTCTTATATTTGACTTGTGAATCTAAAAAATCTTTCGACTTCTTTATCCCATAATCAATATTTTCGCCCCCACATCCCTCCCATTGCCAATCTCCAGCCGGGGGGTCTTCTTCTAGTCTAAACTTCTTTTTGGATTTGTTAAATTTCATTTTTTTGTTGCAGGAACAACCGAGAAGGTCTCCTGTGGTGCATGCTCTGGTGACGTGGTATGTAATGCCAGCAGCTAAGATGGCGTTGACAAATCCTGTCTCTCGAGTATCTGGAAAAATTAAACAATGTAGGGGAGAGTCTTACAGAACCGGGTAGCATGATATAACCGGGTATAATACGGTTACTGGCCCATTTTTATGAACAGTTTCTGTCATCTGTCCGCTAACGCCAAAATAATAATGTAAATAGTCAGTTATTGTGAGTGATGGTCTTTGCATGGTATCGATAATCTCAGATTTTAAGTGCATTTAACTTTATTCTTAAGGTACGTTCGACTCAAATTTTTTATTTAATTACCGATTAATATTGTTTTTGAAGTATTTTGCATGCAGTCTAATAAATTACCTCCAAACTGGTATAGGATTTTGACTTATATTTTCTACCCTAAAATTTTGACACAAGAGTTAATCTTTTGAAGTGCAGTTTTATAAAACTGGGCAGTCATGATGGCTACAAAGCCGGGTACCCACATTACGTGGCAAAGATTCCTATACTTAGGAGGAAGAAGATATTGACGATGCGTGTCTTTATTGCGATGAACTGTCTTTTAAACTCAGTTGAATGAAGGCTGGATAAAACGTGGGTCGTGCAGTAAATGGTCACATGAGTCCTGTTACAGGCCTATTACAGTAGTGGCTGTAATAAAACTGAAACTGAAACCCGGTTTTACCATACCAGTTTGGCAAAACCGGGTATTTGGACGTTTTAACAAAAAAAAAATCGTTTTGACTATGAAAATATTTTTAATAACTGATAATGGTAGGACACACTAAAGTCATTTAGTAATATGTTAAAATCAAATGAATGTTTGCTTCGGTAAAACCGCACTCAATACAGAAACTTTTTTTAACTGATACCCGGTTCTGTTCTTTTTCTTAAATAAATTTTATTTGGGGACCAAAAGTGGGTATGCTTATAGAATATTATATTATATTATACAGTGCGGTCCAAAAGTCACCCCCCCTTTTAACTTTTGAACGAGTTGAGATATTGACTTCAAATTTAGAACTCTTAAATAAGACAACTTAAACTATCTTTTAGCATATATTTGATATTTTCAGCTACTAAAATGTGGGCAGGGGGGCATGGGGGGACATTTTTTTAAATGGAAAGGGGGGTCGTGTGATAATCATTTTAAAGCTTATAAAATTCTCTATTTAAACTAACATTTTTAAATTTTTTAAAAATGCTTTTTAAGGTTTTGATTTTTCAATTTTTTGTGCTAAAACATTCGATTTTTTAAGTTTTTTTTAATAAATTTTTATTTATGTCAACTAAAATTAGTTTAAAAGTATAATTAACATTTTTTTATGATGAAATTAGTCTTTTTTTAAAAATTATTTGTTTTGTTTAGAGGAATTTTGACATTAATACCCATTTTCAACCCCATTTTAAACCCAATTTTTTTTTTAAATATAAAAATATGGAGTTAAATGGAGAATTTTATAAGCTTTAAGGTGATTTATTACACGACCCCCTTTTCTATTTAAAAAAATGTGCCCCCATGCCCCCCTGCCCACATTTTAAGAGCTGAAAGTATAAAATATATGCTAAAAGATAGTTTAAGTTGTCTTATTTAAAAGTTCCAAATTTGAAGTCGATATCTCAACTGGTTCAAAAGTTAAGAGGGGGGGGTGACTTTTGGACCGCTCTGTATTATTATAGACATTTTTGGCGCACGCATTTAAGTCCAAACAAGAATGAGCAGCTTGCGGCAAGTTTCTTAATGTATTTAATGTTTTAATGTAATTAATAATTTAATGTTTATTTTATAATATGATATTTTTTCTATTTTAAGGTTTTTTACAAAAAAAATATAAAAAAAATTCAGTCAGAAAAATTTTGATTTTTTGAAAAAAAAAAAAAGAAGGGTAAACTGTAAAAAACCTGATTTGAAAAGGACCAAAAATTTATAAGGTTTGTGAGATATTTATTCTACTAGTGTTTTTATAGTGAAAACTAATTAAAAAACAAGGTTCGAAGTATCCGAGTTGAAAAAAAAGAAGCCTACACAATAGCTGGTTCTTAAAGAATGTGAACAAATATGACCAGGCTGCGGATTTTTGGTAGCAATGCCGTCAATGGACTGCCGCCTATTTAGATTAGATAAAGAGAGAAGTTCTACAGAAAGAGATAAAAGTATAATTATTATTGTTTTAAAATAAAATTATGCATATTTTAGGTAAAAATAACATTTTAGATTATATTTTAAATTACATGAACATAAGTTATTTGTTTTTTTTTAATTTTTATAACACAGCTATATGTACACTAGGTCTAAAGTTTCATAGGGAACTTATGACCTACTCCTTAATTTGACTTTGATTGAATTGATAATACCCCGTTGCGTGTGAAGATTTTGTACTTGTTTTTATGTTTAATAAGCTGTTTTATGTATTCTTTAATAATTTTGCATATAATGCACATTTTTCGTTGCACTGTGATAAAATTCAAATATAATATTTTTAGGGAATTTCCTTTTTGGGTAGGTATTGAAGACCTAAATTTATGTTGCCTAACGTATTGGACTGCTGTTCATTGACTGACTTGTATTCAGCATTATAGTTTCACGAAGAAAAAAGGTCTCATCTCAATTGTCAAGACTCTATTTTCTAGGCAATATATAGGATGATCTTGGCTTGACCATTTCTCGACGATTGATTGCTTGTCTCCTCTCGCGAGAGTCTCGACGACATACTTTTTGTCTCATCTCGCGAGGATCTTGATCACATAAGTTAAATCCCTATAAAGGAGTTTACCTATTTGCGTAGCTTTTTGCTCAGGATATTTAATGGATAGAGAATCGCTATTTTGATAGCCTGCCAATATACCAGATCTCATGTTTTTTCCTCAAAGTGTGTTTTTTTCTCTTTCTAACTGTAAGGACGAATAATACATGTTTCCAAAAATTTGTCAACAAGCGGCAACGCTGTCTAGACAAGTGTTTTGTTTACTATTTAAGGTGACGTTTTTTTTGAGAAAATAAAAAAAATTATGGTTTTTTAATTTTTTAAAAAGCCTCATAACTTTCTTTGTTTTTGGGGGGATTACTTTTAAAAGTGGTAGAATTGGTCCTTCTTTCGATTTTTTAAAAAGTGACATCAGACGAACGGACATTTGCGGACATTTAAAAAAAAATTCTTATCTTTTCATGAAACATATTTGTATCCAAGATTTTTTTTGTCAATGACGTTTTTTGGCGATTTTGGGAAATTCAAAACTACCGTAAAATACTATTTTAGCTCATGCACTGTAAATTGTAAAATAACACAAACGAAATCACATGGGTATAAAAATAAAATTATAAATCTGGCAGCCATGTATCGCTACCAATGCGTCCGCTCCCTGAATATGACAAAGGGCAGATCAATTTATCTTTTTTTATCAATTAAAATTCTTTGATACAGGTCGAATCTGAGCTTTCAGGTTTACTAAAATATATTGTTTTATGGGTGCCATACAAATTAGTGAACTCGAACCAACTTCTTTTTTTTTTATTTGGACCTTTTTATTTAGACATACAGTTAAACTTTTATATATTTTTTTTACAGGGGATAAAGTGAAGCACTAGTGTTTCTCAATGAAGCTTTAGTGCCTTTCAGATTAGGTACTTTTTAAGTCATCATCTAGTACCTCTAAGTAAAAATTCCCTAAAATATCCTGTTTTTTACATTTTTTGGCTGTTGAAACTAAGTTTTTGCCCGCCAGTAGATATTTATATTATCTATATTATCGCGAAAGTTTTATGCACACATATTTTTCATCATCATCTAGTACCTCTAAGTAAAAATTCCCTAAAATATCCTGTTTTTTTACATTTTTTGGCTGTTGAAACTAAGTTTTTGCCCGCCTGTAGATATTTATATTATCTATATTATCGCGAAAGTTTTATGCATACATATTTTTTATTAAAAAAAAATACTGCTTCTATCAAACAAAATACTATTATTTAACGTTAAAAAATAGTATATTGTTTTACAAAGAGGAAAAGTGAAGCTTTTTTTACTAGTCTGTAGCGGATTCCGAAAACTACAGACGAGTAAAAAAAGCACTTTTCCTCTGAGTGAAACATACTATTTTTTCTGCTGCCGCGAGTGCTAACTAACTTTTTTTACGGCGTACAACAATGAACTCATTTTTTTACTGTAAAAAAATAGATCACTTCTAACTAGTGTGTTCAGTTATAAAATATTAATATTTTAGTACGCTTGAAGAAAAATATATTTTTTTTTCGAAAAAGGAAAAATAAAAAAAAAATAATTTTTACCCCCTTTGAACCTCTAACTCCACCCTAATTTTTACCAAATATAAACCCAGTCAAGAAATTTGGATATCTATCCTATCCGCTAATATTTAGCATGGTCTTTTGTTTTAATCGATCCTGGTCACAAATTTTCCTAGACTGACCGACAGAGAGAGCGATCTATATCCTGATAAAAAGTATTTATTTGGATATGGCCAATTAAATTATTTGGTTGTAACAAATTTTATTTGAGTCAAATAAATATTTAGTTCACGTAAACAAATATTTTAATTTCAAAATGATTTATTAATGGGAAATAAATAGTTTATTCCACAGAAATAAAATTTATTTGCCACTACCAAGTAATTTAATTGACCATATCCAATATTTAGTTGACAAAAATAAACCGTTTTATCAGTGTTGACAAATATTTTTTGCTAGAATCTTAAAAGAAGCAATAAAGATTTTTCAAAAACTTACTTGGGGGAGTAGAATAAAAGTTGATTAAATTTTGATAAAAAATCGAACTTGGGTAAGCTGGCTATAGTAAAGTAATGTACTGTGTATTTTTGCTATAAATCTAGAACGCTTTGATTAATTTAATTGAAATTTGTTATAATTTTTCTGTGTGTACTTTCTGAATTTGTAGACTAAAAAGTTGTCTCTAAAAGTATTTGTATACGTCAAAGAAGGGTAAATTTATAGAGACATTTAAAAAAATGTTTTGATTTTTCGATAAAGATAAAATTTTATAAACGACCTTTTTGGAAAAAGAACAGTATCGGCCTATCTGGGTTATTTCGGTAGTTAAAGTTGATGTTTACACATAAATTAAAAATTTTAATTAGTACTATAGTAATTTTTAGTTTCATTCAGTAAAGGGTTTCTATGAATGACGTGAATTTTAAATATTAGATCATTATTATTCTGGTACCTGCATGCACTAACTATATGGATAAAAAAATACAAAACCAGATTTCGCCTATTAAAAATACTTAGTAAAAAATTAAGAAGAAAAATTAAGAAAGAATTTACAAAATTTAGTTATTACAAAACATGATTAAAGGACCAACAACAAGCGCTGTCTCCCTTACCATACACGCTCTAGAAGAACTTTTAAATGACATGACAACTTCCATTTTTTTTTCTTTTTGGAATTTGTTATATGAGCTTTAATTATAAAGTTAAGACCAAAATTTTAAAAATCGTTAGAGCCGTTTTTTAAAAAAAGGTGTTTTTTAGAAAATATATCTGATATTTCACGCTAACATACTCGGTTTGCCCTCGATATCTCGGATTTTGACCAAACTTGGCATAGTGGTACCACTATGGTACCTAAACACTCCATCCAATTTTTTTTAAAAACGGTCCATCCGTTCAGGATACCGGGTGTCCCACCAACCAGGTTCTTGACAAGTTATATCTCCGTTATTTGAAAAGGTATTTTTTTGTAAAAAATAGCCTTAGATGGGAGCCAAAAAAGATTTTATTGACTTATTTAACCCCCTCCTCCATTGCTTACTCACTCCCTTGTACCACCCCACCCTCTGATTTTCAAATAACACCTTATTAAAATGCGAAAAACATAAAACCGCTTTATATGAAAGGTCAATTTTTTTTATAGGTTCCAAAATTTTAAATAAACTCCCAGCGGATTTAAAAGATATAGAAAGACCAAACATTTTTAAGAATAAACTTTTACTTGAACAAAAAGCATATTACAAACTTGATGATTTTTATAACGATAAAACTTTATCAAAATAGTGTCCTTTATTTTAACTTATTTATTTGTTTTAACTTATTTATATGTTTGTTTATTTTATTTATTTATTTTATTTTAGTTTGTAAGCATTTGACTTGTGTTATATACTTTGTATCCTAATGCACTAATAAATTTCTATTCTATTCTATTCTATTCTATTCTATTCTATTCTATTCTATTCTATTCTATTCTATTCTATTCTATCTAAGAATATGAAACTACATTTCATTTTGAATTAAACCATGTATTATAAATAGTATCTTATTCTTTTAAGGGGCTTCCAATAACAATTATTATTTAGTAATAATAATGCCCAACAGGTTTTATATCTCCGTTAGTTAAAAATATAAAAAAGTTTAAAAAAAAATAAAATAAAGTCGAAGTAGAATTTACTGACATTGCAAAACTACCCCTTATTAACCCACCCTCTTGGAACCACCTCCAACTAGTTTTTTTAAATAGCACTTCCTTATTTTACTAAAGAATATAAAAGCACATTTCATTTTAAATTTAACCAGAAAATTTTCCAAAAACATACGTTAAATTGTACCTAAAAAAAAATTGTTTAATATATTCAAAACCAACTCATAACAACCCAGTCTCCTAGAACTACCCGCAATTTTGTTTTAAATACCACCCTTCTATTAATAAATAATAATTGTTATTTAGAGCCCCTTAAAATCCAAAATACCACTTATAATAAATGGTTGAATACAGAATATAGTGCAATTTTATAGTCTTTAATAAGAATTAGGGGGTGTCATTTGAAAAAAGGAAGTTGGGGGTAGTTTCAAGGGAATGGGTAAGCAAGAGGCGGTTTTGAATAAGTCAGTAAAATCTTCTTTGGCTTTGAATTAATGCTATTTTTTGGAAATTTTAATACCTTTTCAAATAACGGAGATAAGCTATTTCAAGAATTTGGTGGGACACCCGGTATAGTGAACGGATGGACCGTTTTGAAAAAAAATTGGATGGAGTGCTTAGGGACCACAGTGGTACCACTATGCCAAGTTTGGTCAAAATCGGAGACATCGAGGGCAAACCGAGTATGTTAGCCTGAAACATCAGAGTTATTTTCAAAAAAACACATTTGTCATGTCATTTAAAAGTTCTTCTAGAACACCGTGCATAGTTTCCTATTTTTTCATCCAAAGTCTTAATATTAAGAGATATCTTAAAGCACTAAAAAAACTATCTGGTTTAGGCTACTAAAGTTTATTTTTTTAAGGTATAGTTATTTTAAACCTTCCCGCTTGTAAACAATCTCGAAATTACCATAGCAACGTAAGATACGCATGCGTCGTAAGCGAAATGACTAGGCCCAATTTACATAACCGTAAAACGTTGACGTGCCATTAACGAGAACAAAACAATGATTTATTCCTCTATATTATTGGAATAAAAGCGATTTTATAAGCAAATTTTGTTTCTACAGGAATACAAAAGTGTTTTTAGCAGCAGAGTTATCAATTGTCTTTTTTCTGCATCAAAACATCATAAAAACAAAGTAACTAAACAAAAATTATAAATTTTGGTTATGTTGACATTCAAAACAAGCCACATGCTTCAGTGTAAATCGGACTTTGTGGAGTATTTAGAGGCAAATTTAAAATAACCATACCTTAAAAAAATAAACTTTAGATTAATAGTTAAATACGGTACAACTATTTTTTTGGTTGCTAAAACCAGAAATCTGGTAAGCACAACAATTTATGTTGTTGCCATTACCAGATTTCTGGTTGCAGCAATTTATGTTGTTGCCCTTACCAGATTTTAAATTGCAGAAACCAGAAAAATTGTTGTTCCGTATTTAACTGTTGATCTGGTTCAACGAACTAATAACTCTTCTCTCTAGAATAGGCATTTCATTTGTAAAAACTGACAAAAACGTAGCCAACATATACATTTGTCTGTCTTACTCGCACAGCTTTGTTCTAACAGAGACAACAATAACAGTTACTGGTAATTGTTATTGTGCAGGCCTGAATATACCTACTATTTGTTTACAAACAAACCGAGATGTTGGCGATACTTTATATTAACGGTATGCGTATTCTAGAGAGAAAAGTTGTTAGTTCGTTGATCTGGTTACACCAACCAGATTTTTTTTATCATCGAGGTTATCGTGGCCACAAATCTTTCAGAGATTTACTTATTGTGACCGATATACCATAAGACAATTTTGTTTTGTCGAAATTAATTTTTAGCAACGTGAACAAGAAATCTAAATTTGATTTTTCTTTTTTCTAAAGGAACATTTTACCACTTTAATTTGTTTTGAAGAAAGGTATTAAATATGACAAAGCAACATTTTGATTGGTATTAAATTTAAAATATTTTTTAAGGATTTTTAGACAAAGGTAAATAAAATGTAATGCGATTTTAAAAGTTTGCCCTGATTTGAAAGTATGTTATTCCATGTCAACTTGTCACAATTACAGTATGTTTATTTATGATTGTTATCATCTTTAAAAAGTGATAAATTCAGAAAGTTATCCCATCGGTGGCTACATTGAGAACAGTCGAAAATTTACCAATGCCCTTTAATTTGAAGCCTTTAATACCAAAACTCAGAGTCACTAATAAATAAATTTTTTGGAAGAAAAATAGATTTGAATTAGGTAACAGAGCTTGACTTAAAAAATTCTGGTTTGTATTTAATTCTGATAAAGAATATAAAAAATTAAAACATACCAATTATATTATTATAAAATTTTCCTTGAATAAGTTTTGAAGCAAATTTAGTGTAGGTAATCTGAAAAAAATGGTCTTATGAATAATAAGGGTTAAAGATTTACAAAAAATTTACAAAATTTTGTTTAAGTAGCAATCACATTTTGTTTTATTTGCTCTACCATTGTGTTTCGTCGTATTACATTCAGAACCTTGTATTTCTAAAAATAAATTTCGGGTTATTACCAAACACCAAATAATTATTCCATTTACTTTAAAGCTTGCCTGTATTGGAGTAATTAATTAGGGTTTCATCATTATAAATTTTATCATGTACAGAATTAATTAGTGCAAAGAACAGAAAACTTTTTTTTTGGGATACGAGGTTGTGAAAGAAACACGACATTATTTTTAATTTGTTTTACAAAAAAAAGTATTCCTTCTGATAAATTTCAGCAAAAAATACACGCAATGGGAAATTATAATCTAATTATAATCTATATTCTTTGCCGACATGCCATACTTCACACAAAATTCAAGTATTTCACTAAAATAAAACCATTGTTCCATAAAATTATTTAGAGATTTGACCATAAAGGCTTCAAATGAACATCATCTCTTTCATTTCTTATCTTTATCTAAAGTGGAAGGCCGAAAAAAGATTACCGAAGCCCAGTGACATGCCACTTCAACAGTCACATGCGCTACCTGCCCCGTTCTTATCTGCAGATACATCTTTGTTTCATTGCCTTTTATTAATTTACACCTTTACTGAGTTTACCGTCTCTTTTGCACTTGATGACAACCTATTGTGTTAGGCTTAATAACTTAATTATGTTACTATTTTGACGTTTTAATAATTGTTTTATATTTAGTTTGCAAATTTGGTTTTTGGTAGAACATTTTTTTAGTTAACGGTATAATTAAGAAAAGGGGATAACCAGAGAACAGTTAGTCCTCTGGTGCACTAAAAATTTGTTAACCCAAATTTTTATTATTCTAAAAGCGTTAATGTTTTATTGTAAACATATTTGGACCTCAAGAAGTAAAACATAGTTTAGAAAATGTTGATCAAAACAATTCTAAACTAATCTAATAAAAAATATTTACCTCTGAGGATAATTTTCTTAAACCCCTTCCTAGTAGACGTGCAGTTCCACCTTCTGAACCGAAACTGATACTGACATTCCCTTTGTCCAGCAGCGACACCTCTTTCGATATGTTTCCGCAAACCTGGCTTGTTATTACATATATTAGCCATCTTACCGCGACCTTGTCTCTGTCTTTTGCACAAGGTGTTTATGTCCAGCATGACGGGGTTTCCTGATGCCCTGCAACAAAAGAAAAAATAAATAAAAGTCCAAACCCAGGGATACTCATCACTTAATCATCTGAAAAAAAAAATGCAAATTGAGAAAAAAATTGCTAAATTTGGTATATTTGCAGTGAAAGGAATTCCAATTCTATAACAGGTCCGCACTTAATTAAAACGCAATTTATAACGCAATTTATAACTAGTGGCACAGATCATATTTTTATCATTGTTATTATGCTATAGAATATATAATATACATATACGGAAGAATAGTATTATACGGTATACCTTACTATAGTTTCGAATTTCCAAAATCGCAAAAAAAAACGTTCCAGACAAAAAATTCTTAGATACAAATGTGTTCCATGAAAAAATACAAAACTTTAAAAATGTCCGTCCGTCCGATGTCACGTTTTTTGTTTACATGATAACTCAAGAAGGAATTATCCGATCGACTTAAATTTTTCAGAAAAAAATAAGTTCTATGCGATCTCTATTGTGTTTGAAGGTAATCTCCCAAAAACAATAAAAAGTTATGGGGGGTAAGTAAAACTTTTTTTTTTCGTTTTTCGTAAAAGCAAATTAAAAAAAAAACAATTGATAAATTTTAGTTTTTTCATTTTTTTTTCAAAAATCGTTTTTCGAGAAAAGATTTTTCTTTTCAGAAAAAAAAAACATTTTTTTAATTTACTTTTATTTTTTTTTAAGTATTTGGGAAAACGCAATACACCATTTACTGTGAATATTAAATAATGGTATGCGTACACAGATTTTACATACTAGATAAAATATTAACGTATTCAAAGTGACTAACACATGCGACTCTCCCTCTCTCTCGAATTTTCGTTTCTCTGTTTACAGTAACATCCACAGTTTTATTGGTATTATCTGGTGTTTTTTTTTTACGTTGGTTATCTTGGACAGTGAAGTTTTAACACAGACGTCAAAATCACAAGATGAGGTTAACTTTGAAAAATATAAATAAACTTTTGATTTTTACTGAATATAAATCTAAAAACAATATATGACTATATATAAATATATAAGATATGGATTGTGGGGAATAATGTTTTATCACAGATCTGTGTTGACTATGGATAAAGGGTAAGTTAAAACAAACCAAACCAAGTGGTGTAGTGACCATATCAGTCAAAAAGGACCTATTATAGAGACTATAATAGAGACCTATTGGAAAATCCCTATGCATAAATCTATTCAATTGTTTTGTTATAAGTTTAAGTAGAAAAATCTGTATGAAACGTAGGCATCTATAAGTTTTCTATGTTTTTGAACAGATATTTTCCTAGACCTACTGGAAATTTTTAGTAGGACAATCCCTATGAAACGTGTAAGTATCTATAAGTTTTTTTTTGGACAAAGGTTTTCCAAAAAACCTATAGGTACACAATTCATAAAAAAATTCCTACTTTGACATATAAAACAATTTTTTAGGATTACAAACGTTTTCTATAAAACATGTAGATATTTATAGGTTTTGAATGGGGATTTTCCCATTACTTTTTAATTGATAGTATTAATGTCTTTAATTGTAGAGTAATGAAATTATGCCATCCAGTATAATAATAACCAACAAACTTATGGAAATAAAAATGCGAGTTTATGTGCAGATAAGCATAAGGAAGTATGCATCAAAGAAAATATATAATACTAAAATAGCCTTAGCTGGAGCAACCTTGGGACATACGAAGACCTTTAAAACCAAAATTTTACTGTAGTAATCTTAATATATATCAATTTTTATTTAATGTTTATACAGAGCGGTTCAAAAGTCACCCCCCCCTCTTAACTTTTGAACCAGTTGAGATATCGACTTCAAATTTGGAACTTTTAAATAAGACAACTTAAACTATCTTTTAGCATATATTTAATACTTTCAGCTCTTAAAATGTGGGCAGGGGGGCACATTTTTTTAAATGGAAAGGGGGTCGTGTAAAACATCATTTTAAAGCTTATAAAATTCTCCATTGAACTCCATATTTTTAAATTAAAAAAAATGGGTTTAAAATGGGGTTGAAAATGGGTATTAATATCAAAATTCCTCTAAAAAAAACAAATAATTTTTTAAAAATGCCTAATTTCATCATAAAAAAATGTTAATTATGCTTTTAAACTAATTTTAGTTGACATAAATAAAAATTTATAAAAAAACTTAAAAAATCGAATGTTTTAGCACAAAAAATTAAAAAATCAAAACCTTATAAAGCGTTTTTAAAAAATTAAAAAATGTTAGTGTAAATAGAGAATTTTATAAGCTTTAAAACGATGTATCACACGACCCCCCTTTTCATTTAACAAAAATGTCCCCCCATGCCCACATTTTAAGAGCTGAAAATATCAAATATATGCTAAAATATAGTTTAAGTTGTCTTATTTAAGAGTTCTAAATTTGAAGTCGATATCTCAACTCGTACAAAAGTTAAAAGGGGGGGGTGACTTTTGGACCGCACTGTATACATATTTCATATAGGATTAATCTTGGTATAAAGTAAAAATGGATAGACGAGTAGTTAATTTTAAAAATTGTTTTAATAAATTAAGTATATAAATATATTAATAAATTTTATTATAAAAAAATTGTATGTAATATTTGGTAGAATAATATCAGAAACTAACATAGAGATTCTCTACTATGTAATATACAGAGTTGATACTTTCATTACGATAACAGGGTTGGACAAGAGTAATTTTAAATTATTTTTGGTGAGTTTCTTTAATACATACCTATGCCGAATAAGAAATAATAATGACCAAGTTGATACTTTGATTACAATAACAGGGTCAGACAACAGGAATATTAAATTATTTCTAATTTTTGGGCTGTTTGTTTAATACATATCTATGCCGAATAAGATTATGTCTGTATACAGACAATGCCGAATAAGAGAATAAGATTATGTCTGTATACAGACATATAATCTTATTCGGCATAAATATGTATTAAACAAACTGACCAAAAATTAGAAATAATTTAATATTCCTGTTGTCCAACCCTGTTATTGTATTGAAAGTATCAACTCTGGTCATTATAAATATGATTTATAATATATTATATCTTATACACTGTATGAGAAAATACAAATCGCACTTCACAGTGCGTAAACTAAATAGCACTCTGTATGGATATTTGCATATATTTCTGAAGACTTGATAAATAATTTTTTTTGGTATACATTTTCTATTTAAAAAAAATGTATTAAGTTAAAAGAAATAAATGCCAGTGACCCTACAGAGTGCTATTTAGTTTACGCACTGTGATGTCATATTCGTATTCTCATAAAACGGTGTATACATATGATTTATATATCAAATATTAAAAATATTCTTACACAAGTGTCTATCACAAAAGTTTTTGTCAAAAAACTTTTTGATCACAAAAGTGTCTGTCTAATCACAGTTTGTTTTACTAATAAGGGAAAATATAAATATCAATGATAAAAAAATAGTAAAATATTATAAACTGAATATAAATATACAACTGAACACTCCAATCCAATTCGGGTTTGCTCTAGGCTCTCTGGCCAGGTCATGTGTACTTCTAAATTCTGGTAACTTCCTTTCTGATATATTTCCTCTTCTGATTTGCTACAATTAAGTTTTTATTTTGAAGGAATTTGGTTATTTCTACTGCTATGGATTTATTGGGGTCACAAGCAGGGAATTTAGGCTAATAGGGGTTGGGCATGTCTTAGCTAGGGCCCCATAGAAGGATAAATATTGTTGCGAGTGTCTTGGGCATTCAAAAAGGATATGTTTGATGTCTTGTATATTTCTGCACCACACCATGGGTCTTCCTTTATGTTAATTTTAAACAAGTGGGAGTTGGTAAAGCAGTGTTTACCTCTCATATGACATATTTTTGTTGTTTTTTTACTGGTTAGTCCTAAGTTATTAACCATGTTCTATTTTTTAATTCTGTCCTTTCCCAGTACATGCGTCCTTTTAAGGGACTCCCTTAATTTGTCCCATACTGTCACATTCTTTTTTCCACTTCATAAATAGGATTTCTTTTGTTTCTTGGTTGTAATCACGGAAACGCGTTTTGACTCGAACCACGAGATTTTCCAGGCTTCATTCGCTATTCTGTCGGCTGCTCCATTTTCCGTAATTTTTGTATGTCCCGGAATCCAGCAAAAGTTAACAAAACACATGAACAAAGCGAAAAAATCCACAAGCCAAACAGATTACTGAAAGGTAAACAAAAACAAAGGAGCGCCTAGTTATAGCTACCCGAACCCGAAATGCGCCTGCGTAGTAGAGGGCTAACCGTTTTTCAATATATTATTCTAAATCCAAACCAATTTTTTACAAAAACAAAACAGGCACAAAACCACCGTTAACCTACGCTAAAGTAAATTAACGTCCCACAAACAACAAAAAACCAAAACAATCTCGGTGCGGGTAGCTATAATTAGGCGCTCGTAAAAACAATACAGAATAACCAACGTAAAAAAAATCACTAGGGAAATACCACATAATACCAATAAAACTGTGGATGTTACTGTAAACAGAGAAACGAAAATTCGAGAGAGAGGAAGAGTCGCATGAGTTAGTCAAATTTTTTTGATCTTGCAATGGAATCCCCAATCTAGTATATGAGGTCTGTTTATGCGTAGCATTATATATCTTCACGGCTTGTTTAACTATACCTATAGCTACAGCTAAACAAAAACCTTATCAGTGTATACAAGTTTGCGACTTTTTTGTCGATTGTTTTCAAGACAAGCAAATACTCGTAAATTCTAATAAAAAATAGGTGTTTCTAGATATTTATTCGCGAATAAATATTTATACATTTACTAAAATGAAATTTATTACCTAAAACAATGCTGTTTCTTATGATTCTTCTTTTTTTTCGAATTTAAATTTATTGAACATTATTTATCATTTAGTAACTGCCCTTATTAGTACTTTATATACATTGCGTTAGATCTGACATATTTTTGAGTTTCGAGTTTTATTTTCCGTTTTTTTGTCGAGTTTTATTTTTTTATGCAACATTGACATCTGTTGACGTGAAAATATCATTTTCATTCCATAAATAATCCATAAATATTCCATAATAAATTTTTAATCAACAAAGAAACCGTCTGCTACAAAACAATTAAAAAAAAAATTGATAATTTACTACGAAAATAAAATGAGTTAGTATGACTCTTAAAGTGAGTTTTATTTACTATTCTTTAATTCTTTATATAACAAACAAATACTCTTTAATTATATTATATATCAAAATCGATAAACATACAAGCCTATTGAGATATATTAATATGTTTATATTTATAAAATAAATCACACGTTCCTTAGTGCGTCCTGTTACAGCATTGTAATTCCTAATATAATGTTTGTTAGTATATTAGTCGAAATTTTAATTAAGAATGTTTGGGTAGTTGGAATATTGAAGAAATTTAGTAGTTTGGAATGTTGTATTTAGTTGGAACTGAGAACCATCATTTGTTTTTTGATTTAGATTTGATAAAAAAATTGAGATGATGAGCTTTTTTCTAGTTGTTATAGCCCTCGTCTTTGATATGTGCAAAGCAGATAATACAAATACATATTCAAAAACTCCAAATTGGATGTTTTTAATAATGTTTAAAAACTTGTTAGTTAAAAGGACAACATTCGAAATGCTTTTAAAAAGATGAAGTTTTTGAAAATTATAATAGTTATTTATAATAGAGATGATGATGAGATTTAGCTCAGCGGTCTAAGGCATCGATATAGCATTGCGCCAATTGCCTTTTTCAGTTAATTAATAATTGAAATTTGGCGAAAGCGTACTCCCTAGATATATTGGTTCGAAAGTCAATTAAAGCCGGTGGTTCCCTCTACTACTAGCCCACACAAGTCCTGGACTTAGGGGATGCTTAATTAAGTAGAGTAGTACGAGGTTAAAAAACAAACATAAACAAACAATACAAGGGCAAAAAGTTATGTTTTTCGATTGAGTAGGGTTTTAGAACCCGAGGGCCTGCCGATTGGGTAATAAACCTAGAAATCGAAATTTAACTTTTTGCCCGTGTATTATACAATATTTTTTATTCGATTGTTACTACTTATTTATTTCTACTGTTGGCTTGGAAGAAATATTTTTACTATAATTTTTTATTATGAACTTATGTATTATATTTATTTATATTATTTAAAAAAAAGTCATTATAATAAATTATTAAAATATACTTAATTTTAAATTGCAAAAAGTATTTATTTTTACTGTCTTACTTATCTAGTTATCCAAGACAAATTGATATCCAATCAAATCGCTAAAAAAACAATTGAATCGTTTCTTTTGCGTGCGGTTTCATTTTCAAATTTATAAAGCTATAGCTTGGTGATTAATTTCTGTTAAAATGTGTCTGATATGAAAATAGTAATACTTTTGAACCGTTCTATGAATATTATAAATATTGAAATTGATTTTACAATTGAAATGTTGTATTTTTAGTTTATTTTAGTGGATGAATACAGACTAATCAGTTAACATATATTTTGAGGTTATGTTATAGAATAAATTTTTATTTTGTATGAAATGATTATAATAACTGTATCTGATCAAAAAGAACAGTTAGTTCAAGACCAAAAGTGACCTAAAGGTCATATTTCTTTATAAGTATTACAGTGAAGGTAAAGGATCTTCTTTTAAAAAGCTTAAAAACAACAAGTTTTAGTTAACGGGCGATAACTTTTTGGCCTTTTAACTTTTTGCCCGTAAAACAGGAACAAAAAGTGCAGCTTTTAGAATCAATCGAATAAAAAATCATTTGCTTCGCTGTTTTGCTCATAGAAGAAATTTAACGAAGAATAATGTTTGACAAAAAACATGTTGAAAAGTCCTAGCGTAATGGACAAACCAAAGGAACAATTTAGAAAAATATATAAGTATATTGTGATAACTTGTTTCAAAAACCCATTATTATAATTTATCCAATCGGCATTCATTCGGTGTTATCGATATCACGACCATGGCGACCTTGATCAAGGTGTGAGGTATAGATATGCACCTCTACTTGCCAATAGCGTCACTTCGGGTCGTCCCATTTGGGATAACCATTGGTCGCACATATGTAACTTGATATACGTAGGTGGCATTTTAAAATGCCATACCCATATATCAGGTATCAAAATTTTAACACTCTTTTTACCATTATACGGAAATTTAATATTATATTCAAGTACTAATTTCATAAAATTCGTTTTTAGCGCACAAGTACAAGTTTGGACTTTTTCTAAAGTACTAGTGCGCTAAAAACGTGTTATGAAACGACTGCTTTATAGAATTTTTTCTATTTTGCTCTAAAATTTTAAAAAACTTACATTTAAATTGATGACTGATTTAGGGATTCTTGTTTCGGCTTTACATTGCACTTTTCGCCATGTTTAAAATTCTAAGAACAAATGAAATTTTGATATATTTTATAGTGATGCCTTCTCTTTTTCACTGCAAGTAGCCAAGGCACAATTTTAACATCGTAAAAAAATAACCTTTAAATATTAATTAACTAACATTTTAGAATAAATATTACAAAATCTATACGATCGATCGGAAAATCACTAAATTACAACTTCACGCAACTTTGTGTTTTGCTATAATTTTCAGTGATTTTTAACGTTGTAAAGTAACGTTAAAATCAAGAATATTTCAACATTAGATTTTAATGTTACATGTCAACGTTAAAATAAACAATATTCTAACATTAAATTTTCACAAATGTTAAAATACAACGTTGTGGCAACGTTAGAGTATAACGTTAGTATCCAAGGTTGTGAAGCGGAACATTTATACATTGTGACAACATGATTTTAAACATTAATTGAACATTGCGAAAACGTTAATACAACGTTACTTTTCTACTAGGGTGCTTATTTGATAAAAAGTTATGCAAATAAAAAGCATCGCCCTCTAGTTTTTAAAACTGTTGAGCTTACATTTTTAGTTTTATTCTAAATAAACAAAAGTTTTTTTGTTTTAAATTTACAAAGTAAATCAAATAAAAAAGTACTCACATGAATTAAAAACCAAAAGTTACAGTGAGTTTTGTTTAACATATTGATATTTTATTGAGTTTTGTTTAAGCAATCAAAGCACTCAAAGGGCACTTTAAAAGTATTGCAATAAACGTCAACTTCTTTTGGAATGAATTCTTTAAAACCTTATAACCTTATACAAGAAATTTTGACCAATATTATTTCTCTAAGTAAGATTATACTTATTATATAAGTACCTAATATGCTTAAGGATACATTGTTTACTCAATATTAATTGGCACCTGGGTGGAATTTGAAAAATTCAAGATCGTATATAGTATACACGCAAAATTTTACCTCTTCTCTTCCCCTTGCCTCAGCTCACAGGTGTCAGTTAGTATTACGATTACAGTACCAACCTTTGAGCTATTAATCAGGATATTAAGTACTTGTTTTTATTAATCATGTCATGTGATCCACTTTTTTTTGTTTAGTTTCTAAATCTACCAGTAAATGGATTTAAATGCATATTATTGTTCATAGAGTGGCGTGAATCAATATACACCAGGTACCTGAAAATTTGACGCATGTTTATAAACAAATCAGCTTAATGCTCAAACTCCGCGATTAGTTAATGGCATCATTAAAGCCAGATTTAGAACTGAAACAAGTCCTGAAGTTATAAAATGCTTCGAATTTCATAGTATATTCTTGACAGTATATTGCATTTTCTGTGGATATTGTCCAGTCAAATAACGAGAAATTCCAGTGTTAAATTGCAATAAATGTACACTCCTGTTATTTTTTCACCGGGAGATTTGCGTAAGGGGGGTCCGCTATCTTGAATTTTAGCAGTGAGTGCGATTATCTCGCTAAATATGCATCTTAAGATAAAAATGTAAATAACCAATTTCGTTAAGGAGAAAATTTCCAACAAATTTTGTTTGGATCATTTTTTTTAATATATCGATAACGACCGAGTTATAAATATTCAAAATGGCCATGTTGGGAGTAAAATTGTTTTTTTCGATTTTTCAGCCAAATTATTCATCAGAGGATAAAAGTTGTTATAAGCAAACTTGTAGCTCTTGAAATTCTCTATTAATATAAAAAAAAATGATCCAAAAGAAATTGTTGGAAATTAGTTCCTTAATTAAATTGGTCATATGCATTTTTATTGTAAGATTCATATTAAGAAACACACCCCTAAAATTCAAGATAGCGGACTCCCCTTACGCAAATCACCAGGTGAAAAACTAACAGGAGTGTTCTGTTACCTACCTACTACTTACTACTACTACCCTTTAAAATGTCAGCCCGTGTACATTTATTGCAATTTACATATATTATTTGACTGGACTAATATACATATATAATTTCTTTGGGGTCACTTTATTTTTTTAAAATATCGAGCATACTATATCTTTCTTGGTTATGACTTTTTTTACTGGTAAGTTTCTGTTAATTAAAGAAATATTTTTATAAAAAGTTTAAAATGTAAATTATCGTGATTTTATTCTATTTTGAATAACTCTAAAATATCGGAATTGTATTCTGTTTTGTAAAACTTATTAAAAAATTACGCCTAGAGAGATAACATTTTTTCTATGGTTTATTCCTAAAACTTTGTTGGTAGTGACTTTTGACTTCTCTCATTTGGGTTCTTCCCTATGAAAAATAACCAATAGAAATCAAATACAAACCAATAGAAATTTGTATTGGTTTTTATTGGTCTCTATTGGTTTTATTGGTCTTTATTGGTATTAAAATTAAACTCTATTGGTTTATATTGGTCTGTGTTGGAAAAAATTTTTACTGGTTATTACCAATACAAAACGTATTGGTCTGTATTGGTTCTTTTCCAAAATATATATTATTTTATTGGTATGTATTGGTTTAAATTGGATATTATATTTATTGGTAAATACCAATACAAAACTTATTGGTCCGTATTGGTTTATTTAAATATTTTTTTTAATATATATTGGTATCTAATGGTTTATATTGGACTTTATATTTATTGGTAAGTACCAATACAAAAACCTTATTTTTGTATTGGTTTGTATTGGTTTATATTTGACCAAATATCGATATTATATTTATTGGTAAATTCCAATACAAAAACTTATTGGTCTGTATTGGTCTTTTTTAAATATTTTTTTTTATATTGGTATCTAATGGTTTATATTGGATATATATCGGCTATAAAAAATGTCTTCTCTACCTTGGTATATAATTACTATTATTATTTAAAAAAAAAAAATAGTTAACAAATCACATGACTTTTAAGTTTGTTTGTTGCATGTGATTTTTTTGCAGCAAATTGTATATGACCTATATGGGTCATATATATTCGAAAAATATTGTACTGGAAAATTCCAATTGAATCTGACATATATAACGTTGTATTGGTTATTTCCAATAAGATACATTTTATCTTTATTGGTCCGTATTGGTACATTATTGTACCGGTAAAATCCAATATAAACCAATATACCAACTTCTACAAATTATATTGGTAATTTCCAATAAGATACATTGTATGCCTCTCTATTGGTCTGTATTGGTCTCTATCGGTTATTTTATTGGAAAGCCCATTATAAACCAATAGAAAACGACTTACACAAGATTGTATTGGTAATTTCCAATAATACGTTTTTCGAGTCTCTATTGGTTTTTTTTCGGTTTGTATTCGGTTATTGTACTGGTCTATATTGGAGTTTACCAATAGAAACCGACTTACGTAAGTCGTTTTCTATTGGTCTGTATTGGTATATACCAGTTCAATAACCGAGTAAAAACCTCAAAAAAACCAATAGAAAATTTCTTCTGTTCTCTATTGGTCATTTTTCATAGGGTTCCTTTCACAAAACTTGATTTTCAGTAAACTTTTATTTCAATCTGGTAAGTTAACATGTTTATAAAAACTAGATTCAAGGACCTATGCACAAGTAGACAGAGTGATGAACAAAATGAAAATTCAATAAAACACATTGGTATATTAAAATTTTTGATGAAAGACGGTTTTGGAAATCTGAAAACTATCCTATAATACTCTTACACATAGGCTATGAAGAGTATAACAAGCAGTTTGCATCGTTACTTGTACGGGTTTTATATATGCGTGAATTTACGATAAATTTCAAATATCTAATTGGCCCATTAAGACTATTTTAAAGACCAGAAGACTAATTTTAATTTGATATATTACTCTGCTGAAATAAACAAACTACCTAAGAATTTTACTACTACTAGTATAATAAGGTACTTTTAGTAGCTATATGTAACTATAGCTGGTCAAGATTACCCAATAGGGTGGTTAATTTTTATTATCATTGCCCCAATCTAAGGCAACATTTAATATAGTTGGGTAGCTAACTGAAAAAAAGCACCATTTTTTTACAAACTTCCCATATCTTAAGCTATCAATTTTGAGTGGGATCCACTTCACTCCACCACTCACATGGCAGCCACCTTGAAAAATATAGGTTAAATTATGGCTCAGTTTCTAGAATTTCACAGGGGAGAAATATATTTGGCTGTAAGTTATATCATAGATAATATCATTCTCTGGGACAATAAGGAAGAATATAAATATAAATATGTCCTGTGCAAAATTAAAAGAAAATAATTATCCACAAGCCAATGCAAAATGGCATTGAAAATGTCAATTTTTCAATTTTTTTCAACTTTTTTAATATTTGTCCTAGGGTTTTCTCATATTAGGCTATTTTTTTAAATAATACTTCTGGTACAACAGTATCACACATATACATGGTTTATAAAAATTAAAATAGAAATAAAAAATAACAAAGGAGAAAAAAAATTGGTAGACAATTTTTTTTTTCGATTTTTATGTACTTTTAGAGGTTTTAAAAGAACTTAGGAATAATTAACATTGAATATGTTAACACTTTTAAAACTCGTGTTTTTAAAATATTTAATTAAAACACTGACGGTTAAAATCTGTCAAGAACCAAAAAAGTTAGAAAGGTTTATATAGATGACCGAAAACAGCAATGTAGCGACCTCCTTGATCAGCTCTTGCTCTGAAAGTAGCAGGATTTAAAAACTTTTATATCCTGACTTATTGTCCCAGAGAATGATAATACCTATGAAATAACTTACAGCCAAATCAATTTTTCCTCTATGAAATTCTAGAAACTGACCCATAATTTAACCTATATTTTTCAAGATGGCTTTTAAGTGGATCCCACTCAAAATTCAAAGCTTACGATATGGGAAATTTGTAAAAAAAATGTTGCTTTTGTAAGGCATTTAAACATCTACTCAAAATTTAGTGTTAAGCTGCCTAACTAATAGTATTTCCAAGGCTAAATGGCAATTGTAAAAAAATTGAACTTGAAGAGAATGAGAAAAAGGCTTATGTACTACATAAGCCTTTTTCTAATATGTAGGAAGGGCTAGTTAGCAGAAGGTATTAAATTGTAGATACCATGAGAGCTTACTTAAACATAATTTGGAAAGAAAGTTGCTGGGAGAGAAGAGAGGCAGGTAGGTCAAGAAAAGAATACTGCTCACAAGTTGTGAGTCACAACAGAGGATGTAGGGTACCTATATAAATAAGAAAATGAAAGAATTAGATTTAATTTAATTGGGATAGGGCCTGAAAATACCAGCGTAAAATGAAGTAGTATAATAATGAAATTTGTGCAATTTTTCTGCTAGTAGTAGCAGTCCAGGATCTATAGATACACTTCTAGAAGTGACCACTTTTTTGTTTATATATGCTAAGAAGGACCCAAAGTATGATTCAACATAATCATTATTTGGACCCCTTTTGAGCATTTATAAACAAAAAATTTCCCAACACAGAAGTGTATCTAGATTTTGGACAATAACTTCCTGAAACACAGAAATTAGGGTTTTGGTTTTTAGTTTTAAAATTGCAGTTACTTGAGAAAATAACTCACTTGTAAGCATATAAAATGACAATGTAAATTTTAACCTCTATAACATAAATAAGTACCTAGTAAATGAAGTGTTTACGTGAATTTTATGGTTCCCAGTGTATATTTGAACGGAATATGATGTATACAAAACATGAGAATATATTATTTTAAGCATGATACACACTTTTTAACGCTACCAAAACATTTGATATGTTTTAGACAAGCTGTTGAAAGACACTGAATTTTGAAATAAATAAATATTCTAAAATTGAACTTCAGTACGTATCCGTAAAAAATAAGACATATAAATTTACTATCTTTCGTTCAATGAGATTTGATAAATTGCCAATATATTTTAAAATTTATTTTAAGAAATGTAATGGATGCCTCTGAAAACTCAGTTGTTAGATAAAATGCAAACACTGCAAAAATACTGCTGCTAAAAAACTTATTTTCTCATATAAATTAATTTTTACAACAAAAAAATAAAAAACAATAATAATAGATCCTTTAACCCTTTTGCCATAAACCAGTTTCCAACCAAGAACTCTGAATGAGTGGTAAAATCGCAACACTAGTTTAAAAGAAGTACTGCTTCTGAACGCAGCGTCCAGACGCATAACAAAAACGCTGTATAGATGCCGTACCTTTAGGACTACCGAGGTGTTTATAGGAGCGCCTAGTTATAGCTACCCGTACTGAGCTGCGCATGCGTAGTAGAGGGATAACAGTTTTTCAATGTATTATTCTAAATGAAACCAATTTTTTACAACAAAAAAAAAAACAACAACAACAACAGAAACAACAAAACCCCCTATTAAAAAAAACACAAACAACGCAATAAAACAATCTCGGTGCTATAATGAGCCTCTCGTAGTGTTTTTTGATCCTAGTTTGGCCACGTATACACATCATATTAAGAAAACTTCACATTTAAAGGCAAAAGATAATATATGACCAATAATGGAAGGCTGATGTGACATACATAAAGTATGAAATGTGATTATTATTAATAAGATGTGTGTACTATTTTATTCACAATCATTAAAAATGTAAATACACAACCTGATATTAGTTCTGAATTTTGATACATGAAATGAAATATACGTTGTGGATTTATGTTTTACTAAGCTTAAATGCACTTTAAATCAATTTCAGTGATATAAAAAGATAGAAATATATTTCTTATGGGAAGCAGTATAAAGTAATACATGAATGCATACATCGTAGATTCTCACAGAGTCGTAAATATAAAATATGGCCAATTTAACTTAATAACGAACATTAATTTGACTTAAAAGCCAATAACTTATTCCACAGGAAAACAGACTTAGTCCATTCCTATCAGGTGTTCAAGAAAAACAGAGTAAATATAAAGGAAATTTGGCGTTTTGGTTTAATTTTTTCAGATTTTGCGTCCCAAAATCTATAGGATATACCACATCCCTATTGGTTAGCGAAACTATTTTTGTGGATCTTTTTAATTAATAAATAATTTTTTATATATTTTAGCACCTTTGCTAAGTCCAGTCACATAATTTTTGTGCCTGTATAAGAATATTTTTAAGAATGCATTCATTAAAAACTATGTAATTATAATTATGCTTAATTTAAGTCTAATAATGTCTATCATAGGTTCAATACTAATTACTTTGACCTAATTAATTCATATAGATATAAGGAGCTATCCATAAATTCTGTCACAAAAACTATGATTATTAACCGACTTCCAAAAAGGAGGTTATCAATTCGACGTCTGACTTTGTTTTTTTTTTATGTTTGTTCCCGTATAACTTTGGAAGAAATGAACGGAATTTGATAAAACTTTTTGCAACTTAAAGAGGGAATTCATGAGGTGGTCCCGTTTTAATTTGACGCTCGGATAATGCCGGGTAAGCCAGATAATTAAGATAAATCTAATCATTCTAACGCAATTTCACTTAAAAACGGCTTAATTTGGTTCTACTACCAGCCAAATTTTTAGAGAAATATCGGATAACTCGGATAAGCCGGATAACTTAATTAAGGGGTCACTTAAATATTACGATACACTGAAAATCTTTTAAATGCCGCTAAACTTGATTCTCTGGACCTGTAATATTAAAATACCAAGAGAAAATAATAAATTTTGTGATTTTACTAAAAGGCGTTGTTTGATTATTACTTAACGCTTAAAGTTTAACAAGATTTTCTTAAGTATTTCGTTTAAAATAACGTTGGTTGGACTCTTGGGCGTTGAAATAAAAATATTACTTTTATTTTTTTAGAAATTTATCTAATTTAGCTTAGATGACGTTACAAATCTACAAGCTCTGTGTCTCTAAAAAGTAAAAAATAAAAACTTTTCGCAAAAAAATGTGTCTAAAAAGTAAAAAATAAAAAATACTTAAGTCGGTGCCAATTTCACAGCAAACAATAATAAAATAATGAAAAAATAATTGTTAGTAATTAATTTAGGGAATGGTGAAAATGGCACCGACTTAAGTATTTTTTATTTTTTACTTTTTACATAGAAGTCGGTTCATTTTTTTTGCGAAAAGTTTTTTTTTTAAATATCCAAAATTGTAAGAACAGGAATTTGTTTCATTTTAATCAAAATTATAAAAATATTAATTGTTATTCTATCAATCTATCTATTTTTAATCATCGTGCAGAGGGTTATTGTTAGACTGCGCAGTTTCGGGCCACTGGCCCTCGAGGGTTCGTCAGTACCAAGAGTCAACCCTGTACGCTGATTGAGAAAATACTTTTTTCTTCAAGCGTACTAAAATGTTCATATTTTATAACTGAACACACTAGTTAGAAGTCATCTATTTTTTTACAGTAAAAAAATGAGTTCATAGTTGTACGCCGTAAAAAAAAAGTTACTTAGCAAAACCACCACTGGCGGCAGCACTCTTTGACTTTGATGACAGCCATACTTCTAACTTGTTTGTCTATTATGTAAACAGGTGGTTGACTCGAGATTCTGTGCAAAAACCATGTGTGAAATTGATTAAAAATGATTAAAGAAGAATATATGGTTTATACACCTACAAATCTAACAGAAAAAAAGTTAAAATGAGGTTTAAGTTTATTTCGAAAGGGTTTTATTGGCCTTTTAATAAAAAAAAACATACTTTATTACTGAATAAGTTAAATTCAAAAATTAATATTTAAAAAAATCTATATAGGATGCTTGAAGAAAAAATAGTATGTTTCACTCAGAGGAAAAGTGATTTTTTTTACTCGTCTGTAGTGTCCGGACTCCGCTTCGCGTCTTTGGTAAATTCTAGAGACTAGTAAAAAAAAGCTTCACTTTTCCTCTTAGTAAAACAATATACTATTAGACTTTATTCATTTCAGAAGTAAAGTCATTAGATTAATGCATATTTGTGCATCTATTTCTTAAACTGACAAGGGCCAGCCCCAAACTTCTCAGTCGACTGCAGTCTACTAATATCACTCTGTACAAAAATAGATGAAACATTTAATTTAAATTAAGGGGTAAATTACTCCTGGTAATGCTAAAAAGACTAAGTCGGTAGCGCCGTGTAAAAATTTTGATTGAAGTAACGTTGTTTATGGACAGGGCCTAATACACATGCTATATGATTTTTTATGACTTTCTCAGAGTAAATAGGTTAAAATATGTTTTGGGAAAGGAAGGAACTAGGTGTTCCACCAAAATGAATGCATTTATCAAAAAATTGATAAGGTTTTGTAAATATCATAAATAAGGAATTTTTTTGACAAGACTGAAAGGAAATGTATTCCACATCTCACACTTATTTACTTTTGAAAGCCAGTTTCATTTAACACGTTAAACCATTAACAAATAGATTTTACTTCAAAAATACAGACATATGCAAAAAGGAAGTAACAGATAAAATGACACTGGAGCACAAAACAAAATAAGAACTATAAACCAGACAAGACAAATTATTTTTAATAAAACTTTATGACCTGAATCCAAACATACATATGGGTTTAATGCGAAAAAGAAAGTAATTTGACAATTAAAATTACGGATAAATATATATTTTTTTGCACGACCAAGACTAAAACCTAATTTTACGCTTTCATTTTTGGGACTAAACTTGCCGTTTTTCTCCCAAGGGAATAAAAACCACAGCAACCTTGATAATATTAAAATATTATACTTACTATGTGCTTTACTGGTTCAAAAATTAGGTTTGGTGGTATTTTGTAATAAATTAGCGATTCAAACCAATTTGATTTTAACAAAGAAAACCTTTAAAAATAACATTGTTATAACAATTTATACATAACTTAAAATTTATCATCTTCGTCCATTTTTTTGACGTTTGTGTCAACCGTATTAAAAAACAATTGAAATCGCGATAGCCATGAAACTGACTTTTCGCAATTTACAGGCATCTTGATTAAATTACGAAAATAAAACAACCGATTTTAGACGCGTGGTTTTTAATTTTAATTTTATCTACCTACCTAAATTATGTTTGGGCCTGCAAAAAAAGTGTATATACCTCAGGACTAAACTTGGCTGTTTTAGTCTCTTGCATTTCTCTTTCCCTCGCTCTCTACGCTCGCTCAGGAAACACTAATGCAGCGGGACTAAAACAGCCAGTTTAGTCCCTTGGTATATAAATAAGTATTTAAACTTACTTGAAAGATTTTCTTAATCCCTTAATTTTTAGCCCTTTTATATTATACTATACTTTTTAAATATATGTAAGGTCACATATACTAAGTTAAAAATATGATCCTTTAGTTTAAAATAAATAAAATAATTATTATCTAGATGCATTATAATGCATCTAGATAATTATATCCTAAGCATCAAAAATCAGAATTAAAAATAAACATAAGAATGAACGGATTAATCGTTCCCTTTTAGGATGAGCTTACTACGAAAAATTCAATGTATGCAGTTCATATGAACACAGTTTGTGTAAATAATTTTAACTATTATATTGTGTAAAATTGACTTTGAAAACTCTATTGAACACCAAAAATACTGAAATAAAAAAACTGGGACATGGACGTTGTATTGATTTAACCAGTATACCTTACTTAAATTTTGTTTAGTCGTCAAACATTTATAAATACACATATTTCAATCCTTTTTCCATAAAATCCCTTAGAATATATCGACAAATATTGAAATTTGTCACATGTTTACACATACAAGAATAAGTTAAATAAACCTTTGTGGAAAGGCCGCTATTTGAATATATGGTTATTGGACAATAGGATTGTCATACGTTGAAAGCACTCCGTAAACTTTAATAGTTTGGTAATTAGATAGCAAAAAAAAAGCTCTGGAATTTATATTTGCAGGATTTTTTAAACTTTAAAGCTACACTACAAAAATAGGTCTTTTTGAAGTAAAAGAATAAAAAAATAAGCATTTTTTTAAACGTCCGTATGTCCGTCCGTCCGATGTCACGATTTTTGTGATAACTCTAGAACGAATAATTCGATCGACTTAAAATTTTCAGGAAAAAGTCCAGTTCCACGACTGGAAGATCCCTAAAAAAAAGTTATGGGGGGTTAAACTTTTAAAAAAATAGAAAAAAGCTAAAAGTAAATTCCGATTAACCTAACTTTTTTAGAAAAAAATTACTTTTATTAAACCTTATTATTATCCTTTGATCAATTTTACCAATTTTGAAAGTAATACCTCCAAAAAGAAAAAAGTTAAAAAAATTCAAAAAAGCTAAAAAAAAATTCCTATTAAAATAACTTTTTAAGGAAAAATTACTTGTATTATAAGGATCAATTCTACCAATTTTAAAAGAAAACCCACCAAAAACAAAAAAGTTATGGTGGTTTTTTTTTATATTTGGTTTTTCGCACAAACACAATTAAAAAAAAAAGAATTAAAAATTTGGAAGGTCTTTTTTTTTCTTTGACGTTAATTTTTTTTTTTTTGGAATATGGAATATGGAATGCGTAGCACATATCTTCACGGTTTTTTTATGTAACAGATTGGTACTTTACGTTAACTCATATTACTTTGGTACAAAGGAAAATAAAAAACCCTTTACAAAAAAGGTTACTACTTCAATTTATAGTATCTCCAAAAATATGTCAAAGAACATGAAAAAAAGATTGTCTAAAAATCTGTGTAAAAAAACTTTGAGGCAAAAAAGTACCCTTAGGAGGATCGTAGCTCCCTTAGGGTTGATTTTCGGACCAATTTTATAGGAACCTTCTTTCATCTTTTTGCACGTAGAATCCCCTTAAAATTTTATACCTTATTTTTAAATCACCCAGTATAATATATATTATGTCAAATTTATTCGAATATATAAAAAGTATAAAAAGAATCAATCATTTGTGCAATTTTCCTTAAAAAAATATTTTTTTTAGTACAGTTTTACACTATGCAATTTTAGCGATATGCAAGATAAAAATTACTAATCAAATGTATACTAAGATTCTTCTTGCTATAAACTTGAGCATCACTAAAATTAAAAGTAACATGCATTTCTTTAAATGAAATAATAAATTACTTTTGTAGAGCCAAGATCACCATTTCATCTGCCACAATTTAAAAAATGTGAATGACAACCTCGCAAATGAAAAATTAGCTCTAAATACTAAAATAATATAGTCTCACATATCTGGCATAGACCCTGCATTAACTTAAAACATATTGCGTTAAAAAATTAAGCGTTGATAGCTGTTAATGTTACAGAACTTGATTGATTTTTATTTATGGAACTATTTTTTAAATTTTTAATCATAATAATATTATTTTTAATGCCGATAAAATATATAAATATAATTTCATCAATGTTTGTCGATGAAAAATAGATTTATTGCTACAGTGCGTTATAAAAAAAAGGCACGATTACAGAGTGTTAACTAATTAGGGTAAAAAAACTTTAAATAAATATTTTATAACGTTTTGTTAAATAAATATAGATGGTCTCTACGAATGTTCTAGACCTATGTCATAAAACTAAAAATTGTCCACTTTTCAAAAATATTATCAATAATAGAATAGAATGGAATAGTTTATTTGTGTTAAATTGATTACACGCGTTAAATTTATAATACATGGTTTAAACATAATAATTAAAGATAGATAAAGACAAATTAGTGTACAAAAAAAAAAACATACACATACACATACAAAATAAATACCATATCAGAGATGATAATATATAAATATATGATACACACGAAAAAAGAATTAAATAATTTAAAAACAAATGCAAGTTAATAATCAAATACATTTAAAAATACACCCAGAAGCATATCTAAGATTACCAAAATTTAATTAAAAATAATCAAATTACATATCGTTAAAATTATTGGATAAAAAGTCTTCAAAACTATAAAATGCTTTAGATGCCAAGTAATTTTTAATGGTTTTTTTAAAACAAACTTTTTCCAATTGTCTCACTTCAAGAGGCAGAACATTGAAAAACTTTGAAGCATGGTATTTAATGCCAGTCTGATTTCTATTTAACCTAGTATATGCGGGACATATATTTTGATTTGACCTTGTATTGCTATTATGAGTGTTTTATTTCATAGGGTTACATTTTAAGTAAAACAGACAGTCCAATATATACAAACAAGGTAAGGTGAGAATATTAAGGGATATAAAGTAAGTTTTGCAGTCCTCTCTATACCCAATACCAGCTAGAATTCTAATTGCCCGTCTCTGTAATTTAAAAATGCGACCTATAATACATGAGTGCCCCCAAGCTAAAAGACCATATACCAAAACTGACTGGAATAAAGCAAAGTAGGCAGTTCTAAGGGTATTCGTGGAAACGTTGTTTGATAGACTACGGAGCAGGTATGAAGTGGAAGCTAATTTATTGGCAAGAGTATCCCCATGCGCATCCCATAGAAGTTTTTTATCCAGGTGGATACCTAAAAATTTTGCGTCATCACAAACGGGAGGTACAATGCAATTTATTTGACGAAGAGTAATTAACATATTTTGCGTTTTATCGACATTTAAGCTAAGCTTATTACTACTGAACCATTGGACAACCCTTAACTGAATTTGTCTTCCTTTCTCCACGGCATCAGCAAGTGATTTACTTCTGGAACCATATGTCGTATCATCAGCAAACAATTTCAGTATATCCGTGAGAAACATTAAAAAAAACGGCAAATCGTTAATAAAAATAAGAAATAATAAAGGGCCCAAAATGGAGCCTTGAGGTACACCAAGGGTTAATTTAATGGTCTCAGATCTTAAGTTATTAATAAGGACATACTGAAACCTATCCGATAAATACGACATAAGAAGTTGACAACTTGAGTCCTCAAAATTATAAAATTTTACTTTACGTAGAAGAATTTCAGGGTCAATACAGTCAAAGGCTTTCGTCAGGTCCAGTAACGTAAGAAAGCAATATTCTCCTTTATCCAGACAGTCGTGAAGCTCTTCAGCAAGAGCAAGGATTGCCTGAGTGGTGGAGTACCCATTCCTGAAACCATACTGATGTTCATTAAATAATTGGTTACTTTCGAAGTATGTTGTAATTTGTTTATGCAATACTTTTTCAAATATTTTAGAGATTATTGGAAGTAGGGAAATGGGTCTTTAGTTATTTGGGTCTTCTTTGTTGCCTTTTTTGAAAATTGGTACAACACACGCAATTTTAAGACATTTTGGAAAATTGTTTTCGGATATACAACGATTAATTAAAATTGTCAAAGGAATTACTATTAAATCTATAATACCTTTAATCAATGGGACGCTTAAACCGTAATAGTAATTATATACCAAAGTAGAGAAGACATTTTTTATAGCCGAGCGTATTTAAGAGTGCGAGGCTATAATAGTCTTCTCTACCGTAGTTTATATATTAGTTTTTTCACTACTAGCACTATTTAACTATTTGTATTCAAAAAATAAAAAATATTATTAACAGAAATTATATTTCTTGAAATTTTCATAAAAATCAAGTAGCCTTGATAAATGACATTTGCTCAAATAAATACTTTGAACTGACGTTTAAAAATTTAGTTTTTTTTTTAATTTTATTCATATTTAGCAAATTATTGATTGTATTAATTGGTAATAATTATAATTAATTATATTTAATAAATAAAAAGTTATTTAAAGCTATTTTCTTGGCTTTAATTAGTAAAAATTGCACAACGAACTAAAACATATAAAGTAACAGAAATAAATTGTTTATAAAATTTACTCCTACTGAGAGAAAAATTATTATTGCTATTGGTGAAGAAAATTGATTGCACAGTCTGAAAACATGATAAATAATGGTATGCGAAAAAAAATATATTTAGTACACTATTGTTATAATATTGTAAAATTATCGCATTTAAAATTTTGTAAGTAAATATTTTGTTTTCTAATACAACCGATGTAAAAAAAAATACTAATTCAGCTATACTTTTATCCCTGAAATTATCTGAAAAAAAAAAAACATTTTTAAGGATTGTTAAGAAAAGTTACTTTGTAAAAAGTCGATGTTATTATATACTAGTTTTAATAGTTTTCTTAACTCATTAGCAAATACAGGCAATTAAATTTATTATTAAATGCATAACGAATCAATTTTAAACACACCGTAATTATGACATTAAATTACTAGAAAATCTTGCCTACTGAATTATGTATGAAATGATACTCTTTAGTGTCAAAATCATGCCAGGAAAATTTGATATACAGCTGTCTGGATTAATTTTTATTTATAATTATCAAGTGTTATTAAGAAATATTCTGTTGTAAAGGAATAAGGGAATATTTTTTTTACATTTTTTTATAGTGCGGAAAAGATTGATATATAGCTGTCCAGAATACAAATACCAATTATAATTGGTATTTGTCAGGTGTTTATAAATAATAGTATATTGCAAAGTAAAAAAGGGAAAAAAACATTTTTAAATTATTTTTATTTTTTTTTTCATCAGAATGCTTTTATGATTTTTTACCAAATCGTAATTATGAAATTAGATTACTATAAACAGTGATTATAAAGGAGTTCTCTTCTTTAATCAATGCTATAAAATCCTTACTAATGTCCCTTTACTGTCAAAATCATGCCAGAAAAATAAAATATAAAGTCGTTTAAATTAATTTTTATTTATCAAGTGTTTGCAAATCATATTAAAATACAAAGAAAAAAAGGAAATAAAACATTTTTTTGTAAAGCAAAATGGGAATAAACATGTTTTTGTTTTATTTTTTAATATGCTGGAAAAAATCATATAATTACTAGAATGATTTTTATTTGTCAAGTGCTGTACTTTAAAGGAGAGGGAATAAAATAGTTTTAAGCTTTAAGTTTCTTCATCATGCCAGAAAAAATTGATTCATTTTAGACAAATCGTCATTATGATATTAAATTTTAATTTAGTACAATTTAGTATACTAGAAAAAACCCGTCCACGCAATTTAACATAACTGATACACACAGAAAAGACTTTCTTAAATCAATACTATAGTGATTTGTATGTAACAAAGAGAAATATATTCTTCTTTAATGCATACCATATTCTCATATAGTATTCATATTCGTATTTAAAGCAAAAAAAATTGCTTTAAACATGATAAGAATAAGAATATGGTATGCATTAACCGAAAATACATTCACTTCTTTATATAAAAATCGCATTAGTCTTGATTTAACAAACTTTTTTCTGGGTGTATCTAGATTCATTTAATTTATGTGTATAAAGTTTTTGTAAATATTAATGTCATAAAGCAAAGGTAAAAGGGAATGAAACATAATATATTTCGAATGTTTAAATATGGTTTAAAAACTTGATGTGTAAAACTTGTTTTTACACAACCTTGTATCTCTCTCTCTCTCTCTCTCTCTTTCTCTCTCTCTCTCTCTCTCTCTCTCTCTCTCTCTCTCTCTCTCTTTCTCACGCTCTTCCCATGTAGTTTCTCTGATTTTACATGCTGTGGCTATTCAACCACTACGCTTTCCTCCATTCATTTGTTTCTTGCCGTGTGCCTTTGCATAATTAAATTGGTAGTAAATTTAAAGTCACTGAAAATAAATGGCTAAAAATATTGTGATTGAATTTTTGGCTAGTTTATTTATATGTTTTGAAATCGTTAAGTGTCGATATTTCTAAAAATAACTTCAACATTCGGCGATAAATAATAATTAGAAGCAAAAAAAGACGGAACCTGACAATTTTAATGGGCTATAACTCTTTTAACCAATTTTCATTTTATTATAATTTTATTTAAAATAAGCAGTAAACATACACTGCCAGACTTTAAATTCGAGACTCCTAAAAAAATCCCATTTTTGAAATTCAAATATTTCGAAAACTACTTAATGGATTTGACTGATTCTTTTTTGTTTTAAAGCTTAAACATTCTCTACTTTTGTTTGTATTAAGAATGATTTACTTTTTTGATAAACTTGATTAAAAGAAAAACTTAACTCGGTTAAGCTTCAAATTTAAAGCACAGCATCAATCAAATTCATGTAGTACTTTTCGAGTTAACTGAAAAAATGACAATTTCAATTTTTTGTAAAAAAATGTATTTTCCCCATTTTCCCCCTTGCCGCATACCAATGTTCACCGAGCGAGAGCTTTTGGTAAAATACCAAATTTCTAGCCCAAATTTCAAGTGACTAGTTTAAAGCGTTCTTAAGTTATCGTGCTTACAAGATCGACCGACAATTTTTTGTTTTGCGGGAAATTGATTTATATCAACGTAAAACGTCATAAAACGCAAAAATACGCACAAAAAATTTTTGAAAAAGGACTTTTATTTACTTTTGCTGGAATTGTGATGATAATATTTAATGGTATAAAACAAGAACTAAGGAGTTTTAAGGGACCTGCAAAGTTAAATTTGAAGCACCTGCAAAATCTTAGCTTTATAAACTTTTTATTCTTATTCTTATATGATATAAACAAGATGTCTGGATGCTTTAGCTAAGTTCCTCCAGTCATCTTGGATATAAACTAGGTCTCAGAACGACAATGAACAAATAAATAAATAAATAAATAAAAATAATTCATGATAAATAAACTTAAATAGTATATTATGATCCAAGGACGAGAAATAATGTTTCTCGGTCGCATGCGGAGACTTTTTTTCGAGGCGTGAGCCGAGATTCACAACCACGTAAGACCAAGATTTATTTCTTGTTCGTGTATCATACGCTATTTTTTTTCGCTTGTAAACATATTTTTAACAAAGAAAAAAAATAAAAATAATAAGTAAAATTAGTTTTAATTTGGTTATGTCAGTTATCTGAAAATTTTCCATAAGGGACAGCAAAAGTACTTTTGTGGGCTGCAGATCTCTTAAATAAGACAACTTAAACTATCTTTAGCATATATTTGATACTTTCAGCTCTTAAAATGTGTACAGGGGGGGCATGGGGAAGCATGGGGGGCATTTTTTTAAATGGAAAGGGGGGTCGTGTGATACATCATTTTAAAGCTTATGAAATTCTCCATTTAAATATATATTTTTTAATTTTTTTAAACATTTTTTTTTGGGTTTAGAAAAGGGTTAAAAATAAGTATTTTTGTCAAAATCTCTCTAAAAAAATCAAATAATCTTTTTTTAAATTACTAATTTCATGATAAAGAAACCTAAATTATACTTTTAAACTAATTTTAATTAACACAAATAAAACAAATAAAAATTTACAAAAATAAAACTTAAAAAAAGCATTTTTTAGCACAAAAAATTTAAAATATCAAAACCTTAAAAAAGTTGTTTAAAAAGTTATAAAATATACACTCCCATGGAGAATTTTATTTGATTTAATATGATGTATCACACGACCGCCCTTTCCATTTAAAAAAAAATGTCCCTCAATGCCCGGGCATGCCCACTGCCCACATTTTAAGAGGTGAAGTATCAAATATATGCTAAAAGTCGTCTTTTTTAAGAGTTTTAAATATGAAGTTGATATCTCAAGTCGTTCAAAAGTTAAGAGGGGGGGGTGACTTTTGGACCCCTCTGTATATAGGGTTCCTACACTCTTCTAGCTCTGAAACTGTGAAGAGTAAAAAAAATTAAGTAGCCAAATTATTTCATTATAAATAGATGCCTATTTTAAATAATGTTTAAACGTATGAGTAATTTATTACTCTACGAGTCTAATAATCTCACTTTCCTTCAGAGCTATACAAAATATTTTCATTTTATTATTATCAGTTATCAATATTCTTAGCCAATTTTATGTCCCATACAAACAGAAATAAATTTATATAAAAATAAATATCAAATAGATCTACTATACATATCTACTATAACTATCTCAATTAGGTATTTTTTGTGTGTTTATACATATGCTAATGCAGCTTGATTTGGAATAATTATGCAGGTACTTTCGAGATTTTACAGCAAGGAAAAATGTTTTAGGGTCAAAGGGCAACTTTTTTACAGGATTGGGGAGTCTTTTCCAAAACGAGCTAAGCGCCAAATATTTAGGAGCTCTCATTTGACGCTTATCTCGTTTTGTTTTAGTTAAATAATTTTAATATTATTAATAAATATTAGAATTCATTAAATAAAAATAAATTCAGTCCGATCTGATACATTTTTAAAATATTTGTTTACCGTTTGACTCACACTTATGGTAGAAATTCGTAAATTAAGAAAAAACCTCATATACAGGTACTTCCAAAAATCAATCCTAATGGAGCTCTGGTCTCCTAAATATGCACCATTTTTAAAGGGCTATGGTAGCTTTAAAAGCGGTTTTTCGACCTACATGTATGGCAACTTTTTTTCTTAGTTTTTGATGTAGAATAACATTGAATCATGAAAATTTTGGTTTTCAACATTTTAGTATTTAATTTTTCGTCCTCGAACCGTGGATTTCACCTTTCACATGAATTTTTCTCGAAAACGGTTAATCCTAACAAGAGTACCTTTTTTTTATGTATTTTGACCTAAGGAATCATATTTCAAAAATAAAATTGCAAAAAAGTTACACAGAAAAAAGTTTGGGACAAAAAACTGATAACCCCTCCCGTTTCGCACACCCCTGGTTGAAATAAGTACATGAAAATAACAAATAAAAACGGGTCTTGGTAGGATTAGTTGACGTGCAAAACCTCGTTGATATATCTCAAAGGGTTCCTGAGTTATTAAATAAAAACCGTTTTTTTTAGCCACTTTCAAAGGGGCGTAGCTCCCTTATGACTCATTTTTAGACATATGTTTATAGGAACTTTTTGTCATATTTTATAATGTAGAATCATCTGTTAAAATTTCCGATGCTATTTCAAATACACCGTGTATGTTTTTTTCTATTTTAGAACCTTGTATAAAAAAACGCTTTAATATAATGTAATAACATTTTGAGAAAAATTGCTATTCCTTATTCGTTAGCCCTTCAAAAGTGTATTATTTATTTTAATACTAAAAGCATTGAAAAAATTATATGTTTTTTTCTAGTTTAAAACCTTGTATAAAAAAACGCTTTAATAAAATGTAATAACATTTTGAGAAAAATTGCTATTCCTTATTCGTTTGCCCTATTTACTTTTTTGAAATTCAAAAGTCAATTTTGTCGACTTTTTGACAAAAACGCAGCTCTCCTGGCCCATAGTGCATTCTTGAAGGTACACACCGCAAATCGGTCCTAAGGGAGTTATGGCCCATTAAAAGGGATATTAAAATATCTATTTTGAGCTAGAGGTACTTGGCTTTGCATGTGGTTTAGTATTATTAAAATCAATTATTTAAAGTTATTTTATTTTCTAGGTTTTACCGGAGGCGAGCGAAATGGCTTACCACATTTTTGCCCAAAACTTTTTCCATTGTAATTTTTTTGCATTCTTTTTACAAATTATGGATTCTTTGAGTTAAAATACATGAAAAAGATTCTCTTAGTGTAAAAACAAATGGTTTCGAGAAAAAACCATTAAAAAAAAAATTACAGGACATGCCCCTAACAAGTGCTACTATTTAAAGAGTCCATAACTCACTTAATATTTATTTTTGGGCCAGTGTATGACAAACTGTTCTTCTTAAATTAATGTGGAATCGCCCTGCAGGGTTAAATTATTTTATTAGCGCTTTTTTTTAGCCTTATTTAAGAGCTTTGCGGACCTTGTTTTTAATATATTTTTATATTCTTTGATATATTATGTGTGCATTCAAGGATGGTCGTGAGTTCTAGGACACTCTGTATATGTATTAAAAGTTAAAGAAAAATGTTAAAAATTGTCGGCAGCAGTAAAGTATTTTTTATAACGTTTTTATCGAGTCGTAAAAACTTAAGGAATCCACCTGTTAATCTGAGAAATATTAAATTGACTTTTAACAGTTTCAATACAACCATAGTACTCTTAAATCGTCTAATGCCTTGTACAAATACCAATTTAAGTAGTGTGTGTTTTTTCAATAGTATACATCATATATGGCTATGCTAAGTTTCTAAATTAACATCTCAGTCGAACGATCGAATTGAAAATAAAAACATAAACATTCCTCAATGAAAAATTTACACAGTTTACCAGAAATTGCCAGCAAAAAAACAGCACTAGGTGAGTTTTAGTGATACATTTCAAGCGATACCAGTTTTGGTTTTAGTTTAAAATGACAGTTGGTCGTTTGTGGTATCTCACTCTCTCTCTCTCTCCTTTCGCTACCGTTAATTTGACGGTGGAGAAAGATTCACATAGGAATGAGTTTTCTACCAAAAAAAAAAAAAAAACGGTCATGGAAACTGAAACCCAAACCGGTGACGATGAGAATCTGTCAATAAAACGCAACCACTCAGTTTGTTCTTATATTAGTTTAATAGCAAAAAAAAAAAAAATTTAAAGGTAACGAATTTTAAATTTACCATTTCAGATTTAATACTTTATAATATACGCAAGGACACGGTACCCCTCAATATTCTAAATAGTATATGTATAGGTTTAATATAAGTCCTACAGACTGTAGGCAGAACGGTAGGCTACAGTTCTGTAAAAAAACAAGTTAAGTCGGCACTACTTTAATCCAGGATCCACCCCTTAAAATTAAGGTTTTGTGTAACGCGCAAAAGCTTTTTTGAGATAACATTAAAGAGACCAAAATAGCATACTTGACAGGAAGGATGTCTTGTAGCAGAATTTTCGTAAAATATACGGAAACAGTTGAAATTGTGACTTTCAACAGGTAAAACCTAATTATAATTAATATAACTTTTTTATAATTATTAAACGTCAAACAAAATCCAAAATCTATGGCACTTTTATACATACTTGCTTTGGGAACGTTCATGTATTACGTAACGCAAATTGTACCTAAATTCATACACTTTCTACCCTGGTTCTCGCGTTATTTAAGGCTGTAGAGATTTCATATCTTAACTAACCCATCCCCCCTATTTGGGGGGGGGGTAGCCTAAATATGAAATCTCAATAATCTATAATAACGCGAGAACCGGGGTATGAAGTGTATGAATTTTGGTACAATTTGCGTTACGTAATACTTAAACGTTCCCTTTACTGTTATGACTTATATAATTTTATTATGTTATAAATAATTATACAAGACAAAGTTTTTCTAAAGTCTCGTGTCAAATCATAAATTTTAGTGGTACTTACATTTATTATTATTTTGAAAAACAATTATTTAAAATTACTATTACACAGTCTATAATGTATAGCGAATTATATATAAGATACATAATTCTTTGTGTTCCTTAAGGGGCGGATTTATTTAATTTTAAGGGGGGGCATAAATAAGGAAAAAAATTGCGCTTTCATCAAAAATACAATTTTGAAGGTATTTCTATGCTACTATATCTCGCTAAAATCACCCGATTAATTTTTCAGTTCGGACAGGTCCATTTTTATTTTAAATTTTGCAAATTTTGGTGTAAACAAAGTTATCAAAATTTTCACCCCTTGCACCCTCCCGTCACAATTTTTTTTTTCAAATTGCTTTCTAAAGGTGAATGACAAAGTCTTATTTGGCAAAGGGCTTATAAAAAATGGATAGCTGTTTGAAAAAAAAATGAAAAGGGTCGGTGCAAGGGGATAAACCAAAATTTGCAAAATTAAAAATTAAAAATCGACCTGTCTGAGCATTTTTTTCTTTAACTTGTAACTGGGAAGTTGAAAAAAATGCTTCGATCGATCGATTTGCAATTTTTAATTTTGCAAATTTTGGTTTACACCAAATGTTATCACAATTTTCACCCCCTTGCTAGATTTGGACTTTTTGAATGAGTCTTAAACATTTTTTTATATAGATATATAGAAAGAAAAAATATATCATTGTGAAATTTTGTAGGTATGTTTATTTATGTTTGAAGAATACATTTTTTTTAGATTTTTAAAGTGCGATTTTTTGCATTAAAATTAAAAAAAAAACATCAAAAAACGGCGGTTGCCATGATCCCGGCCGTTTGGATCGTCTAAAAAAAAAAACAGGATATTAGTCAGTATTGAAGTCTCAATACCCTACATAGAAAAAAAATTTGAATGTTCCAAAGTCCAAAAAATAACAAAATGGCAGAAGTTTTTCTTGAAATTTATTTAAAAAAATTGAAAAATGACCGCGATTTTGTTATTTTTTGGCCAAAAAATTTCTTCTAAGGTTTTTTTTTCAGTCGATCCGAACGGCCGGGATCACTGTTTCAAAAAAAATTATTTCAAAAAAATGGCACTTTAAAAATCTATTTTTTTTTTGTATTCTTTAAATATAAATAAACATACTTACAAAATTTTACTACGATATCTTTTTTTAGCATAAAATCTGTAGCTAAGAGTTAAATAAGGCCGCCGTTGAAGCCGTATATCTATTTTAACGATTTTTGGAAATTTTAAAACCATGGTATAATACTCTTCAAGCATTTTGTGTGGGGAAGAGTATAACAATAAACATTGTAAAGATAAAGACTGTTTATTTTATACGTCTATGTTATTTAGTAGATGGTATTTTAAAAATATTACCACATAAATACCTAAATGGGTAAGTCTTTAAATAAAAAAAAGAAAAAATAAGCATGTTTTATGTATGTATGTATACCAAGTGATGCATATCAAAACGCATAAGAACTAATAATACTACAATATTTCTTGATATTAAGAAGTGTAACTCAATTACTTTTACCAGAAACACTGTACATGTCTTTGACTCTATTTATCATTTAGGTACACAAGCATTAACCAAAGTCGAGTCAATCAGGGACCTTGGCATTATCCTGGATAATACACTATCTTTTGAGACACACATACGAGATGCAATAGTAGGCAAATAGTAGGCAAATATTAGAAAATGCTGGGATTTATAATAAGAGTGACAAAAAACTTTAAAAATGTGAACTGTGTTAAAACTCTTTTTCAGAAGCATTCTTGAATATAACACAGTTGCCTGGTCACCTTATTATTTTAAGCATATTGAAAGAATTAAAAGAATTCAACGTATTTTTCTGAAGAGACTTGGTCACAGATTTTTCCCCAACCTAATTACAAATACATATAATCAGGACCTTTCGTTTCATAGGTTTCTTAGCCTAAAAGAAAGAAGAATTTTATTAGATTGTGTATTTTTACATAAAATTTTGAACGCAAATCTTAATTCAAATTTACTAGATTATGTAAGTATTAGAGTACCGGTACATGGTTGTAGAAGACAAGATACATTTTTCATTGCCAATTCTAACAGTAACTTAACACAAAAATCTGTTTTTCAAAGAATACCAAATTATTATAATAATAACCTAAACAGTATTGACATTTTTAAAAGTTCTTTGGTCGCATTTAAACGTAACATAATTAGCTTTTTAACCAGTAATAGATAACCATTTTAATTAGTTTATATTAATTTTAGTGTGGAAGAGTTTTGTTATTAAGTTTCTATTTATCTAGGCTTTTTTGTAAATTAGTCACTTCCCCTATTGGGATTAAATTCCTGTTGGGAGTCCGTCTGTATAAATAAATAAACAAATAAATAAAATAAAGTAAAAAACAAACCAGAGAAAAAAATAAAAATAAAAAAATACCTGAACTTTAAGCGTGAGTATAAAATTATTTAATATGCTATATGCCCTACTTGGGGCTCATCCACAAGCTCGCATAACATAGTACATAAGAATGCTATGCGTGATTGGCTTGATGTGCCGTCATGTATTTTGTAAGCCAATCACGGTATGGCATTCTTATGTACTATGCTTGTTATGCGAGACTGTGGATAGGCCTTAAGCTATTAGGGTGCACTGAGAATTACCGTAGTAATTACAAAATGCATTTGCCTATTTGGAACCCCAGGCAACATTATTAATTACAAGTTGTTACAGTAAAATATAACAGAACAACGTTATGTTTTACTGTAACAACTTTTAATTATTAACAAATGTTGCCTGGGGTTCCAAATATTTAAAAACGTTGAGTATTTACTACGGTAACGAACCTTTTGCCTTTGCGAGATATTCACACATTTTTACTTTTATATTTTACAAGAAAATGTAAATTACACCTCAAAAACTGCTAAAAGAAAACCTAAGATCCATGTTTGAATAAAGATTTGAAAGATGTTTAAAATAATGTTCGCTGGCCAACTTTTGTTTTTAATTTCCCCTTATGCTCTCTGTGTAATTACAATGGGGACTTTTAATTAAACATCAAAAAGTTGCCCCTTTTGATAAATAAAATTAACTTTTCTTTCAAAATTTTCATATTTTTTAAGGAAAAGCTTTTTTTTTTAATTTTAATGTAGCCTATAATAACCACGTTTATAAAATGTTCATTCAAATAAAAGAACTGAATCCAAATCGCTTAACTCCGTTTAGAGATATGACGGAACGTATGTACAAATAAAAAAAACAAAAAAAAATAAAAAGTCCAAACGAAAAATCACGTAATTACATACAAGTAAAAAAGCATAACCCCCCGTTTTTTGGTCGGGGGTTGGGAAAAAAGTCTATAATAGAAACGAACTAATAACTCTTCTCTCTAGAATACTCATACCGTTAATATAAAGTATGGCCAACATCTCGGTTTGTTTGTAAACAAATAGTAGGTGTATTCAGGCCTGAACAATAACAGTTACGAGTAACTGACTAACTAGACTAACTAGAACAAAGCTGTGCGAGCGAGACAGACAAATGTATATGTTGGCTACGTTTTTGTCAGTTTTTACAAATGAAATGCCTATTCTAGAGAGAAGAGTTATTAGTTCGTTGATCATAGATATAGTATAGTATACAGCAACCTTGGATCCATTTTCTTCAAGATTCTTTAAGTAAAAAGTATTTATTATAAAAGAAATGCATGTCAAGATTCATGAAAGAAAAGTATTGCATAATTTTATTATATTCCTAACTATTATTAATTATTCTTAACTATTCATAGTCAATGGTATTTAATTGACATTTGTATGAAATAATAGCTGGGCAATAATTCATTGCAATTAGCGCGAGATTATTTTTTTAACGATCTTGCATCTTCAAAGTATACTATATATAACAATTCGGGAATATATGTAATGCTTCGCATTCCATAGTATACTCTTCACAGTGGACAGTATATTGCGTTTTCTCTTGATAAACTTTTTAAAATAATTTTTTTTTTGAGTTCGGACCCACACAGTAAAAAGTGGTTATTTGTACCGAAATAGTATGTTATAATGCAAGGTCGAAAAATACTATTTTTAGGGCGATTACGGATTGCCATCCAATCTCGAAGAGCGAGGTTGGCAACCGTTATTGAAATATATTAATAAATACATGTGTATGTTTGACAACAAATTTGAGGTTATAATTTAAACGTCAACAGTTTCAATATCAATCAACCAATTAACGTCAACTATTTTATTTTTACTGCCCAGGCCAAAAAACTAAACTTTTCGTACAGGTTTATCATACAAAAAGTGGCGTTATTAGATACAATCGAATAAAAACTTTTTTTACAGTGTAACACTTTTTTGCTTATGACTTGATTTTTTTTAATTTAAATGAATATTTTCTAAAAAATAAATTTATGTTTTCTGAATCTTTGGAGTTTATCAGACTTTTTTTTTATATTTGCAACCCCTTTAACTTATTATTATTATTATTATATATAGACAATATAGGTTTTTCTATCATATGACTTTTTTTCTGAAAGTTTTATAACGATCCAACATTCCGTTCTCGGGTTATCGTGTATACAAAAAACGTGGCACCTGAACGAACAAACAGACAGACGGATTTTAAATAAAAATATTGATCTAGGATAGTTTTGAAAACCATGGTATATTATACCAGGTATAATACTCTTCTAGTACTTGTGCTGTCAAGAGTATAATAACAATAAATTTATATTTATGTAATGCTATTTCACGCTGTATAGTTTTAATAAGTTAAGTAATTAATTGCCTTTAATTACTTATCTAAAGGTAATAAATTTGTGCATATATCAATATTAATTATTGCTACAGATTGCTTACAAAGTGAACAATTAAAAGTTTTATTTTGAGTAAATTTGCACATAAATCAGGTTAAAAAGATAATTTTTTAATTAATTTACAAAAGAAAAGTTTTATTTATTAGATTCCAAAAGCGTGTAAATGTGAAGAATCGTTTAAAAAGTTAAGGAATTGGGCAAGATAGTGCCTTTAATCAGGGGACTAGGAAGTTAAATGCACCTTTTTCTTTTTTCTGGATTTTTAAAACATTTTTTAAAAATCCCACATTATTTATTTAAAAATTTAAAAAATGCCTCGCCCTGAAAAATTCTGAGGGATTGTAGTTTAAACTTTTATCTATAATAAAATTTTATTAGTGATATGACTAATTATCTTATTTAATTAATAAAAAAAATATTTAATATAAAAAGCTTATAAATATTTATAAGTAAATAAAAACATAATGTAATTCAAATAAATATTAATACATATTTGTATAAAAAAAATTAACAAATAAAAATTAATATTTAGTAAATGAAAAAATAAAATAAAAGAAAGACAGTAAAATTACGTTCTGATTCATCAAAAAATGTTAAGATAGGTTCTTGTATACATAAAATCTATAATGTTATAAAGCTTTAAGGTTTACATACCTTTAAAACCTTAGGTTTAGAAACAGTGAGTATCAAAAGTTTGCCTCTTCCTTTAGTTTTGAACAGTATAAGATATTAATTTTAAATTTGAAACGCATAAATGAGGGTGCCGAAACTATTTATGGTATATAATTTATATTTTTTATTTTAAACTACAATTTGACGCAAAGTGCGAAAATTTAATTAAATAGCGAAAAGTAAAGGAAAACAAAAAAAGCTTTAAAATGAAGTATCATATATAGGAATCTTTAAATTTAAAAATGTTTCCCTTTGTTTGCCCAAAAGATCTAATTATTAAATGAAACGCTGTATATAAAAACTTAAAACAAGCTAAAAAAAATAAAACAGTGAAAAAGCTTAATTTTTAAAATGCGAATCTAAACTGTCAAAAATCTTTAAATGTAAAAAAAGTAATTTTAATGCCCGTTAAAGTCACTTCACTCAAATGAAAGTAAGAGTTCTTTAAAGGTATTGACTATAGTCAATACATCTAAAAACTATTAATCTAATAAATGTTTACTTTTATATACATATATAAATATAAATTTAATTTTAAAAATTTTATTTTCAAAAAAATAAAAAAAAAACAAAAAAATTTAAACAAAACCTTTCAAATGGGGAATGACTTTTGATACGCACTGTACATAAAGACTAAAAACGAAAGTTCAAAAAATAAAACAATAAAAAAGTTTAACTTTCAAGATATGAATCTAAACTGTCAAAGATATTGTATAGCTACATGTTTTCATAGGCAAGAGGAAGGGGTCAACTTAACTACGAAGGTAAAAGAAGTTAAAGCCCGGTAAAGTCACTTTTCTAAAGTGAAAGTAAGAGTTCTCTAAAGGTACTCACCACCAGGACATAGAGACAGGGGTGACAAGCAATAGGTAGATGGCCACCAGCACAGCGTGCATATCACCGCACTCACTCACCTAGGCGAGCCCCATGACTGCCGAGACGTTTTGTGGTCGGGCCGGAGAGCACTCTCAGGTAACACAGCATCTCTGTCTTACTACCCAAGTGTGTGCGAAGATACATATGTGTATGTGCATGCGCAAGGTCTTATATGTCGAATTTCAAGGGTTCTGAACCTGGGAGAAAATTAACCCTATGAAGATGGTGTCCACAGAAAAGTATTGCAAACTATTAATCATAGGAATACAGTGATCAACAGGTTTAAAATAAATACTTTTAAGTAATAAATACTTAAATACATGTATTAAGTACTTTTTTTATAGTCCTTTCGCATTTTAAGTGTTCGACCCGTGGGAGGACTAAGCCTATGCGGATAATGTCCACAGGTAAGTTAAAATATATACCTATATTTAAAAGTAACACCTTTAAATAAAAATTGGTAAGTACTGTAAATAGGTTAAATTTCAAATATTTTGAAGTGGGGAAGATTTAACCTTATGAAGGTGGTGTCTACGAATTATTCTCCTAAAAATAAAATGATCAATACTTTTTTTGTGTTTTTTTTTGGGAACTCCCAGTAGAAAATTCTATTTAGATTAGATAAAGAGAGAAGTTCTACAGAAAGAGATAACAGTATAATAATTAATATTTTAAAATAAAATTATGCATATTTTAGGAAAAAATAACATTTTAGATTATATTTTAAATTACATTAAGATATTTGTTTTTTTTTTAAGTAAAAACTATTTTTTTTTATTTTTATAACGCAGCTATGTGTACAGTAGGTCTAAAGTTTCCTAGGGAACTTATGACCTACTACTTAATTTAACAGTCATTGATAATATCCCGGTGTGTGTGAAGATTTTGTACTTGTTTTTGTGTTTAATAAACTGTTTTATGTATTCTTTAATAATTTTGCATAAAATGCACATTTTTTGTTGCACTGTGATAAAATCCAAATATAATATTTTCAGGGAATTTTCTTTTTGGGTTGGTATTGAAGTACTAAATTTATGTTGCCTAACGTATTGGACTGCTGTCCACTCTCACGTGCATGTGAAATATTGTCCAGCATCTCTGTCTCTGTGAATGTGTGCGAAGATACATAATTATATGTACATTAGAAAGGTTTAACGTAAAACATCAAGGGTTTTAAATCTAAGACAGAACTAACCCCTTAAAGATAGTGTCAACAGAAAATACCATCTTTTCAAATATGAGCAGTATCCCTGCCTTAATGCGGAAGATAATAATGTCAAATGCAAAGGGTTTGGGACATGTAGAAGAACTGACCCTATGAAGATGATGAGCACGGAATTAAGAAAAGTTTCACAATTTGCTGGTAGAAAAAAAAACATCAGCAATTTGGCTTAGTTTTGTATTTTTTTTTAAATGTTTTGGTTTTATTATACATGAGGGTGAAATTATATGAAAAAGGTTAGTTTCCCACTAAATAAAGTACTTCCGTTGTAAATATAAACATCACTTATCTTTATATCTACCTATTTTTAGAACTACGATACCTTAACCTTAATACATTCACTAATAAAATTATGTCATTGTCTTTTTATATTGGACCAAGTGTAAAAAAATACTTTCTTCTACAAATGTTACGAAAAGGTGAATTTTCTATTTCAATTTTAGTTTTAATATTACCTATTCTAAGAAAATAATAATTTTTTACGTGCAAGTGTTTAAACTGTATTTTTATTAATTTTTCTAAAGGCTTTAAGCCAAAAAACTAGGCAGATAGGTATAACTCTTTCTACCCTTCATTGAATCTAGCGATCCTTATTTTGAGGTCTAAACTTCTGCACATACGAAAGTTCTTTTTCGTTTTACTCTTGTTTCTCTTTTTCTTCTTTTTCTCCTTATTTTTTCTTTTTTGTTTTATCTTTCTTCTAGTTTTTCTTGTTCTTTTTTTTTCAAAATAGCTTATTTTCTAGGGGTACTTACTCTCACTCTCTTCGTAACGTTTTTACGATGGTTCTATATCTTATTCTTTTCTCCGAAAATGAAAAGACAATTCTACATTTCTTGTGTAAGCAGAGTAGACTGAATAGTTCACAATCCTATTAGGTAATTCCGAGGGTACTTCGCTCCTCCATAGCGGCTTATGAGGATCCCTGTGTCAGCTAAACAGCTTCTTCCTAGTTTTTACGGTTTTTACCCTGCTTTAAATGGAAAGGAAGTCCTTGGAATGTCTGCCAAAGCTGTGTTTCAAAGTTCTCTTTGTTTTTTCATCAGTGTAGAACTAAAAAAAATAAAAATATTAATATGCCTATTAGTTAGGTACTTTAAGTATATAATATATAAATATATTTAATGAATTTAAAGTATTTTATACTAATTATAGGCAGATGTTAATTACTATAAAAAATAACGCTATAAAATTACTTATTATTTTTATTTTTAATATAAAATAATAATAAATATGATGATAATAATCTATAATACTTAAGAGCCCATGCTTATTGAAAAATAAAGGAATTATGTTATGGAGAAGATCATAAATACGTTTCAAATACCTTGGCATTTTTAGTACGCAATACACACAAGATACTTGTATACAAATATTCTCATACTAAAGGAGATCTTTGTTTACTTTCATACATTTAACTACAAAACAATTCTAATTATTAAAAATACACAGCCATATAAAAACAACGAATTTGAGGTCAAAATAGTACCTTACATGGTAAATTTTCGACATAACGTCAATAAACCTTATTTTTGTAGTCGAAAATAAAGCTTTTTGAGGTTATCTCCAAAAGTAATCGAATGAGGTGCTATTTTGTCCTCAAATATTGATTCAGCGCCTCAAAATACACAGTACAATAGTCTCTGGAACAATTCTTAAATTTTTTTGTGTGTCTGTTATTTTTGAAAAAACCTAATTTAAACAAAATGTTTTGAGGCATCACTAATGACTTGAGGCATTTTTCTAAACGTTTTGTACCTTCTTAAGTCAAAATCTGCAATAAAAAAAAGTATACCTGCCTGTAGACACTGCATTTGGACATGGAACCTATTGTCCAAATTTAAAGCCCCTAGCTTAAAGCGTTCTCGACTTATTCAGATCACGATTTTTTCCGGACAGACAGAAAGACAGATTTTTTTTGCGGAAATCAGCGATGCAAAAAATGCGATAATGTATTTTACGTAAAAATTTTCTTTTATACATAGTTGCATAGGAAATGAAAGTTCCTATTCACAGGCTCGCATGAGAACGTATTACATAATAATACGATGCCGTGATTGGCTCGATGTGCCGCCATGTATCTTGTAAGCCAATCACGGCACCGCATTCTTATGTTTTAGGTTCTGGATAGGCCTTAATATTTTTATTGTATTATTCACAGCGTCTGCGTTAGAATTATATACGGTAGTGTCAAATTTCAAAAAAAAATAAAAATCGCCTCGAAAATCGCCCTAGATAAAAAATTGTTGTAAGTATATAAATTTGTTTCATGAAAAAATAAGCAACTTTTTTTTTAAAAGGGTCTTTTTTTTGAAAAACAAATAATAAAAAAAATATTTTTTTTT
>OY294046.1:52048652-52076104 GCA_958510825.1 Brachypterus glaber
TTTTATCCTATAAAGGTGTGGGTTTATGGAGCAGTGTCCCGTTCTCATTCTAGATATAGTTGCTATTTGTGCTCTAGACAATTGTTTCCCTAGATACCACGGTTGTTTTGGGATTTTAATGTTCTGCTCCCAATACCGGCGTCTCTTAATTGTGAGTCTTGTGTCCACTCTGCTTTCCTTCTTCTCCTTCTTCTCCCTTCTCCTCCTCCTCCTTCTTCTCTTCCTCCTCCTCCTCCTCCTCCTCCTCCTCCTCCTCTTCTAACTCTTCCCTTATAAAATAGCTCGGTTGTACGTCCGCTAGTCCGTCCGACCGTCCGTCTGTCTGTTAGTCACAGTCGTTTATCTCAAGAACTATACAATATAATATAATAATGTAACTTAGGGATCTAAAATTTTGCATAGAAATATTGCCTTAGTAAGCTGTGAAACTAGTTCATGTAAAGAAAATGGTGAATATCTTTTTGTTAAAAAGGTAATAGGTAATGTTGTTGTATATCACATATTATACATGTTTATAATAAAAATAAAAAAATATAAGAGACAAATATTATGAATAATAAATATGAAATAAGCCTTTAAGAAAAACCATTTGGAAGTGCATCAGAGTGGCGTAAGATTTCCAAAAGGGGCAACGTGGCCAAAGGAGGAAAATAATATTTTTTTCGTACGATAGAACACAGTGGTATGTATCGTGTAAAAAATTCAAACCAAAACAAAACTCAAACAATCTTCTGCAGAAAATGTTAAATTAATTTTTGAGCTACCACTAGAACTTATAGATATACAAGCACGGAAAGAAAAAAAAGAAAAAAAAAAAACAAAAAAGACCTAGGTATGGAAACATAATCATTAAACTGAGCGAGCTCACGAACCATACTCGCACTTGACCAATTTTTAAATTATTTTCTAACAGTGTAGTATTAATTGTAATGGAATAGATCCTAACAATCAGTCTTAATATGTCTCTATGTACAGCTCAGATCAATCAGTGATTGTTAAATATAACAATATATCAATCCTACCTACATAGAAAACACATAAATGTCAATCAATCCGTAGGATTGTGTGTCAATGATACGCTGTTTACATTGAAGAGTCTTTTACTGGAAGTAAATTAAGTGGCAGGAAATAGCGCCATTTTAAACTAGATAAAAAATTATATTTAAGGATCTTGTCAAAAATTAAAAGACCTTAAATTTTCTGTTTCTTTCTAGAATGCAATAAAATGAGATAACAGCGGATTTTTGGAATATATGAACTATGTTTCGCAATAACATGTTAACACCCATTGTAAAAATACACAAGGTTGCTGAACATTTTAAACATTTTTCAGTTTTTTGTGTAGATTACGAAAATCAATTATGGCTATTTGAACTCTGCGTCTGGTGGGCGGAAGAGGGGGAAATGCAAAATTAAAAAATTAAAATATTTTTTCTAGTGGGAACTTTAATAAAAACTTATGTTGTATCCTTTTTTCAGTTACCAAAACTTGGCACAAAACACATAAATATCTTAATTTTTAAATAATTTATGATTCCCCCTCCCCTGCCCACCAGACGCCGACTTTGAATGGCCATTAATGATTTTCGTAATCTACACAAAAAAAAACTGAAAAAATGATACCCCACAACATAAGTTTTCTTTAAAGTACCGACCAGAAAAAATATAACATTTAATTAATTTCACCTTTCCCCCGCTTCCCCCGCCCACCAGATGCGGAGTTAGAATGGCCACCATCGATTTTCGTAATCTACACAAAAAAATGAAAAAAATTATACCACTCACCAAGAGTCTTCATCAAGTACCACACGGGACCCAAAAAATGCCGATTAGAAAAAGCACTAAGAAGAAGTTTAAATAGTTTTTAACCGACTTCCAAAAAAAGGAGGTGGCTATCTATTCGAAGTGTGACTTTGTTTTTTTTATGTTTGTTCCCGCATAACTTTGAAACGGATGAACGGAATTTGAAGAAACCTTTTGCAACTTAAAGGGTATATTCGTGAGGTGGTCCTGTTTTAATTTGACGCTCGGATAATGCCGGATAATTAAGATAAACCTAACCGATTTAACGCAATTTCCCTTAAAACCGGCTTAATTTGGTTTTAATATCAACCAAATTTTTAGAAAATGATCGGATAACTCGTATAAGCCGGATAACTTGATTCAAATATTACGACATGCCGCTGAACTTGATTCTGTGGACCTGTAATATTAAAATAAGAAGAGAAAATTATAAAATTTGTGATTATACCATAAGGCGTTATCTGATGATAACTTAACGCTTAAAGTTTAACAAAGATTTTTTTTTAGTATTTCGTTTAAAATAAGGTTGGTTGGACTCTAGGTCGCTGAAATAAAAATACTACTAAATTTATTTTTTAGAAATTTATCTTTAAGATGATGACGATTTAAATTTAAAAGTGCAAACGCACTAACAGTGCGTTGTGACATCAGCAGCTTGCAGAGATGGAAGGACAACTATAATTTTGCTTATTAGATGACGTTACAAACTACAAGTTCTGTGTCTCTACAAAATAAAAAAGAACCGACTTCTGTCTCTAAAAAGTAAAAAATAAAAAATAAGTCGGTGCTAATTTCATAGCAAACAATTTTACAACAAAAATAATTATTAGTATTTAATTTAGGGAATGGTGAAATTGGCACCGGCTTATTTTTTATTTTTTACTTTTTAGAGACAGAAGTGGGTTCATTTTTTTTTGCGAAAAGTTTTTATTTTTTACTTTTTTAACATATAAATTCACGTTTGTTAAAAATCGAAACTGCTTATGTAAATAGTGGATTCTTTAAACACTGAAACAGATACATAAATTCACTTTAAATCTTTTTAAACATTCTTATTTTTTTTTAATCGTTGACTGTTATTATAGTCCGTCCAATTATGCAAGATAGTAGTCTAAAATTCACGCCATTTTTAAGCTACATCATTGGTTAAAAACTCGTACCTTTTAACATATAAAATATTGTGACATTTTTGGTCTGTGACAATGATTGACGGTCCTTAAAGATAATAAAAGAAGAGAAAGTTACACTTAATGTTATTTTGTATGGTATTGAAAAAGGTACTTTTTTGGTTTATTCTTCATACACTCATACTAAATTAGCATATTCTACATATTTTACAAACGTAAATTATATTGAACACAGGGAAAACGTCAAATTTTTGGATTACAATTACAACTTAAGGCCTATCCAGAGTCTGGCATAACAACCATTACCATATACATGACGACACATCAAGCCAATCCTGGCATGGCATTCTTATGTACTATGCTTGTTATACGAGTCTTTGGGTAGGCCTTTTCCAGGAAAACAGTACCGACATCTGTTAACTTTTTGATACTACGATTTATGCATAATTATGCTATTTATGCGCTCTGTGGTGTAAAACGGGCCACGTCCCTTACTATCTTGCATAACTGGAAGGAGTATAGTTAAAAAACTTGAACTGGCAAAAAACTAAGGGCTTGTTGTGCTTTTTGTGCCTTGTAATTAAAATTTCCAAATCCTGCAGTGACTGGAGAGAATGTCCATTTAAAAAAACACACTGTATATAAGGCTATAGCCATATTTATTTGATGCCCACTTCGATTCAGCAACATTGTATTATGATTTAAATTAAACGGTATAAATGGCAACTTCTGTATTCTGGATTTAATAAAATTTATTAAAAGGCATTCAAAGATAAAGCAGAACTTTTGCTTCAGAAGGAAAATGTTGCGAACACAGAGTAGCTATATCTTGTTTAAAAGTGAAGCAAAGCATTTACAGGGGCGGATACGGATAAAAATCTTGACTTAGGGGTTGCAATGATAATGGATCACCAAAAGGCGCAAAAGTTGGGAGCCATAACCATAGGGGGTAGGTTGGTAGAACTTCCAGTCATATCGAAAAGTTTGCTAAATTCAGGGATATTTGAATAGGTATTTAAACGAAAGTGGGGAAACCCTGAGCTCAGAGGCTTTTTTTGTCACCCCCAACCCCGCTCGAGTTGGTAAAATTGAGTGAAAGATTTCGGAATTCGGTAGTATAGTTGGGTAAATTGGGGGTACAGTTGGGAAATTGGTTAGTAAAATCCGCCAGGGTTGAACAGTTGGGTTTTTTTTCAGAGAGAATGACCTTTTTTTAGAAGTAAAAATTTTGTTTTAGGGGTGAAGCTTCTTTTTTTGAGTTGAAAAAATTGTAGTATAGTTGGGAATTTTTTCAGAGGTGAGGATCTATTTTCAGTTATTAAAATTTTCCGCCAGGGTTAAAGCTTTTTTTCAGAGTTGGGAAATTTCTTAATCTTTAGTTGGGAAATGTTTGTCTCCTACCTCGGAGCACCCCTGATTGAGGCGATGATTCGTTATTATCAGCCTACTGGAGAACACTAACCCATTCTACGCATTTATTAATAACATTTGTCCCAACACAGAAGAGGACACAGAAGTGTATCTAGATTCTGGAGAAAGAACTGATTAAATGCATATAAAGAAATTATATTTTATTTAAATCAACTCCAATATGAGTAAGGATCAAGAATTTCCTAATTTGCATATATGGAAGTTAAGTAACTTGATCAAAAATTGATTAAACAGCCATTTTTTTCTATGTTTGCAATATATTTTGGACCCTGTTCCTTAAATGATCGGTTTTCACCTACCCTTGACATATAGTGCAGCATCTTGCCATTTACTCTTTGTCAATAGCTATTAGAATTTAGCATTAGCATTATAATGCGTCATTCTACCTATAAATTGTTTGTAAATAATTTTGGGTGTTTTTGTATTTCAGGGAGATTAATTAATGTTAATTTACCACTATGTACAAAACTGAACTAAACTAGAAGAGTAAGAGAAAGGAAAACAATTTAATATACCGAAATTTTGAAAAGGTATCTAGTTTAAATTTCATGTCTTGGAAGGTGTAGTGTAATTACCCTTTATCTTCCCTAGTGTGGGTCCGCTACTGAGTAACTTCTGCGCGTATCTGTACGGCCAAAGTGAACATTCTTAATGTCAATTGTGTGCCAGTATTAAATCCTTCTGAAATCCGGCTATTATTTCAGAGATGTGCTGAATTAACCTTGGCAGAAAATAAAATAGCAGCGCGATAGTGTTTTTTTTTTGTTCTTCGGCCGACTGACAGCAAAATGCGTCTGTCAACTTATTGTGGAATTCGAGATCGCTGAATAGTTGTCCTCTTTCCCAGACCCAGAGTATCTTTTGCGATTCGAAAAGCAAACATAAAAACCCGGAATTGTTGTCAACAAATATTTTAAACTTGATAATTATCGAAAAATCAAAAAACCGACTCATCAAAAATGTACCGCTGCTAAATTACATCAAAGTTTTCCTCCAAGACTACGCGTAGTCTTAAAGTGAAACTTTTATGTATATACGTTTACAAAAAGATATATATTTTTTAATATAAACCATAAACTGAACTATTACATCATTAAGTTCAGTTTATTTAGTTTTTTCTTTCAATTACAGATGCATAGAGAGCAACAAATAGCTTAAGTTTGTGGCGAAGTTTGTGGTACAATATCATCACCTGAACTAATGATTGAGGAACTACATGCTTTGATTAAATATGAACAACCCAAATTAATTATCAAACCAAATGTGGTTAATTGACAAAATTATGTATAATGTAAAACTCTGTGCAATAGTACAGAGTAATAGAAATTAAAATAATATTTGTGGCTTAATAATACTTTAAATTTATTGAAATCAAGATTTATAATAAAATCCTTTACTTGTATATTTTACTTGTGTAAAAACTGTCAATTATCGATATTTCTTTTACTATATATTAAAGGACGTTTTACTGAAAAATTGCAGACAAAAACGTCCACCCACCAAATCCATCTACATTCGCCTATTTGCTATATTACCGCTTAATTTACATACATACATATTGTAAAATCTTCGTTAAAAATGTTAGGCTTCATTTTTCGGACCTGCAATAATTTTACAAACTCTGATTGTCTAAAAGTCTTATATAGCTCCTTTGTAAGATCCAAATTGGAATATGGTTGTCACATATGGTATCCATATTACGACACTTATATAGATGGTATTGAATCTGTTCAGAGCAGATTTATAAAATTTTATACCTCCGATGATTCCGAGTTCTACACGTCAAATGCCTATAACCTTTTTTAATGCTAGAGCCAATACTAATATTATATTGAAATCACCAATGTACGTTATGTGCGAAAATTTTAATACAATATCACCTAATTGTGATATAAATTTTTCTAAATTAAGCGTTATTATTAGTTTTATAAGTTAATTATTAATTATTTTATTTGAATGTCCTGTTAAGTCTGTACTGTTGGGCAACAATGAAGTTATTATTATTATTATTATTAATTTGGAGACAAATATTTTGCCTCAATAATACTTTAAATTACTTGAAATCAAAATTTGTAAAATTCTTTACTTGTATGGAATTTTCTTGTGCACTAGTAAAACAGTTTATTTGTGTCAACAAAATATTCGGTTGGGTATGGCCAATTGAATTATTTGATTGTGACAAATAAATTTTATTTCTGTCAATAAACTATTTTGTTCCCATTAATAAATCATTTTGAAAATAAAATATTTGTTTCCATGAACTAAATATTTATTTGACTCAAATAAAATTTGTTACTCACAACCAAATAATTTAATTGGCCATATCCAAATAAATCTTTTTTATTAGTGTGTGAAAACCTTCAACCGAAAATGACTTATCGATAATTCTCTTACTCTGAATCTAATTCATCTGACTAAGAAAAATCACCGAGAACGTTTGCAAAACTGAAAAATTGTAGAAAAAAATATCCACCTAATTGATGTACATACACCATTTGCTTTATTGCCGCTCAATGCGGAGAAAATAATTTTACCTGAGTGTTACTTTAAATTACTTGAAATCAAGATTTGCAAAATCCTTTAACTTGTATGGCATTTCCTTGTGTAAAAACCTTCAATTGAAAATTTCTTATCGATAATTCTCTTACGCTGAATCTGATTGATTTAAATCTGACTAATGAAAATCACCGAGAACGTTTGCAGAGACATTTCTTTGACAAATTCTGGACAAAAACATCAATCCACCTCACCGATTTACATACGTCCATTTGCTTTATTACCGCTCAATGCGGAGAAAATCGGCTGGAGTGATATGTGGGACATCTGGCGGACGTCAATTGCACGTACACATTTGCCTTGTCCAATAAACAAGAGCTCCATGCAAACAAATGCTATCGGATAGCTCCGCTTAAATAAATTCTACTCGCTTTTGTGTTTAAGCATCTCGCGAGATTTTATATCTTGCAGATTATATTTATATCCTTAAAGTTACAAGGAGAATGAATACTTTTGATTAAAACTGGACGAAAAATTAATATGAGACAGGCATGTAGCCAAAAATAAAATTTAGAAGTGATATGAATAAAGGGACATATTTGTGTGCTTTATTGACCTGATTAGGCCAAGGATTTGCTTTCCTATAGTTAAATTTTTCATCGGGCATGGACAAGGAATTAAATGTTGGTATTACCTTTTTACATTATCCTTTCCTTTTGAAACCTCATATATTTTTATCTAGACAAATATTCAAGAACTATATTTACGATTATATTAAACCTTACTAATTTTAAGGAAATATTTAAGAAAAAGAACATCAAATATTTTTTTGGTAATTTCTTTAATATTTTAACCTTTTCCCTTCTTTACGGTATACCTTCAGATTTTTTAAAAACCTTTCTCCTGCTGAGCAAAATTTTAAAACTAGTTCACCCTGTAGATGTACATTAAGAGTGGATGATTTTGTGAGCGGTGAAAAGTTACCATTTAAGAAATAAATCCTTTTGGCTGTCAATTATTTTACAATATAATCAGTACTAAAGTACGGAGCATACAGTGGTACACAATCGGCAAAGAATTATAATTGTATGGAAGGCCGTATCTTGGTTCTACCGTAATTTCTGATAAGGTAACATTTTTAAAATAGCCGAAACAAGTTTTCAAACGAAGATATCCCTCTTCTGCAATCACACAGATTCTACAGGACCGTATTATGCTAAAAACCAAATAAGGAATTTAAAATATCCTGATTTGAATCCGGACAAGTCTTATTAAACTCTATATAGACCGATCAACCTAGAACAATTACTTAATTTTAGAAGCATATGTATATCCAACGTAAATTTTGAACGTCACAAGCCAAGAATTTTAATTGTTTATTTCTCGAGGGTGATATTTAGGTCCATTTATATTGCTGTTTTGCAAAAATTATATTGTTTCATAAGTAAAAAGTAAATAATATAAGGACATAAAGAATATATAAGATTTTAATTTGGTGGTTCCTCAAGGGTAGGATTTAGGTCCAGTTATATTTTTGTTTGGCACTAATGATATTGTTAAAATGATTCTATATATATTTTTTAAAAACTCTAAACCCTACGTCATCCTAAGTATGCCATTTATTGCACCTTCTCATGTCAACCTGCAAGTAAGGAGAAAAATAAAAAAATCAAGTTCCCCAAGGATCGTTTTTAGTTTTATTCATATATAGATTTTGCACTAATATTTTCATTTAGAGTAAAACTTAAAATAAATAAATAAAAAGAATTTAATAATTAAAAAAAAGGATATCAAAGTTCAAACTTAATTCCATATAAACTTTGAACTAATGATATTTTGTTTCATTAAATGCAAAAATATAGTAAAAAGTAAAATAAGTATAAGAATTAAAGTGCTACATTATAGTAATAAGTAATATATAAGTAATTAAACGTAATTAGAAGTACTGCAAGGTAATATATAAATTTTATATCTAGGTTTAGCGTTAATGATATTTCTTTTAAAAATATAGAATAGGAAGTAAAATAAATATAGGAAGGAGTGGGAAGGACAAATGATCACGTGACATGCTTGTTTGTTTTCAAGACGTATAACTAGATGTCTAAATATTGATTCAAAGTGCCCCAAGGTTCGTCTTTGGGTGCACTAATGATATTTAGTTTTTAAAATGTGGAGTAAAAAGTAAAATAAGTATAGGAATTCGAGAGTGTCTCAACTCTGTATATTCTCGTGTAGTTCGCGGTCCCAGTTGATATTTATGATTGTATTTGCAGCCGTTCTTGGTGAAACAATCAGTATGTGAAGAGAATTGAGAATGCGGTTATTGTCAGTCAGATTCGCTAAAAGCTCCGCTGCCTCTTTCGATGCACTCACACACTCACACATACACCAACTAAACTCTTTGAACTATAGTACTCTGTCTCCTATTTAAAATTTAACTATCACAGGGCCACAAAAAATATAATGTATGAGATAATATCATATAATATCAAAATACATCAATCCACTCTCGCATTGGAGTGCAAGTGATTTTTAAGGGTTTTCGGTCACTTGAAAAACGGAAAAAAATATTTTCAAGAGCAGTTTTCTCGAAAACGGAAAAATATAGCCATTCACTTTAAAGATATTCGGAATCAGGTAAAAAAATACTATCGGAATCGTTCAACAAAATATGCAATTTATTTTCACAAATATATGTCAGAAGATTATTTACCATTATTTACGAAAAACAAGTTTTCTGGATTTATTTGTAAATGGTTCTGTAATGTGTAGACCTTCTGCTACCATGATCCATAATCAGATTTTCTGTAGGGCTACTTCATCTCATTAATCCTTCGGGAATGCTGTGTCTCTTACATCACACTTAATTTTTTTTTGTGGAAATGTACAGGGCCGTGCTCAGGATTTTCTCGTGGGGGGGGGTGGTTATCAAATTTCATAAAAAAAAATAAAGGAGCTATATAAAGAAATGTAGATGTACATAATATATGATATATAATTATAAGATTATATTTTTATTCATATACATTTTGTTCTTTCAATAAATTGGTGCGTTGGGGGACAGATTGAGATTTTTCTTTATCAGGAAGTTCGGAAATTTTCAACAATTTTAGTTTAAAACCCTCCTGGGGGGGGGGTTTGAACCCCGAAAACCGCCCCTTGCGCACGGGCCTGGCCCTGTATATTGTTCGACACACGGATGTGTGCCTATTGAAAGTTTGTGTGGAATGTGAGTGCGTCTCATTTGCACTCACTCACGCTTATGACATAAAGAAGAGAGCGCCTTGTCCGTTCGGTGATACCTCCCCATTGTGTCGGTGGTTTTCTGCCATGTGAATGACTATATTTAATATTTTAACAACTGATATATTTTACATGCTTGTATTTAGTTCACTTTTTCTTGTTTGTAACTTCTTACAACGACATTAGATATTCTAAGTACTCTAAACTGACCTGTCATAACCAGGGTCTCTGACCCCCGTTCTGTGAGGGTAAATAAATTAACATAAATATTATAAAAATATTAAATTTTTAATTTGTATTAAGATATATATTTGTTCTGGACAAATTATTTAGATCTATTATACCGGGTGTCCCAACTCTATTTACCCAGCGATTTTCTCCTAAACTAAAAGAGATAATTAAGTTGGCAGTTGCCGTGAAACGAGGAACATGTACTTTTGGCAAGAATTATGTAATCCGTTAATCGCGTTAAATTTTTTGCACCAAGTGTTTTAGTATTAGTTATTTATTTACTTATTTATTTATTTGCTATCTTAGATATGCCCCGGATTCGATTTTATATATTTTATAGTGATTGTATGGATGATATGCAGTAAAATGACGAACATGTGATTATATTGGAGTAAGAAGGGAATTTTATGTTTTTTAATCATAAATGATGATAAATTTTGATTTGGAAGCAACTAACACGTGAAGAAGTTTTAATACGTACAGAATTTTTTCATATACTAGCGCATGCCCAAATATAATTACAAATTACAAAAAACTGTCTTGTCAACAGCTAATACAACCAACAGCAAACACGAAAAGGGAAGAAGGAAAAGAAAAAGAAAAAGTCTTACAGAAGACTGGAAATTTTCTATAATCAAAACAGGAGTGGGCATGGTGAAAAAGCCAGACAAGAACCATTCTTGGTGAATTGAGTAACTAAGAGGGATCTGGCTAATTATTTTACTGAGAAAAGGCAAAAAAAAAGGAAGAAGAAGAATCAAGTTCTGAGAAAACCATTTTAAATCAGACAACTTAAACTCTCTTTTTGCATATATTTAATGCTATCTGCTCTTGAAATGTGGGCAGGGGGCATAGAGGGGCATTTTTTTTTAATAGATTGTGTAGATTATTTTAAAGCTTGTAAAATTCTCCATTTAACTATATCTTTTTAAATTTTTTTAAACATTTTTTTTTGGGTTTAAAATAGGGTTGAAAATGGGTATTTTTGCCAAAATTTCTCTAAAAAATCAAACAATTTTTTAAAAATTACTAATTTCATGATGAAAAAACTTAAATTATACTTTTAAACTAATTTTAATTGGCATAAATAAAATTACAAAAAAAAACTTAAAAAATCTCATTTTTCAGCACAAAAAAATTAAAAAATCAAAACCTTAAAAAAATTGTTTAAAAAAATAAAAAATATACAGTCTAAGAGAATTTTATTTGATTTAAAATGATGTATCACACGACCCCCCTTTTTATATAAAAAATCCCCCCCATGTGCCGCTCCCCACATTTTAAGAGCTGAAAGATAGTTTAAGTTGTTTAATTTAAGATGGTTTTCGAAGAACTTGATTATCTCTTTTAGTTTTCAACAAAAAATCGCTGGGTAAATAGAGTTGGGACACCCGGTATAAGCTCTCGAAAAATGGTACTTAGTTTCGCTATTAACGTTTTCTATAAGCAGATTTATATAGAATTTCAGTAAATCTGCAAAGTATAAAAGCAATACATTGTGTGAACATTTTGCAATTTAATCGGCAACTTATCTCTTTATTATACTCCGCATAATCCAGTGCTAGAAAAGTATACCAATACGAAAGTTTTCAAGTTTCCGAAATCCTCAATATAATTTACTAATTGCAAGGGGTGAATTGCTGATAGTCGGTCCCGGCAGCGCGGTGGATAGCGCGTAGCACTGCCCCAAACCAAACCACGCTCAAGTTGGAAAAATCAACTAAAACTGATTGGCATTTGACATTTGTAGCACAGTTGGGAAAATTGACTGGTAGAGTTGGGAAGTTTAATGAGATGAGGCCTTTTTGTTTTATTTTGTAGTCAACAAAAAAAATTGTCAGATGTACTACACTGATAAAAAGGATATATTTGGATATGGCCAATTAAATTATTTGGTTATAACAAATTTTATTTGAGTCAAATAAATATTTACTTCACGTAAACAAATATTTTTATTTCAAAATGATTTATTAATGGGAACAAAATAGTTTATTTGACAGAAATAAAATTTATTTGTTACAACCAAATAATTCAATTGGCCATATCCAACCAAATTTTTTGTTGGCATAAATAAACTGTTTTATCAGTATACTTTTTTTTTAGAGAAGTTGGGAGAATTGAGTGGTAGAGTTGAAAAAGTTTTCATGGGATAATTTGGGAAATTTGGAGAGGCGAGGACCAGTTTTTAGTCATTAAAAATTTTTCCAGGGGGTAAAGTTGGAACAGTTACGTACAATGACGTAAAAGTAATAAACAATGACAAAAAAAACTGCTGTTGAATTTGTAGAAATTGGAGGAAATCTTGAAAGTAGCTCTAACCCTTTTAAAGGTAATTTTTAGGAATTACTTCCTAAAAGAAATTCTTGAATTCAGGTGTACAATTTTTTTTAGCATTAACTCTCGGAAAATCCTTTTATCGAATTTATCTTTATTTTTGACCTTCCGTATGTCAGAATCTTCTGTACACGATAACTCAATAACGGAGTATCCAATCAATCGATTGACTGATTCAGGAAAAATCAGGTAAAGAACGCTATAGTTTTTAATAAATCTTTTTAAAAATAAAAACAAAATGTTGTAGGAGGCGCCGCTTTAAAAAATATATATAAAACATAGAAGGAAAAGTAAACAAACAACAAATTTTCAGAAAACATAACTTTATTTGACAAAAATATACATACCAATCATAAACAAAAAAATCATGCAGCGCCACTTTTAATACCTTAATATCTAGAAAAGAGTATACTATGGAATACAAAGCATTACATGTCTTCACGGCTTTTCTCTTTATTACAGTAATAACTGGTAAATAAATCGTATAAAATGCATTACAAATAAATGCAACATAAAGCTTGGCTTAATTTATTATTTAAATCGTGCTATTTTAATTAATTAATTAATTATACGAAGTCTATAGACTTAAATATATATATTTATTGGATTTACCAACATTTATTTATTTACTTTGAGGACACATATATAAATTTTAAGATAGTGAAAATATCAGCAGTAGCTACTCGTCAGACGGTTCACTCACCGCAGTAATTAAAATAATCCAGCGCATGCGCACGGTTTTTTTTTTTGACGTATGCCAAAAATTATTTTAAGGTTATGTAACATTCTTTTGCAGAATTTTACAAAAATATCTACTTTTTTCTTTGCGAGCTAACAGTTTTTTTTTAATTGGCTAAAAGTACTCTCTTTTAATAGTATTTTCGTAAAAAAAATAGAGGAATATTCATTAATAAATATTTGATTCTTAAAATATATCGCCTTCTAAATTCTGAAATATCGTATCTGAAAAATGCCTCACATTAAAAAAAAAACAAAACCAGCAAACTACCAAACCAAACCATTATTAACGTAAACCAATGCCTCCCATTAAAAAAAAACACCAAACCAGCAAACTACCATACCAAACCATTGTTTGGTAAGTTTTAGTAATAAAACCAGAAATCAGTGCAAAAATATAGTTCATTTATGTGAACCGTAACCCCACTCAAAACAAAAATAAGCAAACCAGTGCGCATGTGCTAGATTCTTCTCATTACTGGGGTGAGCGAATCGTCTTGTCAGTAGTATGAAAACCCTTAAAAGGTTAACATAAATTCATCTTCACCAAATAATCAGTCCCATATATGGACATGTGCCCAAGACAGATTTAAGACATATTTCCATCTAACCCTAGCGAACTCTTTTATTTCCCTAAAAATGTATACCCTAAATTCTTTCCCTCCAAAATATCTTTGAGTCGGCACTTTAGTATATATTATAATATGTCTGAGTATGTGACCCAGTATTTGATCCCTTCTCCTAAGTCAAGAGTCATAAGCCTTATGGCATAAGATAAGATATAGTACCCAGTTTTCTCCTATGCGTTCTGGTTTGTATTTCATCTGATACTTGTTTATTTTTAATTTAAAAAAAAAAATATTTTTTTTTCTGGAATACCCCATATATTTTAAACTGGTCTTTCTTTCTCTTTGATGAAAACTACCGTCTAAAATCAGAAATAAAATGCTAAACAACGAAATAAACTCAATTTATATGTTTATTTGGCATAACGAATTGATGTTAGAGGCGCTAATGTGTTTTTATACCAATCCGACAATGTTTAATTGAAGAGAACCACTTTAATAAGGGGTTAACCGCATTGACAATATTTAAAAATCTATAGTAGTTTTAAATTGTCAAATGTACAGTGTACACATTGTACACATTGTACACACGGTGTTTGCAGTCTTTTGTTATTTTAATAAAAGGTTCTATATCACAAACATGAAAAACCAGCATAGAAACATATGTTTGGAAACAAACCCTAACAGAGTTACAACTCTTTAAAATTGTACTAAAAATAAGGTTTTTAATTAATAACTCTGGTACCTTTTGAGCTAAAGCGACGAGATTTTGCACGTTTACTAGTATTAGTAAGGGCAATTAGTTTGTTAATTTATTTTTTTTAATCTATAAGGAGACGTGCCTAGACGGACAAAATGTATGAGTCAACAAATTTTTGCCCCAAACTTTTTTAAGTGTATATTTTTATTTTTTTTTGTAAAAAATATGGATTCCTTGAGTAAAAAAACATAAAAAAATGTCATATAGTGTACACTGTAAAAACAACAGTTAAAAAATGCAATTAAAAGGAAGTAACCAAAAACGTTTTAAAAGGGTATTAAGTAATCATTTATTCAGTGAAGAATACTTTTTTGCTTAGTTTCAAATGAAGAATCGCCCTGCAGCAATAGAACTTTGTATATTTATTTTCGATATATTTCTTTAATAATAGGTACTCGTATAAAATTAACAGACAAAGAAAGCTTATTCAAATATCTATTAAAGTGATCCGTTTAATTTTTGATATGCTTAGTAGTTTACAAAATATAGCAACCCAAAGATTTTAGAAACAAAATAAACCACCCCATTTAAGAATTTTAGCTGTAACACAGGGTGTCAAAAGAAGTATTGCCTACGAATTATTTCCGTAACTATAAAAGATAACCTTTAAAATTTACAGAGTTGTATGAACCGTAAATACCCCCATTTTCGCATAGTCATTATTGATTTAAAAAATAAAAACTTTAAAATGACGACATTTTCATAAAAACAAAAGAACATCAGTTTCACATAAAAGGTAAATTAACCTACCACTCAAATATTTGAAATGTCAAGTTTCAGAAATATTTCAATATGGACGTCATAGGACCGCCATGTTTTTTTTATGAAAAATGGCTCCTGTGGCGACATCTTTAATGCAAATATAGCCTTGTGATATATCAGTGAATAGAAAATTTAAAGACGAATCTAAAAATGTAAACAAATATATAAGGTTCCATTTAAAAATCAAAAGTTGGTAGCACTTCCTCTTAGACCGGAAGTGATATTTTTTATAATGACCATGCCAAAAAGAGGGTATTTACGGTTCATATAAGCTCTGTAAATTTTAAATAGTTACCTCTTATAGTTTCAGAGATAATTCGTAGGCAAAACTTCTTTTGACACCCTGTATAGTTGTTTTTTGAAACTAGTCGCTAAGCCTGGGGCAGTTGTCAATGGTGGCGCATTCGCCAATTTCTTAAATATTTCTTTTTTTTTTGCTCCTCAGGCTTTCCTTAAAACAAAAAATTGGGGATTTTGATATTGGATTCGGACCTAGGTTCCTGACGTGCATGCAAAGTTCCAGAGTTTCATCTGTTTGGGAAGTCTGAAAAAACTTCTGGAATGCACATAAGTTTTTTCATGAAATTAGCAATTCAAACTGCATTCTTTCTCATTCTAAAAAATAAATTTTACAAAAATTTTATATATGCGTAAATTATATAACTTATTACCTAAAGAATTAAAAAAAAAATCATAAGTAAGTAAGGCTATATTTAAATTTAAAATAAAAGACTGGATTAAATTTAAACTCTGAACTTGAAAATATTTTCAAATAGATATATTGGTGCATTTTTCTTTATTTTCTTTATTTTTTCTTTATTTTTATTTTTTTTTTAACTTATAAGTTAAATATATTCTTTATATTATGAATTTATATATCTGTGGATTCTAAAACGGGAAATTTGACTTTGTCAATAGCAGCGTTTTTTAATAATTATATCAGATTGGACGCGAAGATGCTACTATTGACAAAGTGACATTGGCCCTTTTAGAACCAAGCCACAGATATGTATTAATTAAATTTACAAGCATGTATGTATAATAATACGGTCAAGCACAAATCTTGATTTCTGTGACAGTAATCTATTCAAAAACACTAAAGATATTTAAAGTATAACCTATTTTATAAAATTTTGTAAGTTTTGTATAAAACTAAAAATATTACCTTCATAAATATTATTCTATTCTATATCGCAAAAATGGCATTTGGCACCTTATGAAATGTGTACTCTTTAATTCATTATGTACTTGTAAAATGTGACAACACATACACACTTTACACTTATGTACAAAGTCACGCACCACTATTTTATGCATATCGTAAATGAGAAAACAACATTACAAATTGTACTTACCACCTTATGAATTAATTAATTTAATTGCTATACCAATTTTGTCCATAACAGGTGCTATATTATGCACGTATTCAATGAATAAAAAACACCAGTGAATGGTTCTTTTTCTTCATATATGACATTACAAAGTCATTTTAGTAAAGTTGTAACTATTTAAAACAATATTATTCCGGAGATAAGGCTACTTTTTTGCCCGTCTGTCCTAAGGGCACTAAATCTGTATAGTAAACTGGTGCTCAATGAGGTGCGCCGCGGCGCCTATATGCACCCCTCCTTTCAATTGAAAAACTATGCTTGTATACCAAATTTCAGGTTACTTGATCATTTTTTGACCCCGCCCAACTCAGTTATTATAACTATAATAGTAATGAGGTATTTGTATTATTTAATTTCTTACATTGTTACAGTTTTAAAGTCAAGACAAGCCGTAAATATATGTAATGCTACTCATTCCATTATATACTGTTCACAGTGGATAGTATATTGCATTTTCCCAAATATCGCAAATTCAAAATTAAAAAAAAGTTTAAGAAAAAAAAGAATTTTTTTAATTTAATTTTATATATTTTTTTGTGTGTTATTTGGAAAAATGCAATATACCATTCATAGTATAGTATAATGGAATGCGTAGAATTACATATCTTCGAGGTTTTTTTTGTCTGTAAACTGTAACAATGTAAGAAATTCAACAATACAAATACCTACCTCATTATTACAACTGACGGGAGGGGGTCAAAAAAGTTCAAGCAACCTGAAATTTGGTATGTAAGCATAGTTTTTCAATTGAAACAACATAGGAAATCCCATATGAAAAATTAGAAAAAAGTGTTTTCTCGATACCAACTAGGTAAGGTGACAGTAATGGAAAGTACTATATCGAGCACACTTGGTAATAGATGAAATCAATACAAATAAAACCGTAACTAGACAGAAAAAACGATTTACAGCTAAAGGACATGAAGTGTCAGACACTTACCTAAGGGGACACCTAGACACAAGACTCCTATTCTTAATTTTATAGAGTTATTGCATAAAAAAATTATTTGTTGATTTGTCACACCTATAAATGTCAAAAATATTATTAACAAAATACGATTTTAACTCCTTGGCAGTGAAAAAAACCTAATGCGCTACTCGTGTTTATGAACCTCAGCTTCACTTTGTTCCAAAAAATACGACCTTACACCGAAAAATTCACTTACCTCTACTAGAACTACAATAGTTATTTGCGCTTCTAGTAGAGGTAAGTGAATTTTTCCGTGTGAGGTCGTATTTTGTGAACCAAAGCGGAGCTGAGGTCCATAAACACGACTGATGACAGAAAAAAACTTACCTACGAGTAGCGCATTAAGTTTTTCTCACTACCAAGGAATTAAAATCTTATTTTATCTGATGTCAAGTTTTTTGTGGACACGATAACTCAAGAACGAATAATCCGATCGACTTGAAGTCAGGAAAAATCAATTTCTATGATTTCTATTGTTTCTGAAAGTGATCCTCTCAAAAACAAAAAAAGTTATGGGGGGTTACACTTTTAAAAAAATCGAAAAAAGCTCAAACAAAAACACCATTTAAAGTAATTTTTTTTAGAAAAAAAATAAAAAACTCTTTCAAAAATTTTTTTTTTTTTCATAATTTTTTAGTTTTTTTTTGTAAAAAGAAAATAAAAAAAAATATTTTTTTTTTTATTTTTTTTTTGATTTTTCGGTTTTCGCAAAAATATTTTTTTTTCAAAAATGTTTCGTTTTTCAAAAAAAGATCTTAAATATGTATTTTTTTAAATTTTTTTTTTGAAAATAATTTTTTATTTAAGTATTTAGCAAAATGCAATACCATTTACTGTGAATAGTATATAATGAAATTCGTAGCATTACATATCTTCACGGCTTGTTTTACTTTTTTTCGACTTGTGTGTTCTAAAAACTGTAAATTCTCCAAAAATTTAACAATTTATAAAATTCTGCAGAATCGCTTAAAAATAAATAAACAGATTTTAAAACAGTTCGTAAAGATTTTTTTATGGATCGACGAAAAGCTCAAACAAAAACACCATTTAAAGTAATTTTTTTTAGAAAAAAAATAAAAAACTCTTTCAAAAAAGTTTTTTTTTTTCATAATTTTTTAGTTTTTTTTTGTAAAAAGAAAATAAAAAAAAAATAATTTTTTTTTTTATTTTTTTTTTGATTTTTCGGTTTTCGCAAAAATATTTTTTTTTCAAAAATGTTTCGTTTTTCAAAAAAAGATCTTAAATATGTATTTTTTTAAATTTTTTTTTTGAAAATAATTTTTTTTTTAAGTATTTAGCAAAATGCAATACCATTTACTGTGAAAATATATAATGAAATTCGTAGCATTACATATCTTCACGGCTTGTTTTACTTTTTTTCGACTTGTGTGTTCTAAAAACTGTAAATTCTCCAAAAATTTAACAATTTATAAAATTCTGCAGAATCGCTTAAAAATAAATAAACAGATTTTAAAACAGTTCGTAAAGATTTTTTTATGGATCGACGTTCGTCATTAACACATCGTTTTTCTGTTTTGCATATTTTCAGTTATTTTATTAAATAAATAAATAAATAAATAATCGTATTATTTTAAAAACAATATTTGTATGTCCTAGTATATCGTTGGTGATACTGTAAAACTTGCTATACGAAAAACGTATGTTTTAGTTTCAGATTTTTTTATGGATCGACGTTCGTCATTAACACATCGTTTTTCTGTTTTGCATATTTTCAGTTATTTTATTAAATAAATAAATAATCGTATTATTTTAAAAACAATATTTTTATGTCCTAGTATATCGTTGGTGATAGTGTAAGGGGCTGTTCAAGAATGACGTCACCTTCATAGGGGGGAGGGGGGTTAGTCAAAAGGTGACGAAAAGTGACGAAGGGGGGAGGGGTCCGGCTAAAACTGACGTCACCTTTTAAACAAAAGGTATATTAAAAAAAAAATAGTGAAAATAAGTTTAAACCAAAAACAAAATTACAAAAAATTTAAACAGAAGAAAGTTTGGGACAAAAAACTGATAAGGCCACTCCGTTTCATACACCTCTGTTTAAAATAAGAACATGAAGATAACATACCAAGATGGGCCTTATTAAGATTAGTTTACATTCAAAACCTCGTTGCTGTACCTCAAAGGGATCCTGAGTTATTAAATAAAAACCGATTTTTTAGCCACTTTCCAAGGGGCTTATGACGCATTTTTGGACATATGTTTATAGGAACTTTTTTCATATTTTCCTATGTAGAATCACCCCTTAAAATTAATAACCCTATTTCTGAATAACCCTGTATATTAAAATTTTATTGTTTTTATATTTAATTAGGTTTACCTATTCTACCCTACTAAGCAAGAAAGCAGTAACTCCATTTGTCAATAGCTACGTTTCTAAAATATTACATCAGAGTCGCTATTCGACAAATGGAGCTACTGCTTTCTAGCTTAGTAGTGCAGTATATAGGTATAGGCATATAAATAAATGAGTAAATAAATGAGTAAACATTGGTAAACATTATATTGAAAATTAGAAACGTCCCCCTAGCGACGTTTTGAAGTCAACTCTGATGTAATATTTTGAAAACGCTGCTATGCCATAAATGGAGTTACTGATTTCTAGGCTAGTAGGGCAGTATACTGCGTTTTCAAAATATAACATAAGAGTTTATTTATTTATTTATTTATTTACTAACGGATATCCTTTTTTACAAACATTTAAGTACAATAGAATAAAACATGTTATATGGTAACTAGAATATTTAACTGGACACTTATAATTAATATAATAATTTTTAACGTATAATTAATATAATACTCTTTTAATGTTATTTTTAAATTTATTTAAACTTAAATAAAAAATATCACAGTCATTGATTGTGTTTATTAAATTGGTCATTCTACATAAAGGAGAGTGCATTCCATAGTTTGTTCGGTGAAATGGAACAAAAAATAAATTATTAAACCTTAAGTTTGCTAATGGAACACAGATAGAAAATTGTGAAAGAATTGGTGGACATTTTATTATGAAGTGAAAAACTTTGTAAATAAACATAATATCGTAGTATGAACGACGTTTCTCCAATAAAGGTAAAGTAAAATAAGTTAACAACTCGTTAATGTTGCTATTTGCATAGTCAATGTTATTTTTGAAACAAAGTAATCTAATAAATTTTTTTTGAATTTTTTCTAAACGTAATATATGGGTTGTATAACTTGGCGACCAAATCAATGACCCGTATTCTAGGCCTGACCGAACAAAACTAGTGTATAAAACAATTAGACATCGTGTATCAGTAAACGTAGTAGTATATCGTTTAATAAACCCTAAATTTTTATTTGCCTTAGTAACTATCTTGTCAATATGATCAGTAAAATTTAATTTGGTATCAAGGTGAACACCTAAATCTTTAAAAACTTCAACTCTATCGATTGGGACATTATCTATACAATATACACCGTAAGTGGGCATTAATTTCCTAGTGAAGGTCATTGATTTACATTTTGAAATGTTTAAACATAACCCATTTGACTTACACCAGTTATTAAACAGAGTAAGATCGTTTTGAAGATGAATCCTATCAGCAAGACATTTAATAACCTTGAAAAGTTTGCAATCATCGGCAAATAAAAGGTATAAGACAGTTAAGATTTTTTTGACATCATTTATAAACAACAAGAACAGTATTGGACCCAAATGGGTTCCCTGGCCAACACCTGAGAGAACATCGAACACGTCTGAGATAAAGCCATTTAAATATACAAACTGTTTACGTCCATTTAACATAGAGCTTAAACATGATAAGAGTGGACCATTAATATGGTAAAATTTTTCTAGTTTCAATAGAAGCAGCGGTACTGGTACTCTATCAAAGGCCTTCTGCAAGTCGGTGAAAATACATTCAACAACGTGTCTCTCCTCTAGGGATGTTGTTATTAAATTAGTAAATAAAAATAAGTTGGTTTCATTAGACTTACCCAATATGAATCCATGTTGTTCGTCAATAATTGTATGTTTGACATGCTGCATTACTTGATTTGAAACAATAAAATCGAACATTTTAGCAAAATTCGAATTAATACATATTGGGCGGTAATTACTGATATTCGACTTACTATTTGATTTGTAAATTGGAATGACTTTCGAGGTTTTCCATGCTATAGGATAATCACCATTGTTCAAACATTTTCTGAAAATAATTTACAATGGCTCAACCAAAGAAAGGCATTTCTTAATAAAGGTCCCAGGTATACCATCGGGTCCACTAGTGTTGTTGTTGTTTAATCTAGAGATGGCTACATGTATGTCATTTTCGAATAAATCAAAAAAAGAAAAATTATTTAATGTGGAATCATAGCTAGAATCTAAGGTATTCAAATTTGAGTCTTGATAAGTACTTTTGAAAAAAGAAGCGAAAGCATTACATATATTTTGACTGCCTGAATAGGGATTTCCTTAAAAGTTTATGATGTTTGGTACTTCTGTATCAGTTTTAACGGATTTTATATAACCCCAAAATTTTTTTGAATTATCAATAATGCCTTCTTGTATATCTGTTATGTACAAGTCGTGATCTAATTTTAATTTTTCTTCGCATGCCTTTCTTAAATCAGAAAACACTTGATAATCAAGGGGCAAATTTGATAACTTAAACTTTTTATGAGCTTCTTTTTTCTTAAATATGAGATTTTGCGTATCCTTATGAACCCAAATGGGAAAACTAGACTGTTTTTTTACTGTTTTTGGGACGTATTTTTCAAATAATTTATTTAAAAAGTTATAAAATTGGGTAACAGCCTCGTTTAGAGGCAAATTATTAAGAAATTTCCAATTAATTTTGGAGATTTCTGTATTAATAGTATTAAAATCAGCCTTGTTAAAATTATAAGATACGATGTCATTGCTGGGCATTTTTATGTAGTTAAACCCAGATATAATTAAATCTAAGGCGGGATGATTTTTGTCTAGCCTTGTTAAAGGTGTAGATTCAACAACAGTAATCGGATTATGACAAAACACTAGGTCTAAAATAACATTGTTGCAATTTAAGATTGAATTGAATTGGGTTAAACCTAAATAGTTCATATAATCACATACAGGAGTTTCAGTTTCGGATGTGGCATTTAATGGTATGCACCCCTCTTCTGTAACAAACCAATTTAATTTAGGCAAGTTATAGTCACCTAAAATACAAAATGTGTCATTGATAAAGGTATTTTGCAGATTTTCAATCTTTTGAAAATGACCAAGGTATGTTTCAATCTTCGATTCCGGAGGGATGTAGATAGCTCCTAGTATTAAATTGGTTTTTCCTACACCGATTTTAACCCATAGTTCTTCCCTAGAATTTATTTCCTCACTGCTTACTTCATTTGATATTAAAGATTTCTTCACTGCAATAAGTGATCCACCACCACGTTCTTTATCACTTGTATCAAGACATCGGTCACTGCGGTATACAACGTATCTTTTATCAAACAGTTCACGGTTAAAAAACGAGTCATTAAGCCAAGTTTCCGTTAGTACGATTATAGAGTATGATGAACTTAATATTGAATAAAGAAGTTGTCGTGTTTTGGTACGTAGACCACGGACGTTTTGGTAAAAAATATCTATACATCACTGTTATTGACCGATTTGGTTTGTATTGTTCTGAAATTACTTCCGACGCGTCGTGACGTCGCGACGTGGATAATTAATAAACTCACGAACAGCAACTCCATTGTCCCAGAGATCGGCATTGAGAAGCGATTCAAAAACATCTTCCTTGACACCAATTTCGAAAGAACATGTATCATCATTCTGCATTAACTTAAAACATTTAATATCGGTGATTTTAAATTGTTGTTTGATGTATTTAGCCATATGATCCACTGAGGCACCTGGTTCAACACGCGAAATATGCACCCACTTCCTTCTTATATAGGGGGGGGGGGGGAGTTTTCCAAAAGGTGATGTAATTTTTTTCTGTTTTATAGGGGGGTCAAGGCAAAAGTGACGAAAAGTGACGAAGGGGGGAGGGGAGGTAGTTTCAGATTAATTCCTGAAGATGTATCTAGCAGCAAGAGACGAAACGCCAGAAAGTGAAAATCTATCAACATGGTCTAAATCCGAAAGTAAAAGTTTTTTATTGTATTCTGTGTTTACAAACAAAGACAATTGTCTTTGTTAACCCTTAGGGCATATCCACAGCCTCGCATAAGAACATAATACATAACAATGGGATGCCGTGATTGGCTTGATGTACCGCCATGTATCTTGTAAGCTAATGACGGTATCGCATTATTATGTTTTATGTTCTTATGCAAGCCAGAAGCTTTTTAGGCCTTTACATTCAATTGATATGGTTGTTATGTAGGGTAATATTTTAATGTTTTAAATATTTTATTTATAGGTCCGCAGCTTCAATTTTTGGTGTCCAGTTTAGCGCCGCAGGAAATTTGAAAAGCAATTTATTTTATAAAAAAATATTGCCTTGCATTATTAAATTATTGGTATTTATGTGCAGCTGGCAAAAATTTTTATAAATACTTTTCCAAACACTGTTTATGAGAAAATTATTTTATAACAATTTTAGTTACAATTTTCTCATACATTTGGTTTTTGGTTGGAGATTTTGGCTTGCTCAGTGGCTCTTTGTGATTACAATCTTTTTAAATTCCAGCACCCTAGGATTTTTTTTAAATCTGAATGAAGGAAACAACTTTGAAATATTAAAAAAAAAGGTTCATTTTTCTGGATATATATATATTTTATTTTCACCATAGCGGAGGCGGTGATTACCCCCATTACTCCCCGTAAGTATTTGCATCAGCCATAGACAAAGAACATAGATGAGCTGTTATCTCAAGGTTATATACAAATTTACGATCCGCCATTTTGATTATAAGTTAACCGGGAAATTTAAATTAATGGCTAAATTGTACATAAACGACATAATCTCACTTAAAAAAATATATCGTCTACTGCAGAGATGAATTATGCTCATAAAAAAGTTACATAGGAATTCGTGCAGTGCAAAGAAGATCATTATTATTCATTTATAATACTGTGTAGGACTGTCCTACTAGGACATGCACTCCAGCGTGTAGTCAAGTTATGTTATACTCGTACATCATGTAAGCATGAAAAAACCTAAAACATTTTAACTAAACACTGTTAAACTAAGCCAGAATTTGAAACCAGGTACATTGCACGCTTTTAATATATCTACGGTAGATTTTTCAATTTTTTTTCAAACTTTTTTCACTCGATATGTTATTTAACATTATTACTACCTTTACTATGTACTATTAAACAACTACCTCTTAAATTCATGAACACTATACAATGTATTTTATATACTTTAATTAAAAACCATCTAATAATAACAATTTTACAAAAGCCGTTGTTCGAAGCCTAGTTTTCAGTAGATCTTTGATCGATGAGAGAAATAGTGTCATTTAACAAGAGATTTAAAGATGGTCTTATGAGTCGACTGATCCTAAAACTAGAAGCATATACCTAATTAGATTTAACTAGAAAACAAAAAATATTAATACAAAACAAAAATATAAAAAATGAGGTTATGTTAACTTCTAGTTTCATGTTAGAGGTGTGTGCGAAGAATTATATTTTTATATTCAAATTACTGTTAAAAATAAATTTTTCTATGTAAAGCATAACATATCTATTTAGTTTTTTTCATATATAACCAACTGTGGCTACAAAACAACTACAAAAAGAAACTTTTACTGAGTACTTAACTGAGATGAAAAGTCACATTTCTAACTAAGAAAATAATGTTACACAGTGTTACCAACATAAAATATATATTTTTTACTTTATGTTGCACATTTAGAATCAAAATGGAGGACGCATTTAGTCGGGAGACAGAAGTATACGCAGACGGTCAAAAATCATTCTATGTTATTTTCTCTATGGCTTCAGCACATATGGTAGAACTAAGTAAGCTGCCTACCTAACCTACAAAGTCATGTAGGCTACCTTTTTATACAAACCTCAATTTTTGTATAGTTTGACGCACGGTTCTGTGGCTACGGGAAATATGCTTGGAATATGTGTGCAAGTGGGAGGCCTGTTATAGGAATGCACGCCTTATAATGAATGATCTTGACGGAAAGAAGAGAGCGAATGATCCCTCCCCCTTTCGTCGAAGACTTTCTTTCATTCGAAGAACTATATCTAGCAGGTATTGCAGAAACAACGATGATATTTTGTATATTTAAAGTAAATTTCATATGCGTAATACTTTTACAAATAAATATATAGATCAGTAGTTAAAATATATCAAATTTATACTTGGCAACCAAATATACAACTGTAACAGAAATCAACTGCATCTAAAAGAGTGACATAAATTTGTATACAAACTATTCTTCAAATAAAAAAGAAATGTTAAACCAAACTCCAAAAACTTTTTAGAAATAAAAATTTTGGTAAGCGAAACGCAAAAAATAACAGTTTTTTATAAAGGAGTTAACTTTATGCCCACTATTTTTTTTGATAAAAATAACTTGGTCAAATGAAATGCTAAATAGACGTGAATTTCAAATAGTAAAAAAAGTAATATATGTTTTAAGCTAAGAGAAAAAGCACTTGCAAATAAAATAATACTTTCCCACCCCGGTCTGGAAACGATTTTTAGCTCAACTTTCATATAACCCAAGTTTTTTTTCATATTTTAATTATTTAGAGCTTTGGCATCTTTTTAAGACCAAATTTAGAAAAAATCTTTAGATACGTTTTTGAGAAAAACGATTTTCATTTGTTTTAACAAAAAAATATGACATATTTAATTTTTTTTTTGATATTCAGATTTTACGTCAAAAAGTGAGACAAAACGTTTATGTTAAATGGCTTCTTAGGGAAGCTAGAGGACGTTTAAGGGACATTTTTAGAATATTATTCACTTCATAACTCAGGAACGGTTTAACCAATAAACATTATCATTTTATGACATAAAAAAGTTAAATATTTAACCAGGGGCGGACTTTTTATGAGGCACCCATTATCTACGCCCCTGGTCAAAACTTAATATTAATAAAACGTTAAATTGGATTGGACTTTTTTTTATTGGTTCTATAGTTCAGTAAAAATTTCATGTTATTAAGTTAAACTGTTACTGAGATATGAAGTGATAAATATTCTAAAATGCCCTTTAAAAGTTCGCTAGCTCCCTTAAAAAGCAATTTAGCTCAAACCTCTATAAAAACTTTTTTCTCAATATTTGACGTAAAATCTGAATATCTAAAATTATTTTTAAATATATCATATTTTTTTTGTTAAAACAAATGAAAATCGTTTTTCTCAAAAAAGCATGGATAGATTTTTTTTAATTTTGTCTTTTTAATATGCCAAAGCTCTAAATAATTAAATTATGAAAAAATAAACTGGGTTTAATGAAAGTTGAGCTGAAAATCGTTTCCAGACCGGGGTGTTTCCTTATAATTGAATTTTGTAAAGAAAACAGAAAATAGAAAAGTACAAAATAAAATATCAAAAATTAAAGAATTCTTTATTATGTGATAAACAGTAATCGGAATAAACTCAGTTATGACTCATCAACGTTGAAAATAAACACAGAAACATAGGCTTAC
>OY294046.1:52076304-52305334 GCA_958510825.1 Brachypterus glaber
AATTTAAAAAACTTTCTACCGCGTAGTTTGAGTAAATCCCGTTTTTTATTAGAGATGGGTTATACGAGCCCGGAAAACTAAACTTTTTCAAATTCATCTGAGGACAAATTAAAATCGTGAGCTAGGGTGTGGGTAAATGTATTTTTTTTTAAATCGGTTACGATTTCAGTGGGCACCGAGCAAAATAGTTGGTTTTAATTATATGCTTTTCGTTATCGCTTATAACTTGGGCATTTTTTAAGAGGGGTTCATTACTTTTTTCTTTTCCTAGAGTTCTACAGTTGTAAGGAAATGCTCAAAATCTAGTATTGGACTAAGGGGGGGGGGGCGATAACAACTCGAAAGCAGTTTATCGCCCCTGGCCGCCCCCTTAGTCTGATACTGGATTTTGAGCATTGCAATATAACTGAAGAACTTTAAGGCTTAGGAAAACCGTCAGGGACAAAGGTAAGTTTTGGTACGGGCGCCAAGTTTTGGTTGAAACCGTCAGGGACACAGCTTTTATTTTTAAGGATGCCACTAGCACCCGTAGATTTTTTTCTGGTCTTTTAAAAATAAATATTACTTTGACCCAAAACAGCATGAGAAACCTTTTACAATGAAAATTTTCTATTAATTCAAATTTGGCATGCAGTGAGGTTCAAAAGTCATCCCCTCTTAACTTTTGAACTCCTTGAGATATTGACTTTAAATTCGAAACACGTAAATAAAACTATGCGGGATTTTTTTTAATAAGGGTCGTGTAATAAAACATTTTAAAGCAAATACAATTCTCTATTTAACCATTTTTTTTTATTTTTTTTTAACTTTGTTTTAACGGTGTTATTTTTTATTTCGTTTTTTTTTTTTACTAAAAATGCGATTTTTTCAGGATTTTTATTTTTTTTTATATTTATACCATTTAAAATTATTTTATAAGTATAATTTACGTTTTCCCTATGAAATTAATAATTTTTCCAAAATTGATTTTTTTTTAAAACTTTAAACCCTCTAAAAAAAGGTCTAAAATATGTGGTGACATACAGAATTTTATGGGCCTTTAAATTATGCATAAAAGAACTTTAATTTCCGTTCAAGAAATATCTCCACTTTGCCCCACCCACATTTTAAATGTTACAAATATCAGATACAAACAAAAAGATAATTTGCTTCATTTATTTCGATGGCTATAGCACTACTCGTTCAAAACTTAAGAGGGGGTGACTTATGGACCGCTCTGTGTATCAAAAGCATGATTCGCTTTAGTAACTTTGGTTTAAAGAATCTAGTTTTTCAGTGTTAGTTTTGGCCCCAAAGTAAAAAGTATTTAAATGTTCTTACCTTAATTATTATTATTATTAATAACATTCCTGACACCTTAATAAAAACATGTTGTCGGCATTAGATAAAAATCAAAAGAAAATGCTAAAAAATTGATAATTTTAAATTTAATGTGCCATTTCTTGTAAAATATGGCAAAAAGACACCTCCTACATTAAAAAACCTAATATTTACCGGCCCATTTGGCTCAAATGATGGGTTTAATATGGTATTAGTGTGCTTTTGTGGTAGAGCATTCATTGTCTTATGCCATCAAAAGCCATGGGCAACTCGTGAACTGTATCCAAGATAGTTTTTATTTTGTATCTTGTCTTCCCGTTGTTATGTATTATTATTATAAACAATTCAATTATTCTGAGAATACAATTTATATATATGTAGTATGCTGTACTAATAGTTGAAAATACCTTACCCCTACGATGGTTTTTTTTACCCCTCTTTTCTCTAATCTAAAATCGTGGTTATTGTTTGCCTTTTAATTTATAAAATATAATTTATTTGTGGATTAATACGTTATAATTAAGAGGTATCTGTAAATATAAATTATTTTCTCTCCCTACTAAATACCAATTCGTGATAATAGGTTAGGTACCGGTGTTTTTTTTTTCAAATTTTACTCATATTAATCCCAATTTTTGGAAAATGCAACTCCTGCGAAAACAGCGTTGCATTTTCGTCATTGGGATTAATATTCCTAAAATTTATGTAAAAAACCACCGATACCTAACCTACTATCACTTATGATATTACCCCTAAAAATATAAAATATATTTCCTACTTCTCTTTCCACTGTTATTTACCTTGCTGCTACAATAAAATATCCAAATCTTACAATTCTTTTTGAATGCAAATGAATTCCTTGGATTCTCCAACTACCACGGTCCTCTACGCAGTTCAAAGGCCAAAACCTAACAGCAAGGTAAATTACAGTGGAAAGAGGAGTAGGAAATATATTTTATATTTTCAGAATAATTGAATTTTTTATAATAATAATACATACCAACAGGAAGACAAGATACAAAATAAAAACTATCTTGGACTTATTCTAACAAATAACCTATATTTGAATTAATTCAGTCTTGAATTAAATGTGGTTAATTTCTGTGTTCAAGTTAACTTGACTTTTTATTTATTTCCCCTTGTGTTTCCCTATACAGTTTTGCAAAATTCTAAAGCCGATTTTCGAAATTTTGAATTTTTAACACATAACACAAAAATCTTCTAGCTTAAAAGCTGTTAAGTATAATAGGAAAATATTAATAAATTATTATCATGGATAAGATACTATTATTATGCAGGATAACTTTAGCTATATTTATGGTTTAAATGAAATTTTAAAATACGTAAAATTTCTTAATATAAGGAAAAAAGGGAGGAATACAGTTGGACCAAAAAGAAAATTATGAAAAAAATTGGAAGAAGAAAAAGTAAAGAAGATGTGAAGAAAAAAGAAATTAAAAAAAGAATATAAAGACGAAAGAAAAGAAAACTAAGGAAAGAAAGAACGGATTAAAAGAAAAAAGGAGGAAAGGAAGAAAGGGGAGAAAGAAAGAATAGACAAAGAAATACCAGGAAAAAGGAAGTGAGATGGTAAGAAATGAAAAAGGTCTACATCAAAATTTTCTTTGGCTAATTATCTCACTGAGAAAAGGCCAAAAAAAAGGAAGAAAATATTTTTAGCTTCTAAAATAAAATTTTGAAATAGATTTGTCGAAAATAAGTGCGCCAGTGGTATTGTTCAATCTGGGAGGGCCGAAGTCCGGGTTATATCGCCGCAAGGCCGGCGATTTGATTACAGACCTCCTGATAGCTTCATTACAGTTGATATTCGACTTACTGTGTTCATTCTTCTCTATATCGTACGTATACAGGGTCTTTTCTTTATATAGCCCCTTATAATAGAGAACGTGGACAATCGACTCTGTCCTGAATGTGGGAAGGATGATGAAACGTCCTACCACATCCTAGAAGAGTGGGAGACTCTATGCCGGCTAAGACAGGACATCTTCAGAGTTTTAACGCTCGTGAAGAAAGAGTTGAGCCTCCTAGCCTAGACACCTTATGAACTTCATCCGAAGGTCAGGCAGATTTAGGTAGGGAGAAGAACACAAGGGTGTGGGGTTTTCGGAGCTGACAAAAAGGGTCATTGGGCTTTGGAATTTACCCACTTTTAACAACACTTTTTTAATAAAAATAGATGGCGCATAAATATTTGGATGTCTATTAGACTCCATTTTGAAACAATATTGTACTATAATTAGGGTACAGGGCCAAAAGCTCGGAAACTATAGTCTTTCAAAATAGAGATAAAATTTGAAGAGTTTGGCTTAATTTTTTCCAGAAATATTCGGCGTAAACTCAGTTATGACTCATCAACGTTGAAAATAAACATAGAAACATAGGCTTACGGAATAATTTTGCCGAATTATGGGAAATTTTTATAAATCGAAACATTTGACGACTAATTTGTTACACACAATATTGACTATACATATTAACTATACATACATATATAACGGTGTTTAACAAAGAAAAAAATGACATTCGATTTTTATCTTTTAAGAATACGAAAGTTTTTAATTTTTATTTGTCGAAACTTTTTTTCCCACCTTACTCGTTTAAATGGAATCATTAAAAAATATCAAGGTAAAAAGAAATAAATATGTAAATATTTAAATCCTCGCCTCAACGCTAGAGTCGACGTGGCGCCTATGCGAGTACTGGAAATTCGCCGACTACTGCGTATTATATAGAGGCGAGAGGGTTTACTTTAAAAATATACCCTGTATGATGTAGCAAAGATATGCCTCTCTTTCAATGGACCTAAAATACCTAATTATTACTCGGCCGTGCCACTGCTATTATATCGACGCCGATACCTTTTTATTTACAGGTTTTAATATGCGAATTCTTTTAGGTTTTTATAGTTACTACCTCGGATAGGGTACTAAAATGTTGCTCTTTAATGCAAGTTTCATATATTATAAGTTTATTTCTAATACTATGTCTAAAAAATAAACCCATAAAAAGAATTACTTGGTTTAAAGTTTTTCATCTTCGTATTTGCTAGAATATTAGTATTTCTCAGTTTAAGACGTCAATTATAATTATCAATCCAAGTAAATATTCTTTGTTTTTAAAAAATAATTAATTAGATTGAAATAACACTTGAGGCAGAAAAACGAGCTTCTTTGTGCGTTTACTCCAAACACTTGATAATGGTACAAATTTTGTACCGGACTTTTTGTATGGCTCAAGATATTTGACATAAACATCTATTATTTTTTTTTGAGATTTCTGAGATTTCTCAATATCTAAAATTTCTTAATTTTTGAAATTTTTTCTAAAATTACCAAGACTTTTGCTAAGATTTGTTCAGATTTTTGAAAGATTTCCAAAATTTGTACACGCATACACCTCTCGTTTTGAACCTTTAAATAAATCTTTGCTGTTTTTATCAGCACATTATATTTAAAAGATAGATTAATTACAAAACATAGATGTTCTGCAAGTTTTTGCACCAAATGGTTACTAGCATTAAACATTTTTTTTTGATTTCCTATTGCACATTTAAACTGAAACTTTGGTTTCATTTAAAATCAGTATCATTTGTTTGTTTAACCTCGTACTATTCTACTTAATTAAGCATTCCCTAAGCCCAGGACTTATGTGGCCTAGTAGTAGAGGGAACCACCGGATTATACTGAGTTTTGAACCAGTTTCTAGGGACTGACCGTTGCACTTATCGCCTTCGCTAAATTTCAATTATTAATTAACTGAAAAAGGCAAATCGGCGCCAGTGAGAATCGAACTCACGCTAGTAGGCTTCCTATGCATACGCCCTAGCCACTACGCTTGTAATTTCATACTTAAGCTCTGCATTTTAAAACATACTGTATAAATCAAACATTTAATAGTCCATATTTTAAAAACAATATCAATAAACTAAAAACATTATTACTCATTCAATTCCGAGAAGGTATATTTTTTCTCGCCTAATCCACCGTAGAGATTCCTAAAAATCGGGTAGTCGAAAAAAATTAAAAAAAAAATCTATAATTACCCACACTGTGACTGACGTGGTAGTGTTTCTCAGGTCTAAAACTTACGATAATTAACTCTTATAACCGCTATGACGTACAATATACGCCAGAAAAGGTCCTTGTTTGTAGGATTTCACAAAAATTGAGAAATCGAGATTTGTGTGGCTTTCGAGAAAAATTGGGTGACATACATCTCTACTCGTCACATCTCTACTCACGTACATCTCGACTCATAGACATCTCTATTCATACACAACTCTACTCAATGTCATTAATGCCAACTGACTTTGACATTTACCTGATTAAAAGTAAGGTGCCTTCTTTTTTTAATCAATTTTTAATTTCTTGACAGCACTAGTTTATCAATCAACACACTGACAAAAGGTAAGGTAATTAGTTAAATAATAAGGTATTTTAGGCAATTATTTTTTATTTAATTTAAACTTTTTTAATAGGACATAGGGAGACTTACATTTATAGTTTATTGATATTGATTATAAAAAAAGTGCTTTGTTCCTCTAAGGCACCTTACTTCTAATCAGGTAAATGTCAAAGTCAGTTGGCATTAATGACATTGAGTAGAGTTGTGTGTGAGTAAAGATGTATATGAGTAGAGATGTGTGTGAGTAGAGATGTCTGTAAGTAGAGATGTAAGTAAGTAGAGATGTGATGAGTAGAGATGTATGTCAACCAAAAAATCTAGACAAGAGTGTAATTGAAAAAATCACACTGTTAAAAGTCAGTCATAAAATAACGGTTATCTTAAAACAATGTTTTCTGATAATTTACATAGCTTGTAAGTTAAAATAAGCTTATAGTTTGTCTCAATTTAACCTACTTAAACTAAACTATCTTATTGCAAATAACTTTTAAACTAAGCTTTTAATCGAGCTGGTTCTGTAAAGGCCGAAGGCTGAGGGATCCTCAAGATTTTTATATATCATTTTAAATTAGTTTAAAAGTATCATGAAATGAACCACGTTTTAAAAATTGTTTATTAATGATCAAAATTTGCGTTACGTAATACTTGAACATTCACTTATGGTCATAACATGAAACCTATTACTTTTTCTTTTAAAATGGATTTTTGTGGAACTTAGCTAGCATACAATTGATGGTTATGTAGAAAGGGAAACCGGACTTCGTTTTGGAATACATCCAGACAAGGCCTTTTATGGCTGAGGTAAATATATTTTTAAAGTAATATCTTCGCATTATGTGGTTTCTCACACCCAATGGTATCCGCCCATCCACATATCTCTTCTGAGACTGGTTGTATTTTTTTACTCTTCGCGGGCGACTGCAAAAAGAGTTGAAATTTAAATGTTTCCTTTCAGATTTCCAAAAATATTCAAAAAATATGTACATTGTATATTGGAAGAAAGGGAAAAACAAAACTGCTGACGACTGGAAAGGTAGGCGAATTAAGTTAGATAGATAAAATTATCAGGTAATTTTATCCTGATCATGGAAACATATAGATATCTTTTATAACATGGTGTGATTTCATCCGAATGTTTGGTTTGGATACTATCGTCAAGATATGCAAAATCTGCAACTCTCTATTTTTAAATTTAAACCAAAAAAGTCCAAACCTCTTTCCGCTAAATAAAGTCTAATAGAAGTCTACAAATCAATGCTTAAAAAAAAAACACGTTGAAAAGTATGCTCTCATATATTTATATCGCTTTAAAAAAATATGGTTGGACCAGATCAATAATTTAACAAGAGATACAACTCAACTTGTAGTGGTTACCAGAAACAAAACTTAGATTTTAGATACTCTAATAGGCCTAAGAGGGAAGTACTTTGGGAACGACTCGCTGGAACCAAACGAGATCATGAACACTCCCCTAAAACCGTGCCTGGACTTTATAAAAAAAACAGGGATGATATGAGGAGGTCTGTGCTGTTAACACAAAGGTCCCTAGGGACCAGGTGTTGAGGGCATGAACCCCTCAATGAACTAATCTAAACTAGATTTTAGGTACCCAAAAAGGATCTGGTAACACAAAGGTCCCTAGGGACCAGGTGTTGAGGGCATGAACCCCTCAATGAACTAATCTAAACTAGATTTTAGGTACCCAAAAAGGATCTGGTAAAAAACTCATTTGTCTTGTTGCCTTTACCAGATATCTGGATGCAGCAACCAGAATAATAGTTGTTCCCGGGTTGTTCCGATTTTAACTTTTGATCTGGTCGAACCAACTAGATGATTTTTCCAGTAAGGATATTTAGAAAAGTATAGAAATGTAAAAAGTTATACGATTTGTATACAAGTTTTAATGAGAAGAATTCACAACAAAATGTTAAGCATTGCTTGTAACAGTAACAGTAGCGTGCGTAACTCTGAATTTTTTAGAAAATTATGAAAAACTTAAAAAATTAGTACTTATTATTAGTTTTATTCGGTTCGGTTTAGTTTCCCTGGTTTTATTGAAATAATCCAACAAAACTGCGTTTTAAGAATCAGAATTACAAAACATTACCCAAATAAGCAAAGGCTCTGAGCCAAGTCCCTCTTTGTAGTTTTTCCACCTTTAATTCTCTAATTATTTTCTGTCAAATGTCTACTGATAAAAAGTATCTGGTCAACCAGATCATTAGTTTCATACGAAATAACTGCTTTATGGTTGGTGCAACCAGAAATCTGGTAAAGGCAACAAGACAGATTATTATATTACCACACTGAGAGCTCGTTACCGTAGTAAATACTAATCGTTTTTGCTTATATGGAACCCCAAACAAGTTTAGTTAAAATTCACTGGTTTGGGCTTGAAGTTGTTATAGTTCTGGTTACTGTAACAACCAGTGAATGTTAACTAAAGTTTCGTGGGTATCCATATACGCAAAAACATTAATTATTTACTACGGCAACGAGCACTCAGTGCAGGTCCTTAAAATCTATAGAGACCTATAAAGACCTGTATAGGTTTCTATGGGAATTCATAGGTACCACAGGTTCTTATAGAAGCCGGCACTTATGAAATGACAGGTTTTTATAGCGTTTCATAGGTACGAACTGTGAAATGACAGGAATTCATAGGGATATCCCTATGAAGACTTTGATAGGAATATTCCTATAAGAACCTGTTAATTCCTATGAAACTGATTGATAGGACTTCTTAGGTTTTAGTATGCCAAATTTTTACAAAGTTTTCTATTAAATCTTGTAAAAAATGATTCATAAGATTCTATAGGATTCAAAAGGAAAAATGCCCATGTTTTTGGCAAGTCTTTTTTTAGATGCAAAAAAAAAGCTTCTGAATATTCTATAATAGGATTTCATAGGTTTTCATAGGTTTAAGTAAGGAATTTCTTATGAAGCGTGTATGTAATTATAGGTTTTAATCGGGAATTTTCCCGATACCTACACGATTCTTGGGGATTTCCCTAATGAAACCTATGAAACAATTTTATAAGTTTCTATAGGGATTGATAGGTATTTCCCTAGTAGGTCTCTATAGGTCTTTTTTACAGGGAGTTTATGCCTTTTCCGATGAAACTAGAATCAAGAGCGTAACCAGACATTGTGGGAAAGGGTAACAGAATAAGCGAGTTTTTGAAAATTTTCCTTATGTTACGCCACTGGAACATATTAAAAAAAGTCCCACTCATAAGATAACTTTATTAATTCAATCACTATAAATAATTATAAGTTTGGTTTACTTTAATTGCTATATGGACATTAATGAAAATAATTTATTTTCACTCTTGTAAAGGTAATGTATTAAACTGATTTAATTAAAAAACTTTTTTTATTTTTAAATCGTTTCTTTCTAAAGTTCAGGTAGATATTTTATTAATGCATACTGACAGGAAGTGTAAGTAAATATTAATAAAAAGTATACACTTCTTGTGAATATAGCCAGAGAGCTGGTGACCATTTTCATTTCAATATTTTCTCCCGACTGTACAGTCCCTGTTCATTTTATTAGACTCTACAGATTTGTAACATTTTCTATAATTTTTCTAAATAAAAACCATATTACATATGAAATTTCAATAAAACACGATAAACCTATTATATGTATTTATAGTCGCTTTCAAACTTATAGTAGAATGTTTACATTTGAAAGAGATTGTGAGACAGGGATGTAATTAAATTTTATTATATTAGATACGTATTAATCTTATATAGCTCGATGAACAAAATACAAATAAAACAAATTAAAGCCGTCCCAGTAAATATTTATTGCTATTTATTACCTTGTGGGTGTGGCTAAATCCTTAGTAAAATTTGATTGCATAGGCTCGAAATTTAACTGGCTAGAATTAGTCCACGTGGATTGGATAAAAATACATTAGTTTAAATGAGTCTAAAATTTAGCAAAGTCTCGATAGGACGAAGGGTTCCAACATATTGTGGCACGTGCCAGAAAAATATTTATTGATTAAAAAAAATCTCCTATACCTTTGAAAGGTACTATAATTGTAATTTTATTCCAATAATATCTTGCTAAACCACCCTTCGCTTAGAGAAGCGCCTTTAATCTACTTCGTATGCAGCTTATTGCTGGTGTTTTTAATTTCTCACTGTGGTGTCAATGATGGATAATCCTCTCTATTAATTTCGCCTTATTTGTTATGTTCTCCTTGCCCAATTCTCTTTTTAAGTACTCCCACACATTTTCTATCGCATTCATGCCCGGGGAAATTCCGGGACACCGCAACACAGGAATCTTCTGTATTTTTAAGATATTTCATAATAGATTTTGCCTTGTGGCATGGATATTCTAGGCCTATTCCCAAACTATTTGTTTAGATGTGGGATGAGCCTTGTGTTTTAGCAGGGTGAACAGGGATTGTATTTTATACTGCCCTGCTAAGACAAGTTTTATTGTTTATGTTTGCACCTTTTGAAAACATGTTTAAATAAATATGGCGTTGGGTTCTGCTTTATTTTAAATCAAAAATACGTGATATCCCTTGAAATTTTTTTTTTGTCAGAAAAATAAATTGTTATACTATATGCATTTGTTCTATCTGAGAAAGTTAGGACAAAGTGATCTAAGAAGTCCAATCAGATTAATTTGATTAAGTACCATTCGAATGGTGAATTATTTTTTCAGTGTGTATTAAGGTAATTTCGATTATTTTATTAAACATTTCGAAAGATTTTTTATTTTAAGAAATATTTACAAAGTAGAGGGGCAGCATAACTAATTTACTGGCCGTTTTCAGGTTTTCAGCGTGTGAGGTCCAATATTACAAGAAATGAACGTCCGTCCTCGACACCTTGTGGGGAATTACTGCTCCACCTTCATTATGTTACCTCTAATTATTAAATTATAGAAATTATACATGTTTGATTGGTACCCTCAATCTGTCCTTTTATTAAAACGAACAATTTACCGCAAATTTTGGGTTTTTAAATTCAGAGTGAATGCATCATAAAATTTTATGAAATGTATATCAAGATTTTAAGAAGCAGAAGCATAAGACAAAAGTAATTATATTTTATGTATTAAAAAAAGTTCCCACACTGTGACATAGATATTATTTGGGTTATCATCAGTATTCGGCGTAAACTCAGTTATGACTCATCAACGTTGAAAATAAACACAGAAACATAGGCTTACGGAATAATTTTTCCGAATTATGAGGGAAATTTTTATAAATCGAAACATTTGACGACTAATTTGTTACCCACAACAATATATATCGGTGTTTTTCAAAGAAAAAAAAGACATTCGATTTTTATCTTTTAAGAATACTTAAGTTTTTAATTTTTATTTGTCGATAACTTTTTTCCCACCTTACTTGTTTAAATGTAATAATTTAAAAAAATAAGATAAAAAGAATTAAAAATGTAAATATTTAAAACCTCGCTTCAACGCTACTGGTATGAGTTAACCAAAACTTCACAATCATATAAACAAAGAACTATGACACCCAAATATTACCTTATCATATATTTTACTTTCCCTTAGAATTTTTTATTGATTTTTTACTTTTCTCGACGATATCCAGAATATATGACTTCCATAAAAAAATTCTGATTGTCAATCTGTCTGTCTGTCTGTCTGTCTGTCTGTCGGTCTGTGTGACCTGTCGAGAAATTTTCGACTTGAGCTAAAAAATTTAAATTTGCAGCATAAGGAACTTATCCAAAGTTCTAGACTGGGATCGTTTTTGGTAACAATCAGGGTGGGATAAAGGGGAATATGGGGTAAAAATTATTTTTCCAAAAAAAAATTCTAAAAATTTTAGTTTTTCGAAAATAAAAACTTGAAAAAAAAAAATGTTTTTCTATTTTTATATTGAAAAAAAAATAAATTTTTTGTTTAAATGAACCTAGGCCTACAGGTGAAAGGATTCTTTTGTTGGCAGCAGTAATTTTTTTTATTTTTGAAACTCATAAAAGTTGCATAAAAAAAACTGAAAAAAGTAACTTCCAAAAGACTGCAAAACTCGTATAAAATAAGTTTTTTATTTCTTTAATTTTTTTTATGTAAAGGAGTTTACATCGGGAAGAGTATTTTACTCCTCGCATTAATATATAATGGTATAGTTTATAGTATATTAAAGTACTAGTTTCATAACATACGTTTTTAGCGCACGAGTACAAGTTTAGAAAACGAGCAGCTTGCGACTAGTGAGCTAAAAACTTGTTATGAAACTAGTGCTTTATACAATTTTTTCTATTTTGCTCTAAAATTTTAAAAAACTTACATTTAAATTAATGACTGATTTAGGGATTTTTGTTTCGGATTGGCATTACAGTTTTAGCCATGTTTAAAATTCTAAGAACAAATGATATTTTGATATATTTTATAGTCATGTCTTCTCTTTTTCACTGAAAGTAACTAAGACACAATTTTAACACGGTAAAAAATAACCTAAATACAAAATTTTGTAGAAAATTAAACTTTAAAGCGATTGACATTTGCACGGAAAACGTCAAGCGATAGGCTTTTGTCTGTTGCCAACCCAAAAGAAAAAAGTACAGGCCTCTTATGGGCTTATGAGAACAAGCAAAATGCCTGTGATTATGAGGTTCCAAGAGTCACAAAATAGAAAAAAATACATTCGTTTATATCGTGTAAGTTTTTTGTCTTAAAACTGAAGGAAATACACCCTAAAGTTTGGCCACATATTTAATTGCTACGTTAGTAATATACAGAACTGTATAATATTTTTTTGGGTAAATAAATGTGTTTATTATAATTATTAATATAACACCCTAAAGTTTGGCCACATAATTACCGTGTTAGTAATAAACAGAATTGTATATTACTAACACCGTAATTAAGTATGTAGCCAAACTTTAGGGTGTTATTCTTTACTTAATTTTAAGACAAACATAACTTTATATACAGTAGTTTATAGTCCGGGAGCCCAGTAGATTTTTTTTTATTACCTCACCGTTGAGACTTTGAATATGTGTTCTTTATATCCAGTTAAACAACTTCTTACATAAGAAAATTCTCGCTAGCTGGGCGTTTTTTTTTGGGACCAACCCTTAACTTATGGGAGTCCGACAACGGTATTGCCACAAATTTTTTGTCGGAAAATGTTACTACTTGATTTTAAATATTTTCATGAAACGACCCTGAAAAAATCAGCTGTGAGGTGCTAAATGTTATGACGTCATAACTAAGCTAACATGGTAAAGTTATGACGTCATAATATTTAGCACCTCACAGCTGATTTTTTCAGGATCGTTTAATAAAAATATTTAAAATCAAGTGGTAACCTTGTCCGACAAAAATTTTCGGGCAATACCTTTGTCGGACGCCTTAAAGTTAAGGGTGGGTCTCAAAAAAAAACGCCCCGCTACCGAGAATTTTCTTATGTAAGAAGTTGTTTGACTGGACATAAAGAACACATATACAAAGTATGAACGGTGAGATAATAAAAAAAAAATCTATTGGGCGTGGGCTCCCGGACTATTAATATAAAGTTTGACACACGGTTCTAAGACAATCGAAAGAACGCGGCAAAAAATTATACTTGAAAATAAAATCCAACTAAAGTATGCTCCGTTTATACGTGATAGTGATTCATATTGAAAGTATGGACCGCGCGGGGAACGGAACGTGGGAGGAGAAACCAAGTAAAGGCGTTGCGGGAAAGGAAGCGTAAGGCGGGAGATTGCTTTAAGCATGAATCACTATCACGTATAAACTAATTAGCCTAAACGCAAATGTTCACATGGAATTCGGTTTAATTTGAGGGTTTTTGTTGGTGTTCTGTGGTTTTTTGTACCTCTGTGGTTTTTTGTACCTATCCCTCCCCCTTTCGTCTTAGGTTTCTTACCGTGTGTCAGACTATATAAAGGTACTTCTCTAGGCTTTGTCTTTGATTATTTTATGCATATTTCTGTGTTATCGGCTACTTCCTACTAGGTGTCAGAGTTAAAACCGTTTTGTAGAAAATGAGAGTCCATTAATAACTCACGTTAAGTAAATGAGGTTAGACTGTGTAGCAAAACAGAGTCACGAATATGTAATATAGATTAATAATAATTATTATAAACAACTAGTGTTCTTCCGTGCCAATTCATTTACTTGAAAATAATAAATAAAGCAAAATTATACATATAACTATTTAATATTATTACACATTTTATAAAATAACTAGATATGAAATCTATTATTCGCTTCACGTCTCATTTATTGCAAAAAATCTTGAATAGGTATAAATATTTGAATTTTATATTTAAGTTGCATTAAGGTCTTTCTACCTTTAAATTTTAAAAATATTTTGTTTTTAAACATTTTTTTTATGTAGAAAGAAAAAAGATATCACTGTGAAATTTTGTTCCAAAATGATCAAAATTTGCGTTACGTAATACTTGAACGTTCCCTTACGGGATATTATTCAGTATTGAAGTCGCTAGGGTAAAACCCCCAATCGTTGGCACTCCGCTAATTATTGGCTCTGGAGTGATATTTTCGTTTATATAAAAAAAATCTCCATTGGTACCTTAATCTAACTATATTTTTTACGAAGTGGCAATATTTCTAAATATTATACTTTAAATGCGATTAACATATTTTTCCCCCCTGGGCACTAGAGTCTTAGCAGTTTCGTGTGAACTACGTTAGGGTGAATTTTTAAGGTTTGTGCTAAGGAAGTGCTTTAAATAGAAGGTTAGTAAAAGACGTTTATTTTTCTTTACATTTTTATTTAATTTCGACGGTGCCAACAATTGGTATACAAAATTCAACTAAATTCTAATTATTGGCACAGGTGCCAATAATTAGCTTCTTTAGTAAAAATCCTATTCCAATTATTGGCAACCAGTTAAAATGCTAAATTAATAGAATAAATTAAATTAAATTGAATAGATTTATTACTTGTACGGTTAAATATACATACGTATTGCCACATTTTATATAAGATAAAACCAAATCCATATTTTAAAGCGGGTGGGCTATTATACAAAAGATACAGTTTTTGCCAAAAACCTATTTCAAATAAATGAGTTCTAAACAGTTTTTCCTCAATAAATATGTGCGTATATACATTTTACACTTAATTTTGTCTATAAACTTAATTTTTCTTTAGAATTTTATTTTTTATCACGGTGCCCATAATAGGGGTCCAAATTATATTAAATTCCTATTATTGGCACAGGTTTATTGTATGCAAAACTTGCGCATCAAAATTAGTCTTGAAACCTAATAATTCTTTTAGATAAGTGTACCTAGGTAACTAGGCATTATTTTATGGATACAAATTAGTATTAGGTAACTAATATTTTAATTTTAATATAGTGATATTTAAAATTTTGTAATTCTAAAATAAATTTGAGTTTTTGTTTAAAGCCTTTAGTTAATATGTATAAAACTGCAATATTCCAATTTAAATATTTTATTTTGATACTAAAATGTTTATTATTCAAGAAAAAGTAGGTACTCAGTAATTTTTTTCCGTTGGTTCAAAGCAAAAATTAGGTGCCAATAATAGGAAAATCTGGATGCCAATTATTAGCAAAAAGGTGCCAATAATACGAAATTGTGTATTCTTGTAATTAATTAAAAAAATTCTTTAATATTATAAAGATCTCAGTTTAAATTTTATATAATATATAAAATAGAATAACTACTAAATGATGTAAAATATTTTATTCTTGATTACATGAAATATTTAATAAGTTATAATGAAATATATGTGGAAAATTTCTTAAAGTGCCAAAATTTCTTCTAGATAGGGCTATAGCGACTTCAATACTGAATAATATTCCGTTTTTTTTTTCAGTCGATCCAAATGGCCGGAATTATGGAGAACACCGTTGTCTTTTTCAAAAGCATTTTATGACAAAAAATGGCACTTTAAAAATCTAAAAAAAATGTATTCTTTAAATATAAATAAACATACCTACAAAATTTCACAATGACACCCTTTTTCTTTCTATAAAAAAAAATCTTTAAAAACAAAATATTTTTAAAGCTTAAAGGTAGAAAGACCCCTTAAGCATGTTAAATATATATTGGCTCCATTTAGGGGAGCTGGGGATTGAATCTGATGACAACTCTTATTTGAAAAAGTTTTTTACGTATAAGTAAAAGCTGCCCATAGTGGCAAAATGAGGCATTTATGTTATTGTTTTCTAAATAAACAAACTTTATTGTAATATTTAATTAAAGCTAGCTTCGCAAAGCCTCGGTTTAATCGCTGTTATATTTTTGCAAAAACTGAAATTGGTTTAATCGCTACTAAGCAATTTACGTTTATGATAGATCAGTTCAAAAAATAGTTATTTTCTTAACTAGTGTTGCCTGACGGCCTCGTGGGCTGATATTCATAAGTGGATAAAATCACTTAATACACGAGTTGAGAATTTAATTTTATCCAACACCTTTTATTTTTAAATAAAAATCTATAATTTTGCGAAAAATTTTGTCAAAAATATTAAGATTAAGTTTTCTTAATACTAAAATAATAGGTAGCCATGGCCTAAGTATGCCTATTACAAATAAACAATTGCTAGTTTTACATTTCTTACAATCGTCAAAATGGACCCGGTAATGACAGAATTTTTAATATAAACAGTATTTTATTCAAAAACTAAGGAATAATTTGGGGTTTACTTTAATTTTTATGGTTTAGTTAACGTGCTTCTATTTATAGAATAGTTATAATACTTAATTAATAGGGTATGTAACTAATTTTGGGCGAGATCAAAAGCTGTACGTAAGAGTGGGTGAAAAATTTTTTAGTCACTAGTGGAAAAAACTCACTTTTGACATTTAAAATAGTGCTCAAAAGAAGTGTTTCTGTTGGATAAAAATCTATTTTGTATTATATTTTCATCTTCCTTTGAATATATATTCAACATTTTTTCTACACCCGAACAATGGAATTTAACTGGATGAAAAATTTAATTAATCTCATCATGGAATTCTCTCGTTATTAAACAACAAAAATATTCGAAATTCCTCCTAAGCATTCTTTAATTAAAAAACATTGTTTTAAACGAGATTATATTATATTCCAATTTCCTAGTACGAATACTTTAAATTTTCTATATTTTACCTTAAAATACCTAAATTTTATGGAAACATAAGTTGATATTAAAACCGGTACAGGGTGTTTCTATGCTCTGAGAATTTCTTACTTTATTATATAGTGTTTATTTCAGTGTCTAGAGTTCCGACCGATTTCGCACTGTATTTACCCTTAAAGCTTTAAAAACTTAAAATGTCGATCGGTCGGAAGATAAACTCCAGAACTTCCGACCAGTTGGAACTCTAACAGCTCCATTTCAAAATGGTTTAACAAGAAGCCATTATCCAGTTCCATAATTAAGAAATAAAAGGATTTTTTAGTACTTACTGGATACAATTTTAATTTTACTAAAAGATAAATAATAATAAAATAAATCGTATGAAACTAAATTGAACCTATTTTCCCTTAGATACTACAAATTTAACTTACTCGTCATTACAGAGGTGAATAAAAATTTATCATTACCAATTACCATCAAATTAGTAATTAGTCATAATTTGATGGTAATTGGTAATGATAAATTTTTATTGTTTTTCAAAAATATTTGGTAAGCTAAATTAGTAATTAGTCATAATTTGATGGTAATTGGTAATGATAAATTTTTATTCACCTCCTGATGATGCCTAGTGAGGCGAAATATGTAGAGTAGATAATAAAATTAAAATTGTATCAGTAAGTACTAAAAAATCTTTTTATTTCTTAGCTCCATTTTAATTTTGTATATTGGAAACATCAAGCATCTTTGGTTAATGATCAGGGCTGGCCTTAGCATTTTGGCGCCCTAAAGCAAGTGCTTGACTTTGACGACTAAAAAAAAAAAGATTAACCCCTGATAATTTTAACGACTAAAAAAAGGTTCTCACCTCAGAAAAAAGATTTACACCCCTGATAATTTTGAATAAAGAAAAAAAGTCCTCATATTTTAACGACTAAAAAACATTAAAAAAGATTATTGACACCTATAAAAAAGATAAACCCCCTGATAATTTTAAGGACTAAAAAAAAAAGGTGTTCACCTCGGAAAAATGATAAACCCCCCTGATAATTTTGACGACTAAAGAAAAAAATGGTCATCACCTCGGAAAAAAGATTACTCCTGCCTAATATTTTTTTTTGACCACTAAAAAAAAGTCTTCACCCCTTGATCATTTTGACAACTAAGAAAAGAAAAAAACGACCCTCAACGGAGCCGCTCTAAGCTACAGCCGGCTGGCGCCCTGAAGGTGTTCACTTGATTTATGCAAAGGCCGGCTCTGGTAATGAATACAAGTTGTAACAGTTATATATAAAGTTGTTATGTAATAACACAACACTAGTTACTGTAACAACTTTTTCTTTTCTTTGAAATTCGGTGGAAGAAATTTTTTTATAAAGTAAAAATTTCAAATTTAAAAATTAGCTGAACCAAGGAACACTAAAACGTCCAAGTCAAAATTTTTTAAAATCTGACAAAACCGTCTGTCATTTTATATAGGATAGGAAAAATATTTTAAAACCTCATTAAAAAATTATATTTTTTTATTTATTTATTTTAAACAAGAGTGAAAATTGACTTTATTTAAATACGTTTTTAAATAATTTTGATATTTCTTAAGAACTTTTGAAAAAGTATCCCATATTCTTTGCAAGAAAAAGACTAATGATTTTTTTTTAATTGAACACGTTGCCCCAACCGGTTTTTGAAGGTTATTGATACCAGATAAAAATTGTTATGGAAAATGTATTTAAGATACACTTAAAATTTTGCGCTATTTCGTAATTTTTTAATTTAATAACCAATTAATCCACGCAGGGATATGCGGTCTCCTACCACGCTCTAAATGAAAGTACCAAGTTTACTACCGCTAAAACTCAATGCGACCTTATTCCACATACGAATATCCATCTATGGACATCGCGGTATATTTTGCTATAAAATATCCATATATGGATACATTGGAGCGGAGGGAGTTAAAATAAGCGATAATTGTTTTGTTTATAATAAAATAAAGACTCACTGCCATAAACTTAGCTTCAAAGAGTAGTGACATTTTAATATCCCTGGATTTAGTTTTGCTTTGCCGACTATATTAAACAACATGACATAATTCAGTATATATTCTCATTATTTACAAGTCCAATATTTGATAAATGTTCCTTTAATAAGTGAAAAAACCCGCTTTTTATCATTTAAATTCATTTTATTATTATAATTTTTATATCTTCTCAACATTATAGCTATAAACAAAGGTAGTAATATAAACATTAAAAAAGGCGTCAATAAAATTTGACAATCGTTTCTATCCATGACTTTTTCAGGTAAGATATCTCCAAAATCCAAATAGTTTCAACCCAGATGCGAAAAATCGAAAATGCCAGTGATTGCGGTACTGCTGGATAAGTTTTGATAAATAAATAGTTTTGCAGTTGAAACATATAACCAGGTTTGCAACAAGTTTCAAAAAATATACCTTAGTAACAATAAGGTTTTTGTTATTATGTAGATCATAAAGCTTTTGAGCATTTGTGCCAACCAAATTTCTGTTAGTTTAAAAAGAACTAACGCAAAACGTATTTTAATAAACGGTCCCATTATTTAGAAGTCCAATATTTGATAAATGTTCTTTTAATACGTGAAAAAACTCGACTTGTTTATCATCATTTAAATTCATTACGTTATTATAAATCTTATCAACATTATTATAAACAAAGGTTGTAATATAAGCATTTACAAAAGGTGCCATTAAAAATTGACAATCATTTCTATCCATGAGACCTCCATGACCAGGTAAGGTATCTCCAAAATCCTTAATATTTATAGCCCTTTTAAACCCAGCTGCGAAAAAGCCTCCAAAAGGACAAATAATACTTGCATAAATAGAAAATGCCAGTGAGTGCAGTACTACTGGATAAGTTTTGATGTAGTAGTAGTCTTGCAGTTGAAACATATAACCAGGTTTGCAATTAGTTTCAAAAAATATACCATCGTCAGCGTTTAGGTATTGTGTTGGACAAACAAAAAAATTGTATTGACTTAAAATGTGAAATAACATCGCACCAAATATGACTGTGGCTATTCCTCCAAATATGTATCCTTCCATGGTCTTTTTTGGTGATAATTTTGTCAAAGGTGTTTTACCAAGTAGTTTACCAAATATATAGGCAAATATATCATTAATTATGACTAAAGATATAGGTCCAATAACCCAAATTATGCCTTCAAAAATGGTCTTCAGACCTACATGTGCTTGCAGTACAATTATTATCACTAAAAAGTGCGTCCAGAAAAACAAACTGAATTGCTTTCTTAATTTGACTCTTCCAGCCATACCACACACAAACCATACTATTCCAAGTAGGTACAGACAAAAGGAAATAAATCTATGATATGTCATTAATATGGTCAGCATTTTTGAGGTTTTCCAAAATACTTTTAAATGTTGTGCTAATGTTTCCCCATTCAAAAAATAATTAGCTGTTAAAAGTATGTACCAGTTAAGTGTTTTGATATAATGGATGCTTGGAACTTTCTTCAATCTATATGCAATGGTTATTATTTCATCACAACATTTGATTTGGATAAAAGTAGCCAGTGTTAGGATTCCTATCGTTCCAAAATAGATGCAGGTTCCAAATACGGAGAACATTGCGGATGCGAAAATTATCCTTTGGACAAAATTGCTCTTAAAGTTTAGCGCAGCCATGACTAAAAAAATATACTTCATTAGTGTTAATGTCAACATTGACATTGACATGTTGGGAATCTGTTAAAATTGCATTATTAGGTGCGTTCAATGGAGCTTAGCGAAAAGCAGCAAATAGCTGGAAATGCCAAATTTCAAATTTTAGCTGCTTGCTGGTAGAGTGCTTAATGACGTTTTCTGTCAAAATTAGGGTGGAGACCTAATTTAAAATCTAAAGAAATGTTTAAAGTGTTTTTAGCTTTTTCCGGATGTGCAAAGTTTCTTTACTATTGTCTGTTTTTTCAAGCAAGATAGTAAATTAAAAATGGCACAGTGAATATTTTTAAAACAGATTCAAATATTGGATGTGAGAATATACTGCGTAGTTTATTGTTTAAAACAGAACTACATATATATATATATATATATATATATATATATATATATATATATATATATATATATATATACTATTTAAACCTGTTTACTGTGCCCTTTTTACTTACTATATTGCTTGAAAAAACAGACCATAGTTATAAAAATATTTTTTTTATCATTTTTACAGTGTAAAAATAGACTTGTCATACCTCGCTTATTTTTAAACTATTTTCCTCCAATTGGGATTAATCAGATTCTTTCTTTATTCTGTTATTATCAAATGGAGTTTTAAACAAATAGAAACCATTTTCTTCCGACTAACATTTAATTAACATTTTTTCTGAAGATGTGCGCACCATTTGTGATATCTAATGCCACACATTGTCTCCTCTCTTTTCCTTGACATTAAACGTCACAATAAGGCTTTCTACTAAAACACTTTAAGTAATTTTTTGAGCAACCTTGTAAAAATATTTATCCAATACATACAGATAATAATAACCCCCGCGTGGCTTTTACTTTATTCAGTGCATAATTATTTATTTTACCCCCTCAACTGTCACTTGTTAAATTATTTTCTTGTAAATGTCATTAAAATTTTAAAATTAAAACCTTGCATGGCACTCATGGGTAAACCGATATTGCCCTCTCGAAAATTAATTTTCTCATGGGCAATATCTTACTTTACCCACTAGTACCATAAATAACTATAAGGACTCATAATAAAAATAAACATTAAAATTTGATGCCCTATTAGCCGAGCCCGGATAATATCTCGCGAGATATTTAAGCAAACTAACAATACAACCAAAATATATTTTAAAATCCAGCACACCCACTGATATAAATTTTATTCCGATAGGTTTAACCATAACTCCAAAAAACGATTGATTTGTATTATCTGGGACGCCCTGTAAATGCAGCCACATGCAGGTCTTAAAAATAGTAGTTTATGACACAAGGACGAAATATACTGTTTTTGGGGTAATTATGGGGCTCGTAGAGCGAGGTTAGCAACCTTAATTTCCCTAAGATCAGTTTTCGGCCGTGTATCACTCTTTTTTATTCATTTGAAATATACTAATAAATACATTTTTATTTTTGGCAGCAAAATTGAGGTTAGAATTCAAATGTCAACAGTTTCAATATCAATCAATCAATCAATCAATCAACGTCGATAAATTTTATGCCTAGGCCGAAAAATTAATTTTAGTATAGGTTTATCATACAGAAAAATCTCTTTTAGATACAATCGAATAAAATAGTATATTGTTTTACTAAGAGAAAAAGTGAAGCTTTTTTTACTAGTCTGTAGAATTTACGGACGACGCGAAGCGGTCCGGAAACTACAGATGAGTAAAAAAAGCACTTTTCCTCTGAGTAAAACATACAAGTTTTTCTTCAAGCACACTATATACATATTTTTTAAATATTAATTTTTGAATTTAATTTAATCAGTAATAAAGTATGTTTTTTTATTAAAATAGACCAATAAAACGCTTTCGAAATAAACTTAAACCTTCCTTAGCTCATTTTAAATTTTTTTCGTAGGCTAAATCTTATACATTTCACAATTTCGATGGTAACTTGTCTAATTTAGCATTTTCAATTTCGGAGAGATTTGTAGGTTTATAAACCATATATTCTTCTTCAATCATTTTTAATCAATTTCACACAAGGTTTTTGCAAAGAATCTCGAGGTCAACCACCTGTTTACATAATAAACAAACCAGTATGGCTGTCATCAAAGAGTGCTACCGCCAGTGGTGGTTTTGCTAACTAACTTTTTTTTAAGGCGAACAACAATGAACTATTTTTTTACTGTAAAAAAATAGATCACTTCTAACTAGTGTGTAGTTATAAAATATAAACATTTTAGTACGCTTGAAGAAAAAAAAATATTTAGGTCCTAGTAAAAATTCTACTTACCTACTTTATTTAAAAACTAATCCATAAAATTATGTGCTCGTCCCCACACTAATTTGACATATATGAAATAGTTATCATAGGTATCTTAGTTATCAATGATAAATTATTTAATTTATTGATAAATAACCAATTTTATCAATAAAATACAAACAGAATTGCCACAATTTTAGCAGGTATACAACGATACTATAAAACTATAGACAGTCAAAATGTATTAGTCATGTAGATAAATATTATATAAATTTTATTTTATTAGTAATATTTTTTTCTATGACTGATTTAAAATATAGGCAAAAGCACACTTTACAAACATAGAATGAATCCATTCTATAGTCTGTGTCTGAAATACAACGCAGTGACTCATTTGCTAAAGTTTGGTAAGAGGCGAAGATCATATTAATTCCGGTGCGATTCGCGTAACTTCGTCTGAGGAGAATTCCGTTACCAGAGCAGCATACTACGTTTTAGGTAATTATTAGTAACTGCGTTGTATTTGAACCATAGCCTATAGCTCTAGAATAAACATGGTGCCATTTCTTGTTTAAAAAATAAAGAAACGTGTACCAAAATAAGCAAAAAAATATATTTTTTACAATGAAATATTGAATAATTTAATGTTTTTATGTTTGTTTTTAACCTCGTACTATTCTACTTAATTAAGCATCCCCTAAGTCCAGGACTTGTGTGGGCTAGTAGTAGAGGGAACCACCGGCTTTAATTGACTTTCGAACCAATATATCTAGGGAGTACGCCTTCGCCAAATTTCAATTATTAATTAACTGAAAAAGGCAATCGGCGCCAGTGAGGTTTGAACTCACGATCATTAGATCAGTGTCAGGCTATATCGATGCCATTGACCACTGAGCTAAATCTCCCATTCAAAAAAATAAATGAATTTGCTCCATCTATTGTTGATTATTTAAACCATAATATCAGTCACAAAAATCTGACATAACCTTCAATTTTTGCATTATATTTTGTAAAAATCCATAAAAATATTTTTTAAGTACTTATTTGATAAAAAGTGCTTTACTTAAAAATATGTATTTTACAATGTCTAGTGACAGGAAAATTGTTGTCAAGCTTAAGGCCTATCCAGAAGCTTGCTTAAGAACATAAAACATAAGAATGCGGTGCCTTGATTGGCTTACAAGACACATGGCCGCACATTAAGCCAATCACGACATCGCATTGTTATGTATTACGTTCTTATGCTAGCCTGGTACTTATCCGCAGTTTAAAGCCAAAGTGTTTCATATTTTCGAAAAAAAAAATATAGTCTTTTACACGTACGGAATATTTATTCCGCACACGCGGGACAGTCATAATCGTCCGACTCGTAAGACAATTTTTCTGCTCGCTCGGAATATTATCTATTCCATACTAGTTATAGAATATACTATTTTATGCAAATTAGGTCAATTTTTGCTTGGAAATCTCTGATGCCTTAATAATACTTTAATAATCACAGGACATCTTTTTAAATAAAGAATTTTATTTGTATGTCAGTAAATATAACTTTTTTGTTTCTGGGGGGATAACTTTCAAAATTGGTAGAATTAATCCTAATAATAAAAGTAATTTTACCTAAAAAAGCCGTTAATCGGAATTTTCTTTAGGCTTTTTTCTATTCTTTTAAAACCTAAACCCCAAATATTTTTTTTGTTTTTGAGGGGATTACTTTCAAAGAAAATAGGGATCTGTCCCTCTTAGAACTTGATTTTTCTTGAAAATTTTAAGTCGATCGGATTATTCGTTCACAAAAGTCATGACATCGGTTGGACAGAGAGACGGAGGGACATTTGGAAAAAAAAGTTGCTTATTTTTTCATGAAACAAATTTATATCCAAGAATTTTTTGTCTAGGACGATTTTTGAAAATTTTCGAAAATTCAAAACTTTAATACTATTCTAGCGCAGGCGCTGTGAATAGTATAATAATGCCCAAAAATATTTATAAAATATGAAATAATATTAAAATTATTATAAACTTATATACATGTATATAAATAACTTAAAACTTAAAATTGAATGTGAAAATAAATTTTAAAAAATTTAACAGAATATGCTTAAAGTTATCTTTTAAAAGCGGCTACAGTTGTGCAGGACTTAATGGTATTGGGTTAGTTATTTAATTAAAGTATATTAAATTTCAAAAAAATGGTTTTCCCTGACTGGTATTTGAACCCAAGACCTTCCAATTTGTACTCAGACGCCCTACCAATCAAGGATTATACCAATATTATCGATTAGTGCTTGACTACCGAAGGGAACCTAATCATGTGATGATTCGGTTACAAAAAAGAGTTCGGGCATGCTTCAGTCGTGATTCAGTGGTATACATTTTTATTCGGAACGTATCGATATAGATTTAGCATCTTGTTTTCCTGTGAAACATTGGCCTTGTTCTGTCTGCAGCAATTAATATATTATTCTTGTAATTGTTCCACACACGTGCAACAGAAGTAATTGGATTTTACACCTGGATGACGTATAATAGGTCAGGAAACAATAAACATATACACCATAGAGTACCACCTTAAAATGCATAAATTAGTGAAAAATTAGAGTTAAAATAGTTACGGTAAATTTTCCTACCCACGCAAGTAGGTACCCCGGCTTAGCTATAGGGTAAACTAACCAGTTACAGACACTTTAAGAGTAGAACCCAAGTTTATATTTTATCATTATAAATAAGTTATACTTATTAGGTCTGTTCTTTGGTGTTGCACTTTCTTGCACTGACGTACAATTTTCGTCCAACCAAATAAGTACTGTATTTGTGCCCTAATTTTTAAACATGACAAATAATTTGTTGGACTGTAAAGTGCAAGAAATTGCAACACCAACGAACAGACCTATTCTCTATAAAACATATTTTTAATGGTGCATTTTCTACTTAAGGAACTACCTGTATTTTTTTGTTAGGATTTAATCTTCATAAAAAAAACTTAAATAAAAGTAGTAAAAGCATGAAACCTCAGTTACAGACACTCAGAATTATATGCTTGCCCCATTACAGAAAAAGCGGTATTCATTTACAGACTACATAATGATAATATTGACACTTTACTGCAGAAACCACAGCTTCCTTGACTTTTTTCAAAATATTTGCTTTGACATTTTAAGGGTTGTTGTTCATGCAGAGTCGGCCTTTGCTTTTAGGCGCCCTAAAGCAAGCTTCTGGTTTGGCGCCCCTATTTGAAAAAAGGTTTGGCCAGTTTTTAAAAGGTCCTTAGAAAATTAAACAAAAAAGGTTCATACCTCTTTTACCCATGGCACAAAATTTTGCATAACAAAAGAAAAGTATTTTTTTATTTTTTTTAACGCCCTTCGACGGCGCGCCTCTGAGCTGGCACCCCGTAGCCGGGGTTTAATTAATTTATGCAAAGGTGGGTACTGTGTTTATGTATCTTAAACTTTTGGTAAAAGTTGAGTGAATTGTTGAATAGGATGAAAATAAAAAAAAATGTTTTGTTTTACTATTTAATTATACAAGTTGTTTTGATATGATAGGATACGAAAAAATCTAAGAAAAGCTGATAAGAATTAAACTAAAATTAAAACTAATGGATTCTTAAGCTTACCTTTAACCCCTTCAGCTCCAGCACGTTTTTCAAGGTATAGGCTCCTATACCAGATTTAAATTTATATGGAAAATCTCGTATGGGTAAATCCACTGTCGTTACAGTCTATTACATTATTATTAAAGATTATTTGTTATTTATTATTATTAAAGATTGTTTCTTAAAAAGTAATAATTTAATAAAATATTTCGTCGGCTTACAAGTAAAGAGCACTAAGTCCAAAAACATGGTTTTGAGATATAGACAAATTTAACTTTTATTGTTGTTTTTTAATTTTTGTAATTATTGTTTTTGGAAAAAAACTACCGCTAATTGAAATGTCATGTTTGGACATAATAATGTCTCATTTGCACTTAAATAAAGAAAAATTGAAGTAGTTTAATTCAACTAAATTTGAAAAAAGACATGGACTTGGTGCCTTTTACTTGTAGGCCCACGACGTCGGCTTACAAGTAAAGAGCACTAAGTCAATAAAATAATATAAAAAACAACTATTTAAAAGTCCAAACCCTTCTATTAATTAAACGTAATGTATAACTATAAAGTAGAAAACAAGATGTTTACATAAATTTTCAAAAACTAGATTTTTTAAAGAAGGGTTTGGACTTATTTCATTGTTTAAAGAACGTTTCCAAAATTAATAATAATAATTAATTAGTATTAATTATATGAAACTGCTTGCTATGCACGAACTAAGGCAGTTTTCAGAGGCCATGGGTTGTGCCGGTAAAGAAGCATCTCCTAAAGTCAATAATTATAATGAATCATTATTAATGATAAAACACTTCACGGTGCAACACCCCTCAGAAATGCACCGAGACTTTGAACTTAGTGTGAAGGCTTCAAATTTAGGTTTGAAATATTATCTGATAATAAAAAAAGCCAATGCAAATAAAAATTAAATTATTACCTACACATCGAAAGTAGACGTAAAAAGCATTGTCATTTTACAGTTCTGTTTCTCTGTTCTGTCTCTATTCCATCAACTTTAACATAGCAAAATTTGAATGCGTTTCTCAGGACAATAAATAACGCTATATTGTATCATAGTTTTATAAATTAACTCTTTTTAGAAAGTGGCTTAGTGCAGAAACATTTGAAATAATCTACTAAGTGCCTATTGCCAGATAAAATTTTAATCAAAATCAAATTGGTGCGTTTTGTATAGTGGGTAACTCCCTTGGCAGTCCACCTAGAAGTTAGTTCGGTTTAATTATACATAGATCATCAAAAATTAATTACAGTGTCATTAAAATCCCATTTTTGCAAAAAAGTGACTTAGTGCCTTTTACTTGTAAGCCGACGATTTAAAAGGAAGTGTAATTCTTTTTTGCTGTTGTAATGACAGTTACCTTGGATTTACCCGTATACAAATATCCAACTGTGGATATTGTAGTAAATTTTGCTATACATAAAAATATCCATACGTGGATACGATGGACAGGAAGGGGTTAAGGATTGCGACACAAACACATCAACTTTTGCTCGCCACTGAAGTTTAATTTTTATCTTTCAAAACCTTAGATCTTTGACTCCAAACTTTTTTGGGAACCTTCCAAAATTACCATTTATTAATTTTAAAATCTTTTAAAACCTTATTATTATCATTTTTTTGTAAACGCGCCTGTATCTGGATCAGTGTCTGTAACTGGTTATTTTAGCTTAGGTTCTTAAACAAACTAAGAGCACTTGTGCCGTTACACACAGAGCGTACTTTTTTACAAGTTAAGTAAGTTACAAGTCTTGTAACTGGGAAGTTAAAAAAAATGCTCAAACAGCTCGATTTTTATCTTTAATTTTGCAAATTTTGGTTACACCAAATGTTTTTGCAATTTTCACCCCTTCCAATTTTTTTTTTCAATTACTTAGCCACCCATCTTTTATGAGCCCTTTGCCAAATAAGGCTTTAATATACACCTTTAAAAACCTTATTAAATAACCTTTTTAACAACGGGTAGGTTGATATTAAAAAAACTGGGATGGGGGGTGTAAGGGGGTGAAAATTTTGATAAAGTCCAAACCAAAATTTTCAAAATTAAAAGTTAAAATCGACCTGTGCAAGCGTTTTTTTTAAAGACTTATAACTAAAAGTTAATCGGCTAATTCCAGACTTAATCTACTCACTGTATACTTAGATACTTCATTATTGAAAAAAATAACCCTGTATATCTAAAACTGTTTTCAGTGTCATAAAAATAAGTGTGAAAACATAAAATTTGGGTTGTTTATTTTCTCAAGAATGCACCTTCTTTCCATCCTATTAATGGGTATCAATATTTTGATCATTAAAAAATGTTAAAAGCATTTCAGTGCGCAATATAATATAAATAAGTCATGAAGACACGCAATGCTTTTCATTTTATGGTATACTCTTTACAGTGGATAGTATATTGCTTTTTCCTCAACATTTTACTCAAAATATGACATTTTTTTTTTGTATGTGTACACGGACAAATGGATGGCCAAGCAGACAGACTAGACAAGATCTCTGTATAAAGTCTATATTGTTTGATCCACGGTTCTGTGGCTATCGAAAGTATGTAAAGAATGTGTATGCATCTCACTTGTACGCACGCACGCTTATGACGTAAAGAAGAGAGCGCGCTGGCCGTTCCGTGATACCTCCCTCTCTCGTTGGAGCTTTCTCACCGTGTGGAAGACTATATAAATAAATTGAGAATGGACAGATTAGGGAACATTAAAAAAAAAAACGATAAAAATACGTATGTATTATTGTATTAAAAAATAAAGAATGTTCAAGTATTACCTAAGGCAAAATTTGGCCATTTTTAACTCACACCCCCCTCTGTAACGCGGCGTAACGTTTTCGAGACCACCCCACCAGCCCCCTAGGACGTTACACAATACTTGAACGTTCCCTTATATCGTAAAAAATACATAAACGAAATTATGTGCCAAATTTTATTTCAATAAAATAAAATTAGGGTCAGCCACACTTTATTTTAAAATTGGCAAAAAATTGAAATGCATGATTTTCTAATAAAATATACAACTTATCGTGCAAAATGCAATCGTTTAAATCTGTGCCAAATTTCAGCTTAAACAAAAGAAAAAAAAATTAAGAATAAAAAAATTATAAAAAAATTACAGTTGATTTTTGAAGAATTAAAAACAAAGTTCTGTGCCAAATTTTAGCTCAAAACAAGGAAATTAGCACTCACACTTTATTTAAAAACTGAACAAAAAATAAAACTATTATTTTTTTAAATTTTTAAATGAAGTAGGCTCATGACAAATTTCGTTTGTTTAAGCTAAAATTGGGCAAAGAATTTTGTTGTAATTTTTCCCACATGACGGGGAGACACAAAATCGTGTTTTTTGAAATGCGCTGACGTATATAAAACTTAAGATCTATGATAGTTTTTGACGGTTTTGGAAATTCATAAAACATCTTATAATACTTTTCTAGCCTTGGCGCTATGAAGAGTAGAATAATTATAATTATGGATGGTCACAAGTCATATTCCCACGAGCGTTCGGAGCATATTGGAGTCATTTTTAAAACACTAGAGCCAAACAATGGAAAAGAAGGTATACTTTTGACACTTGGCACGCCCTATGTCTTTGGTAATTCCATTAACTCGAGATGGTGTTGAGATAGCGAGATAGCTAGATGTTAATACTGTTAATATGGTCTTTCTTGCAATTTCATTTCGATAATTGCGTGGGAAACAGGGTTTTAATTGACACAAAGCAATTAACACTTACGATTTTTTTTCGGGTATTTTCTTTTGAAATCTTACTAAAAATACTGCTGCTAACAAAACCATGATGTTCACAATAATATACTTATGGCTAAACAGACTTTCTCAATATAATTTAATCTATTTTGATTTTCTGGCCCTTCAATTTTCCTATTTTTTCTTGGTTTTTGGCTATTTTATACAGCAGTGTAGTGTCAAGGGTCAGAGGGGCATAGCCCCCCCTAATTTTCTCTTCCTTCGCAGTTATTTCGGACTTCTCAAAAATGTCATTACATTTTTCAATTTTGACCAGATTATACCCCCTCACTTTTTATATACACGCTACAGCACTGGTTTTACAGGTCCCTTTTATTATTATGCTTACCTTTAGAAACGAGTGCGCACCTGGACAGGTTCCTTTGTAAAAGTATGTTATTTCTATTAAAGGAGTAACTCCTGAGGAGTTATTTAACTCCTATGTGATGCTTGCAGAGGGCAAGGAGTTGTAAGCATATAAGCATAATACAATAAAAGGGATCATCGCCATGATGCATCGGCTCACAATTAGAAAACTTTTTTTTCGGTGTACAAGTATCTTCGTTTCTTTGAAACTCCAGTAGATTTATATAACTCGTGTAGAGTTCTATATTACTCCTGTAGAGTTCTGTGTAACTCCTGTAGAGTTCTATGTAACTCCTTTAGAATTCTTTGTAACATACATTATTTATTCTTGCAGAAAAAAGTTACATTTCATTACAATTATCTGCAATATTGCTGATTCGTGTAACAAGAAAGGACTGTTTTAACTATAAGTACATGAGCTTTAATTAATAAATTGTTAGTACAGTTAAAACTACATAATCTGTAATAATTTATAGCTATAATTATTCAATTATGCTAAGTATTGAATAATTTAGTTTAATTAAATAATAATATCATATAAAAAAAGATGGAAGCACCGTATTTTATAATCTTACATAATTAGCTTAAAACTTTTTTAGGTTGATTTACTCATGATCAACTTTTTTTTAGTACTTTAGAAGTAACCAATAAAAATAAGTATTCATGCTTATACTAAAAGGGAAAATACATTTTAAATTCTATACTTGTAGGGAGATAAATTTTTAGAAAATAAAAATAAAATTATATGTTTTTTGTGTATGATGTTAGTTGCTGAATTATCGAAAATTTCATTATGTCCTGAATTTAATGTATTCCAACGGTAATTCTTACTGAAAAACTTTCTCTGTGTATCATCTACTTATAAGCAAGTAAATCCAGTTAAAAAAAAAACTAGGAAACTAAGTATCTACTTTTATTAATTTAGATCTAATTATGTAAATTATATTTCTTCAAAAGGTAAAATGTCGTATTTCAAATATTTTCTTTGTTGTATTTTGGTGCAAAATTGTGGCTTTTTAATAACACGCCACAATTTGGTAGAGTATCTGAATGGAGTAAACATTAAACATTTCCTACAGTCTAGTTAGTATTTTCCTATGACAACGGTTGGGAAGTGACATTCAGCTAATTTTACATATCTGCTAACAGAAAATTAGTAAACGTCAAACACAACCTTAAATTGACAAATTAATTTTAATTTGCGCATTTTGGATATTTATGTGTTAGGTCATAGAAAAAGTAGTTTACGCACCTTGACGCAAACAATTTTATTGTACATCGAGTGCTTTTATTCTCGGCTACTCCTCGTAAAAAAAGCACTCTCGTGCACTGCAAACTAAGTTGGCGTACTCGGTGCGTAATAGTAAATTAGGAAACCTAATGTGTGTATTTCCTACAATTTAGAATAACAAAGTAAAATTTTGACATACGACCTTTCGCACTTTAAGTGACGATTTTTGTTCGTCTTTTATACGATTTTTTTTCTACAACAAAAATGATCTAGGTATTCTTATACTGCCCTACTACGCTAGAAAGCAGTAACTCCATTTGTCGCATAGCAACGTTTTCACGTGAGCTCTGATGTAATATTTTGAAAACGTTGCTATGCCAAAAATGGACTTACTGCTTTCTAGCGTATTAGGGCAGTATAGGTACTTATTAGAGCGATGTTCTTATGACTATTTCCGATTCCTCTGTAGTATAACCAACTATTTTTTTTTCCATCTCCTTTGTTTTTTCTCGACCAATAAAAATGTGTACCGGTAATATTACCAACTGCTCTGTTTTAACCGACAATTTAAAAATACCTCTGTAATTGTCGTCAGTCACATGTATCCTTATATTTATTTATTTTTTTTTTATTTAAAAATTTCTTTATCTTGGACTATTTTTAATATTGTGACATTCCTGCAAAAATGGCCCTTAAATTTTATCGTGCTACTTAGTTTAGTTTATCGTTAGTCTAGTCAAATAACGAGAAATTCCTATGTTAAATTGCAATAAATGTACACGCGCTGATATTTTAAAGGGTAGTAGTGGATAGTAACAGAACACGGCTGTTAGTTTTTCACCGGGTATTTTGAGTAAGGGGTGTCCGCTATCTTGAATTTTAGGGATGAGTGTTGTGATCTCGCTAAATATGCATCTTATGATAAAAATGCATAAAAACAATTTTGTTAAGGAGAAAATTTTCAACAATTTTTGTTTGGATCATTTGTTCAATATATTAATAACAATCGAGTTATAAACACTCAAAAATGGCCATGCTGGGGGTGAAACTGGTTTTTTCGATTTTTCAGCCAAATTATTAATTGGAGGAGAAAAGTGGTTTGAGCAAACTTGTATCTCTTGAAATTCGCTATAAGTTTTTTATATTATCCATGTTCATAAGTATTTTGTTACGGTTACGGTTTATAATATATTAAACTTATAGAGAATTTCAAGAGCTACAAGTTTGCTTATAACACTTTTATCGTCCGATGAACAATTTGGCTAAAAAATGGAAAAAAACAATTTCACCACCAACATAGCTATTTTTAAATTAACTCGATTGTTATATATTAAAAAAAATGATCTAAACAAAAATTGTTGAAAATTTCCTCCTTAAAAAAAATGGTTATATGCATTTTTATAGTAAGAAGGGTTTTGGAAACGTTCTTTAAACGATCAAAATTCCAAAACCTTACATATCTTGTGTTTAATAAATATTTTTGCATTATTTTCTGTTTTTATCTTTTGTGCATAATTGCCCAATAGGTGCGCACCGTTGCCCCTGGGGGTGGGGAATTGTGAGTAAATGCAATATTGTAGTTTTACATTTTTATTGTGATTATGGTAAAAGCTACTCAAGTTTTGATAATGTGTAATGATAGACAAATAGGTAAGGCTTCTTTTGCCACTTATAATTTCTTTGTAGTATTCATAAGGTGTCAATCATAAATGATACTCTAATTAACTGCCTTAGCTATGCAGACGATATGGTTATATTATGTCCCTCGCTGGAAGTCCTAAGAAAATTAGTAAAAGTATGTGAGGATTTCGCAGAAGAACACTTTCTCCTCTACAAAGTAGATAAAACTAAAGTTCTTGTCTTTCGCCCTACTTGCTACAAAAATATTAGAGTTCCGCCAGTTCTAATTAACTGCCACGTGGTTGGTGTTGTCGATGACTTTAAATACCTAGGTCACTACTGAACTTGGGACCTTTCGGACAACTCGGATATTCAACGCCAATACAAATCCCTTTGCGTACGAGCTAATATACTAGCTAGACGATTCTGTAGGTGCAGTGCTGAAGTTAAAAATGCCCTTTTTCGGACTTATTGCGGTTCCATTTATATGTGTGAACAATGGTTCAATTTTACCGCTGCCTGGTGGAATAAACTTCGCATGTGCTACAACAACTCTCTAAGACTCTTACACAATCTTCCCCGGTATAATAGGGCTAGTGAAATGTTTACAAACTTTCGACTATCTAATATTAAAGCACTCAAAAGAACTCTGATTTTCCGTTTTAGCGAGAGACTCGATAAAAGTACCAATAAGCTTACAATGGCTATAGTCTCTTCCGATCTGCGTTGGGGGTCGACTTTGAGACGTTCCTGGTCTGATTTGCTTATGTTAGGACATTAGTTGCTCTTTCTCTAATAAGCTGTTACTATTTTAATTTATTATTACCTACTATTGTATTACTGTATATATTTAAATTTTTTATTATTTAATTATGGCATTCTTATGCCGGAATAAAGTCATTATTATTATTATTATATCAAGTCTCGCTTAGGGGCCCACCGTTACCCGACTTTCCCCCAACTTTCGACCTTCTCTCCACTAAATCTTCTTTGCTACGGCCCTGTTTGCTTTTTAGTAACAGATTTTTACAGGTTAAGGTATTTAAAATTTAAATAAAACAATCGTTCTACAATGAAGACTTTACATCACCATAACACCACCATAAGGTCCCTTTTTATGTGGAACGTTACAAATTTAAGTATACGAAGGCGGGTTTATATGGTTTTTTATGATGGGTGGGGTCTATACACCTACAAACCAATTAAACAAAAGCCCATTTTGGGTAATTTTTTGATTGATTTTCTCTTGGATGCCAAAATATGTATAGTACCGCAAAAAGAATCCGATTTAAACAGTGTAGTACATCCTTAAATAAAATATAATTATACGTACCGTAAAACTTAACAACTTTGCCCACGTAGGTAAATGTGGTTTATTGCTAATAACATTTTGTACAAAAAAAAATCTGTAACAATAATTAAGTCAAACGATTGATTCCAATGTCAAGTTAATCTAGTCAAAGTGTATAATTTCTTACTTAACGAAAAAAATAAAAAAGGGGTGGGCAAAGTTGCATCCAAAATTTCAACTTTGCCCAAAATACAAAAAACAATATCCTGAGAGGCAATTTTAGCGATGCTTAGTACATCTTAACACTCGATACGTTTTTAAAAAGGTTTTTCACTGTACACTGATAAAACAGTTTATTTGTGTGTACAAAATATTTGGTTGGATATGGCCAATTGAATTATTTGGTTGTGACAAATAAATTTTATTTCTGTCAAATAAACTATTTTGTTCCCATTAATAAATGATTTTAAAATAAAAATATTTGTTTACATGAACTAAATATTTATTTGACTCAAATAAAATTTTTTACTCGCAACCAAAGAATTTAATTGGCCATATCCAAGTAAATCAAAATTATCTTTTTTATCAGTGTATATGAATGCGATAAAAAAATTAACAATTGAGGAACATATTTTTTTTTCAAAAAACTACAAAAATAAAAAAATATATTCTATGGTAAGTGTAACATAACATTAAAGCTTAAAACTAATAAAAAATAAACGACTTCTCTCTCAAAGAGAATTTGAACATAAACAAAGAAGCGTGTTTCTTCTTAAAAATATTATTTAATACAAAAATATCTAATTTTAATTAATTTTTTCTTTTAAAGAGGCCGTACCTTAACATAAGCTATTTTAGTAACAATATGTAAAGGAATACCAGAAGTCCAAATTTCATTAAATTTTTGCAATAAATAAAGTCAAAGCAAACCCTACTATTTCAGTGCTAAAAGCCGCCAAGCACAACACAACAGTAGGGTAGGTCGAACTGCTAAAATCAAACCTGCTACATTGCGACATTAGAAAACAAAATCATATCACCTTTCAGATGGGTAAAGTTGTACCCTCTAGGCAAAGTTGCAAGCTTTTACTGAATTAAAATAAAAAGAAATTACCACAAAAGAATAGATCCACAAAAAGAAGATCTAGTTAGCGTTATTTTTCTGGTTGCTTCAACTAGAATTCATTTGAGAGCCACAAGACAGATTGTTGTACCAGATCCTTAACACGTTAAGCGCCATTTGTATTCAAACCTATACAGGAGGCTTTTTCCAATCGGACAGCAATGTGGCGGCCGCGTGTAAAATATAAGATACAGTTACTTGCCTAAACTTTACTTGATTTTAATTTTTAGCTATATTTTAAAGGTATAAAAATTCTTAATATTTACAAAGAAAAGCGTCAACTGGTATTTTTGTGGATTTTCCATTTTAAAACTTTACGGAGCTACGCCGCCACTGGAGCTCACTTTTAATTTAAAAAATCACTTCTCGTTAAAAAGTTTTAAGTTTATCTATTCGAGATCTTCTCAATTATAGTTATTAATGATAACTAATTTAATAAAGTGTTTAAATATTAATCAAACTAATTAGTAGTAATAGGTTCAAATTGTTGTCGAAAATAAGTTGTCAATAAGTTAAGTCAATCGATTCCCGATTAGGCTAATTTATAATAAATAAAATACATAAGTTAATTAATTAATTTGAAACAAATCTAAACTGGTTATTTTAAAGTAATTAATAAACGTACATGTTACGGTAATGGATACAGGCTCTCAACAACAAACTAATGATAATAGGGTGGTTAGAAAACTTCTAATTAATTTAATAGTATTCAACCTGATTATAAAAGAAAATGAAAAATTTCGAAAAGATTTCCTATTATTATATTATTCACAGCGCCTGCACTAGAATAATATTATACGGTAGGTCTTGAATTAGTTCCTAATTAATTATACGGTAGTCCAAACGAATTTTCAGAAAAATTCAAAAATTGTCCTAGACAAAAAATACTTGGATATAAACTCATTCATGAAAAAGTAAGAAACTTTTTTTTTGAAATGTCCGTCTGTCCGTCTGATGTCACGATTTTCGATAACTCAAGAACGAATAATCCGAACGAATAATCAAGTTATGCGAGGGGAAGATCCCTATTATTTTTGAAAGCAATCCCCCGAAAAACAAAAAAGTTATGGGGGGTTAAATTTAAAAAAGAAATTGAAAAAAACTGAAAGAAAATTCCGATTAACGTAACTTTTTCAGAAAAAATTACTTCTATTACAGGGATCAATTCTACCAATTAAGAAAGTCATCCCCCAAAAACAAAAAAGTTATGGGGGGTTAAACATAAAAAAATAAAAAACTAATTTTCAAAAATATTTTATTTTTCATTTTTTTGCCAAAAAGAATAAAAAATTAAAAAGTTGTTTTGAATTTTTTTTTTTTTGAAAAATATATTTTTTTATTTTTCGTTTTTCAAAAAAGACCTTTTTTTTTTTAAAAAATTAATTTTTTTTTTATTTTTTTAAGTATTTGGGAAAATGCACTATACAATTTACTGTGAAGAATATATGATGGAATGCGTAGCATTACATATCTTCACAGCTTCTTTTTTACATTATATCTACACAATATACCTACATTATAATTATAAGAGTATAATAATAACACAGGCCAACAAAAAATTAATTTTAATTACTATTAACGACACTATATTTTACTTAGGTACATAATGAAAAAGTTCGATGACCACCAAAGAACCTCGCTCCCTTCTTATGCAAAAGTGGTTTAAGTCAGATTAGGCTAAATCCTTAATATATTATAGTTCTTGATATTCTAAACAAAACATTTTAGGGGCACAACTCACGAAAATCTATTGTTTAGGTGCTAGTGCACTTTGAAAATCTCGAAAACTGCGGTGCCCCGGTTCACTGGTCTTATAAAATAGTAGTTTCGATCCGGTTTGGCTTAATTTTAAATATGTTATAGATATTTCGCGACTTTCTAATTAAAATTATCTTCGGGAACAACTCCCAAAATTACATGCAAGAGAACTTTAAAGATCTCGAGCTAGCTCGACCAGTATTCTTTATTGCAATTTTTTTGAGCTCAGCGAGCTTTTTTACTGTTAAATTCGTTTTCAGCACACAAAAATATGTATGAAAAATACAGTCTGGTTAATAGTAATTGACTTTTTTATTGTGGACCTGTGTAATCACGTTTTATTTTGTGGGCCTGTGTAATTAGTAAATAAGATATTAAGTTTGGAATGGCAATAGTGACAGAATTAGCATTTCGATTATGAATGTTGAGGAAATTTTCTTCCTTTTTCCCCAATTAACTATCCAACGAGTGATGTGACTTTTTGGCATAAATAACCTATGATTAAAAGTGAAGACTAACATATTATGATGACATAAACCAACATAATATGATGAAATTTTCTTTAATCAAATGCAAATAAATTCAAATATCATTTCACTTTCTTAGAAAATAATTATATCAAAGCTTTCGATATACAGTACAAATTATTACTTTCCCTAGGGAAAGTCTTGCGTTAGTAAAAAAATTCTAAAAATTTTTATTGCGTTTTTTACGTTTCTTGACCTTTTATATCCAAAAAGTATGATTTCCGTAAAAAAAAGATCTGTCTGTCGGTCTGTCGGTCTGTCGGTCTGTCGGTCTGTCGGTCTGTCGGTCTCTCGGTCTGTCGGTCTGTCGGTCTGTCGGTCTGTCGATCTGTCCGTCTATCTGTGTGTCCGGCAAATTTGTGACCACGATAACTTAAGAACGCTTTGTGCTAAAGACTTCAAATTTGGACCAATTATTATCCAAAGTTCTAGGCTGGGATTGTTTTTGGTAAAAATCAAATTGGGATAAGGGCGTAAAATGAGGTAAAAACAAATTTTGTCAAAGACATTTTTTTTTTAATTTTTTTTCGTTTTACGAAAAAAGGAACTTGTTTTGAAAAAATTTGTTTTTTTGTATTTTTTGTTCTTTTTTATTTTTAATGAAATCAAGCCTATAGGGGAAAGTATTATTTTGTTGGCAGCAGTTTTTTTAGATGTCGTACTCGTAAAATTAATTTCATATGCATTTGCCTATTGAAAAAAAAAACGGCATCTCCGTCCCGAAAAATATTATATCATGTATTGCCCATATAGCACACAATATCCCTCGGATATTCTCTCAATGTCCTTTTAATGTCGCATGTTCCGGAACATTAGTATATCCCAAGGATATCCAGAAAGGTATGTCCTGAGGATATACTGCCAGTATATCCCAAGGATATACGGTATGTCCTTCGTAAATCTCAGGGACGTCCCGAGGGGATGTTCCGGGGATGTCATTTCGGGATATCCCTGGGACACACAAGGGACATTTGGAATTAACCAGGTATATCCATGGGATATACGGGTTCGGAAGTCGCTCGACTTCCCGTTTAGTAACAAAAGTATATCCTGGGAAAGTCGCAAATTCCCGTTTAGTAACAAAAGTATATCCTAGGGATATCCATCATAAAACCTGTGCTATATGAGTGCTAACACATATTTTGTTTAAATTTCAGTAACTTGACAGATAGTAACATAACTTCATAAGTAATTGGAGATTATTTGTATTCCTAATTTTGGCGCATTATTTTTATCCGGTACATCTAAACTTTAACGGTAAAATGCGTTTGAGATTTAACCCCTTCCACTTTCAAGGTCCCTATACCAGATTAAAATTTATATGGAAAATCCCGTATTCGAATATTTAACTGTGGATATTGTGGTATATTTTGCTATACCTAAAAATATCCATACGTGGGTACAATGGAGCGGAAGGGTTTTAACGTTAAAAAATTATAACGTACGGCTAACATAAGTAGTAACAAAAGAGGCTTAAACGAATTTTATTCAGAAAAAAGTGTAAAAATACAGCAGTTCCATCTAGGAAATAGTTTGAGTAATTAAAACTCTTAAGCACAGATGCTAATGAACAAATTATTGTGATTTTAACAAAACAATAAATTAGGATTATTCCAAATGAAATAATTTATATATATATATATATATATATATATATATATATATATATATATATATATATAAAAATGGTGTCAAATAGCTTTATCTCAAAAACAAAATCTAGTAAAAATGACATAAATTTTTATATATTATAAGGGAACGTTCAAGTATTACGTAACGCTCCTAGGGGGGGTGGGGGTCATTTTGGAGTGTTACGCCCATGTTAATGGTATAGGAAAATAGCGTTACAGGGGGGGGTTGGGGGTCCAAAATGATCAAAATTTGCGTTACGTAATACTTGAACGTTCCCTAAAGACAAATAACGATTGATTTGTCTTAGCTGGGACACCCTGTATCATACATACAGGCTGTATGTATTTAGAAACCAAAGTAAAATTTATAATTTACTGCTCTTGGAAAAATAATAGTATGTTATAAAAGGAGGCAAGGTTAGTTTTCCTGTCTTATTTGCTGTTGACATACTCGCTCTGCTCTTTCGCCAATCCAACAAATTTAAGAGCGTAAAGTTTTACTTTTCTTCCTAGTATCTATAACTATTTCATCTGTTATCTAGAAACAAATGGTTTGTGCATCTGCGGAACCCAGTACATTGGGTGGTTCCGCATCTTACTGACACCTTGTCAATAACAAAATCAAAAATGAACATATCCTTTAAAAGTCCGTCGACAGGTAAACAAATAGAAAAATAGATTCCATAAACAATTAGTTAAATAATTTGAAGACCATCCAAACATAATCATTGGACCATTTCTAAATTTTGCATTATGCCTTTAATGAAATACGGTATAATAGCATTGTGTGTGAGGTCCACGATGGTCCTTTGTGACCCAGGGCATAAAAAATCACTACCATGCCTAATAGCAACAAGCTGTGAGGATATGTAATGCTTCGCATTACATGGTATACTTTTGACAGTGGATTAGTATTATACTATATAATATTGTAATTTTTAAACCGCTGAATCAGGCTCCTTCATATCATTTACGCTTATACTGGCGTCCCTATAATTTTTTATATTTTTTATTATTTTTTTCTTTTGCTAAAAGTTTTCTAATAGAAGTTTTTTTAAATTCCCAATAAATTTACTTTATTCGATTTTCTTCTATACAGGGTTATTCAGAAATTTAAGAGGTGTTTTACGTTAAATAATATGAAAAAAAGTTCCTATAAAGGTTGGTCCGGAAATGAGCCCTAAGGAAGCTGAGAAACACCAATAAAATTTTAATGCTGCAGGGCGATCCTTCATTTGAACTTTTTAAACAAAAAAGTATTCTTCATCAAAACACCTAAATTTAATATTAAAGGAGTAACAGCCTTTTAAAAAGTAACATTTTTAGTAGCTAAAATGTTACTTCCGTTTAATTGCATTTTTTTTAAAAGGTTGCTCTCACAGTGTTACACTATATGACATTTTGTATGTATTTTTAAGCAAGGAATCTATATTTTTTACCAAAAATCCAAAAAAAAATACATAAAAAAGTTTGGGGCAAAAATGTATTAAGCCTCACATATTTTGTCCGTCTTGGCACGCCTGGATAAATAAAAAAAATAAATGAACATAAACTTATTGCCCTTATAAATACTAGTATACATTCAAAAGCTCGTCGCTCTAGCTTAAAGGTTACAAAAGTTATTAATTAAAAACATTATTTTTATTGCAATTTTAAAGAGCCGTAGCTCCCTTAGGACTCATTTCCGGACCAACCTTTATATGAACTTTTTTCATATTTTTTAACGTAGAATCACTTCTTAAATTTCTTGAACTTATTTCTGAATAACTCTGTATATATTTTTAAACAAAACATAATGAACTTATTCATACCAAACTGTTTTTACTTTTGTTGAAAAAAAAAAAACAAAATAAAAAAGTAAATTGCAAATATTCAGAAAAAAATATATTTAATAATATTGATTTAAAAAAATCTAAAAAATTATGGGAGGCGCTAATAAAAAAATGGTATTAAACAATATAAACTTTAAGAAAAATATACATACATACATACTTATTATTAGAAGACTTTTTTGTTTAATTTTTTTTAATAAATTTTCTTGTATTACTATTAAATTAAATTGTTACAGTTGGACGGACAGACGGAGGAATAAACAAAATGACAAATAGAAAAACAGGCTGATGAACAAAAATTAAAGTCGTTTAGAATTTTATAAAAAATAAGGATATAATTTTTTTTTTGATCTAAGTTGGTAATTTTTGACGATTTTAAAATTTAAAAACCATGGTATATTACTCTTCCAGCTAAAGCTACGAAGAGTATAACAACCCATAAGTCCGATATTCATGGTACAAATAATCTGTAGCTTTATAGCACCTTTTGTTTCCATTATGTATACCTACCATGGTAGATATTACCATTTTGAATTGACGTATTATAACCGTGAATAACCATTGTTGCCATCGATTATTTATTGATTTTATTTGATAAGGTTTATTTGTATTGGTTAGAATTATCCATTGATGACTTTATCTTTATTAAACCGTTAATGTCAACTTAATTTATTTTTCCTTGCTTGGTTTTCTAAAGTTAACTTCATGAAATGCATTTGGGCTATATAAAATTTTATTTTTTTCCATTGAAAAATATAGTTTTGTTTAGTTGGTGACAACATAGATTTGTTTTAAGAGTTTGATTTTTCTCAATGTCTTTAAATTTACTTTTTTTTACTTTGAAGTTTTAACATTTAATTTTGAGCGGTTATATATTCAATAAATATACTATATATTTTTTCTAATAAATAAAGGCTCAGATTAAATTTAAATAATTTATTTTAATACACTTAAAACTGCACAAACTTATTTTAAAATAGAGAAATGTTAAAATACTGTATACAGCATATAATGTATTTAATTTAAATAAGTAGCGTATATATACAGGCACAAAAAGAAAAAAAACAAAATTGTAGGTACCTCCAGTACGCGAGTCTAGTTGCAAATAAAAAGCTTTTGTCTTTAATTATAAAATGAAATTAACAGATTCAGTAGAGGCAAAATGACAAGAACTTATAAGTCTTTCCAGAACTTAGACATCGATAAATTTCATGATCTTTTAAATGATTAATTGGCCAAAAAATAATCTGTAGCATAGTAGGAGATGTGTAAATGTCAAATTATCACATGACAAAATGTTTTTATAGATTTGAAAAGATATTTCAACAAATTTTGATTGATTATATTGAAAAGTTGGTGTAGGTTAGGTGTATCATATACTGTATATGAATTTAGTGACCTATATAAAATAGCGTAAACTTTTAAATGTCAAATATATTTATAGCAATTTAGTTTATTTTTTCAATCAAGTCATGATATTGTTTTAAACAAATTTTACTAACTGAAATTCTTGGTTTTACAAAAAAAATTCTTTTGATTCCTTTTATAAAAGTTGAAAAAAAATCTAATTTAAAAATATAGTTAAAAGATCCTTCTTAAGAATTTTTTACTTTCGAGCGACTTCAGAGAGAATAAAATATTGTCATGGCAAAAAAAAATTAGATTTTGTACACTTATATCAGAAAAAAATGGGACGCAAAAAGAAACCTGTTTGTTGTTAATTTTTTAAGTGGTGTAAATTATTTTTTTATAATTTAGGTTTGTCAATTCGAGTAAAATTATTAATATTTTACATAAATATCAAAATTGACAAGTTTTAACCCAATTAAAACAAAACAATTTTTAGTGTCCCACTTTTTTCCAAAAGAAGTATCCAGCACGCCGGTCTATAGGACCTATGGGAACTATCTATTCTCGGTCCTATAGACCGAGTTGGTGCACAGGGAACGACAATTCTCAGTATTATAGACCGAGACGGAGCTGAACGTGTTATAAAACGTTAACAAGAAGGTCTATGAAAACGAATTTTCAATGTCCATCCGTCCGTCGGTCTATGGCCCATAGACCGGGGGCTGTCGGTCCAGAGGCCTACAAACCATACCCTTTGGCAAATCAAAACCAAACTTTAAACCTAAGGTTTTTAGGTGAGGTTTTTCTCCACGGTTCGTCTGGGCGATTTTAAATAAAAAATTCGTGGACCCCTACATTTTTTGGACTAAAATATGACATGAAAAATCAATTCCCATTTAAAATAAAATCGTAAAATATATAATTTTTAGACAGATAAAAAACGAAAACGCTCTCTGGCTCAAAAGTTGCTCCTTAGTAAAAAATGGTGGCCACACAACAAAAATGAGCCAAATCGTAAATAGTAACAAATTGAATATTTTTTTTGCAATTTTGGCGAAGGCGCATTAAAATTTACATTTGGGGGTTACTTTCTCACAATCATAAAAAATAAATGCAATAAAATAATCAAAATTATCGAAATGACAAAACTTGCGGTGGAAGCCATATCATTTAATTAAAAGTATTATAAGGGTGCTGTGTTTAAGAAGTTAATTTCAGGTATTTTTGAAAGTAAAATGGTAGGGGTTTTAGGAGTTTTAAGCTTTTTATTATTTTTTTTGCACTTTTTTTTATTTTTTTTTTCGGAAAGTTCTATTGCTCATCTAAGGCAGATATTTTCTATCAAAATAGAGAAAATCAAGATATACCAGTACATTAGATGCAACTGTAAAGAATTTGCGATATGAAAAAAGTGTCAAAGGCGTAATTACTAACACCGAAGGGCCCTTAACACTTAAGGCTTATTTCTCTTACAAATGCTAATAAGCATATTAGTCTACCCCTTTACAAAGGTGTAAAAAACGAAAGCTACAAAGGTTATTTATTTGAGTACGGGAGGTAAGAAGATTCTCACAAGAATGTCACTTAAACACATACGGTTTTACTTTGACTGTATGAAACACTGGCTAATAACCTTAAAGGTAAACTGTCGCATTACAAAACAAATTGTTTGAAATTATAATACAAAATTATATTCGTTTTGCAGCCATTTTTAGGGAATTGCTGAATGAATATATTTTTTCTACGACTGCTTTAGAATGTAAGCAAATAAGCACACTTTTCAAAGACAGATTGAATCCATTCTAGCTCTAGATACGGTATGAATATTCCGTATCAAGTGTTAGAATGAGCACATGTAGTGCCATCTGTTGTTTATAAAAGCAAAGAAAACTGTAGCAAAATTAGCAAAACTATGTATATTTTACCATGAAATATTGAATAATGCAATTTAAAGTTTTGCCTTAAAATTACATAAAGTTTATTAGTTTTTCTTAATATTTGACCAGTTTTTTATAAATTTAGTTAAAAAAATTAAAACTGCTATTGTTAAATATTTAAACCTGATATCTGTCACAACAATCTGACATAACCTTCAATTTTTGCATTAAAATTTGTAAATATGTGCTAAAATTAAATAAAAATCCTTTTTAAGTACTGATTTGATAATATTATTAAATAACATTAATTGCTTTATTTAAAAATATGTGTTTTGTTGCATTTACAATGTAGAGTCACAAAAAAACATTGTTTTTAATCTTGTCCGCGGTTTAAAGCCATACAGTGTTTTATATTTGTAGTCGAAGAAAAAGTATAGTCTACAACACGTATGGAATAGTCATTTCGCGCTCGCGGGACCGTCATACTCGCCTGCCGGGTCGTATGAAAAATTTTCCCCTCGCGCGGATTATTGTCTATTCCATACTAGTTATAAAATATACTATTCCAGAGATAAAAAACCGTGAATCTATTGGTAGGTGTCAAAAGTACGCTATAAAATTCTTTATTCGACCATACATTTTTTAATGAGGTTAAGAATTGTTGTAAATGGTTTAATAATTCATTTTATTTTAAACAAACGTAAATTATACTTCTAACCTAATTTTAAATGATATGAATGTATTTTTTTTAATCTTTTTTATTAAAAAAATTAAAAATTAAAATTAAAAATGGCCAAAAAGAGAATTTAATAAAATTTAAAATCATATATCAATTTACCCACTGTCTATTTTACAAAAGAGGCAGGGGCCTCCATCCTGCCCCCTAAACGTATCCAATATATACCAAAAAATTACTTGGATTACGTTATTAACTGTTTCAAATATGAAGTTGATATCTTAAGCGGTTCAGAAGTTAACGACGGACTCATTTTTTATGTACCGACAATAAAACATATCCGTCCAGAAAAAGACAATTTTTGGTTTATCTAATGGTAGGTAATTTCATGTACATTAAATATTTCATTTAGTTAATCTCAATAAGTTGGTAGGCCACATAACCTCAAAAACAATTAGAAATTTATATAAGAAAATTATCTATAGAAATCATTTTTATTTTGAATTCTAGGGCATAATTTTTATCATGGCAGTCTAAAATACACTGCGTGCGCCAATGCGATATACATATATAATATAACCTCAAAAACAATTAAAAATTTATATAAGAAAATTATCTATAGAAATTATTTTTATTTTGAATTTTAGGGTATAATTTTTATCGTAGCAGTTTAAAATACAGTGCGTGCGTCAAAGCGATAAGTATTTCTATGCTTTTTGTGAATCTCGTACCTCGTCTCTCAGAATGCACTCTACCAATATGACTAGGTACAATGATTAAAAAAACTAATATGTTGATGAAATATTTAATTAAATTTTTACTATTTTGATTAAAATTAAATATCTATGTCCTTGTGAAAGTAATTTTATTAAGACTAGATGGCAGGCTTTTATAATTGCTCATTTGGTTAATTTTTTTTTTGAAGCACTTAAGGGGTCTTTCTACCCTCAAGTTTTAAAAATAATCTTTTTTTTTTTATTTTTTTTTATATAGAAAGAAAAAAGATATAATTGGGAAATTTTGTAGGTATCTATATTTAAAGAATACCATTTTTTTTTTAGATTTTTAAAGTGATATTTTTTGGCCATAATAACAAAGGTGACCGCCATGGTTCCGGCCGTTTGGAAGATTTTTTTTTGACCAAAAAATAACCAAATGGCGGACGTTTTTTAAAAATGTTTAAAATTTTCAAAGAAAAACTTCAGCCATTTTGTTATTTTTTTGACCAAAGAATTTTCTTCGGGCTATACTTCAATATTGAATAATATCCCGTTTTTTTTTTCAGCCAATATAAACGGCCGAAATCATGGCGACCACCTTTTTTTGATGTTTTCTAAAAACAAAAAAAATATGGCCAAAAAATGGCACTTTTAAATAAAAAAAAAATGTATTCCTTAAATATAAATAAACATACCTACAAAATTTCACCATGATATCACCATGATCTTTTTTCTTTCTATATAAAAAAAAATGTTAAAAAAAAAGATTAATTTTAAAATTTGAAGGTAGAAAGACTCCTTAATCATTGAACATGTAATGTAAATACTATAAACTATCTAAGCACATCAGGATAGTACATGTCCTCAGTCGCAATCAATGGTTCGTAATTAGAGACGTCCCCCACTCGCTTTGTCGGCGTGGCCCCCCCTAGGAGCACCCCACTGTCTGCGCGCATATCGTCCACCCCAACTCTGGCCAACATCTCTATCTGACACTGATTGTTGAAGTTCCGACAAAGCTTAACACAACATCCAACCTAACAAAACCAAACTGTCAACTTTACTGACCCCGGAAGTTCGCGTGTGATCCTCGAGAGGTCAGGCTTGACCTTATTTCTTCCGCGCTACTCCTGAGGACTAACAAACCACCATGTGAAGAGGTGGCGAAAGAAATGCTTACCATTCAGGAGCTTCAAGGACCTTTACGTCAGATCGAACGGTACAAGGATCAACAGTGTCTATAACGGTTATTTAAGTGTATACCCTCTGTTTTATTTTTCGGGAAGGGACGATAAATATGTTAAGGACATTTTTGTGAAGGATTAATTTGTGAAATTAAAAAAGTGGATACATAGTAAAAGGATATTTTGAAAGCATGGTGTGTCATTATTTATTGACTGTAATTGTTGTTTTTTTAAATTTATTGGGTTCTAGGTAAGTTATATTTTTATACACAACAAAGGACTATTTGCCTTGAGATTTTTTGAATAAAATTTAAAAATAAACATAAATTAATATTAAGTTTTTATATAAAAAGTAACTCTGCCTTTAACAAGTATTTAAATTTAAGTTAATTCGATTAAAAATCAAGGATATAAATAAAAAAAAATATATATAGGTTCATATTTCTTCTTTGTCAATATTCTATTTTTTTTATATTTAATATAATTATTATTCCTACTTTATATATAGGAATTCTAGAATTGCACTAATTATGGTTTTAATTATTTAATTTGTGAAACATCCTGCATAAAAAAACACACCTTTAAGGTTTATGACCAAAATAACCAATAAAATTTTTCCGATAATGTAAAATGTTCAAATATTACTATGTTATCTTAAATTCCATTATATTTTTCGTATAAAAATTATTTTATTGAACAAATACTTATAAAAAAAAAAACATTTATGAAATCTAGATTATACATGTTCTATAAAAGTATTATTTATACAATGTGTATACAGAATTATAGTGGATAGTATGGTCATATATAGCAGTCTCTTACAATGCGTTTTTCATGTCCGCATTGCCCTGTGTGTTCTAGACGTACTTAGCAACTACTGTAAAAATATTATGCGAACCTACTGTATATTTAATGGCAAAAGTTTTTTTGAGTTTTCTGTACATTAAGGCCTAAAAAAAAACAAGTGTATTTTTTAATACAAAAAATTATGAATAAAACCCAAACGGTTTGATACCTTTTAAAACGTGCACCAAAATTTTACATATCTGTTAAAAAAAATTAGCAGATAAAAAAATACAAAAAAAAATCTACAAAACAAAACAAAATTCTAAATAACAATAAAGTCACTTTTCTTTAGTAGGAAACACAAATAATTCTAAACAATTGCTTGTATGGTCAGAGATTAGTTGTATTTCTACAGTGCGGTCCAAAAGTCACCACACCTCTTAACTTTTAAACGAGTTGAGTTATTGACTTAAAGTGTGCACACAAGGAACTAAATCTATCTTTTGCCATATATTTAATATTTTAAAATGTAGTCAGGGGAGCATTGGGGTGGATTTTTTTTAAAAGGAAATGGGGTCGTGTGATGCAACATTTTAAAGCAAATTAAATTTTCTATATAACGTTACTTTTTTAAAAATTTTTTAAAGGTGTAAATTTTTAATTTTTTTTGCTAAAAAATGTTTTAAGATTTTTTAGCTCATGACTCTCTTGAGAGTCGGTCCCGTCTTTGGCGCAGTGCGTACGATTCTGAAAGGAGCCAGTCGACTTTGTTAATTATATGCATTAGTTTTAAAGCATCATTGAAAGTAGGTAAATGCCCAGCGTGTGGCGTAGGGTCCGGGACAGAATTTTTCTTGCCGTTTCCGATTCTCTGCATTATTAAGACAGTAAAATGGCGGAAATATTTTCGAACAAAAACATTTAGGTTGGTGGGTGACCAATATTCTAAATAAACTCAGCAAAAGTGTTAAAGTGTAACTTACTTTTTTGCATCATGAAGTTAAACATATAGCAATTTTTTTTAATTTTTTTAAAATAAATCTTGGTCAAAATTAACATTTTCAACCCCATTTTAAACCCTCAAGAAAAATTCTAAAAAAATTAAAAGTAAATGGTCGAATAGAAAATTTTACGAGCTTTAAAATATTGTTGAGATCTCTTATTCATAAGTTTCAAATTTGAAGTCGATATCTTTACTTGTTCAAAAGTTAAGAGGAGAGTGACTTTTAGACCGCTCTGTATGTACCTATGTGACATCTATTTATTTTTTTTGTATTTCGATGTCGTTTAAAAGTATGGTAGATGTAGTATATCTTGTCATTAAGCTTCCAAAAAGTAAGATTTTTCTTTTATATTTTAAATACAAAAATGATTTTAAGATAAAACCCAAACTCTTTTTTACCTCCTTTATGTACTAAAATATTATAAATTTATAATATTTTTTTATCTTCGTCTTTGGTTTTTTTTTTGGTATAGCAGATCTAGTATTTTGTCTTGAAATCCTTAAAAAATAAGTTTTTTTTTGTTTCTTATTACAAAAACGATCTTTAGATTAAACCAAAACTGTTTGACACATTCTCCATGTAGGTACTCAAATGTTACATAATATCGTACACGTATAATAAGATCTTTGTCTTTTAATGTTTCTCAAAAAAAAAAATAGCAAATTTAGTACATATTGTCGTTTAGTACTCGAAAAACAAGGTTTCTCTTTTGTATCTTTTATACAAAAACCATTTCTAAATAAAACCCAAACCGTTTGATACCTTTTTGAATGAAGAAGAACATCCATGCACTTAAATGTTACACATCTCAATTACCCCAAACAAATGCTATATATTAGACAAGATAACAATTTATTCATTGTTCAGATAAAAGGATATACATCCGTCCATTTATCTGTAGGTAAAAAAGGGATTTTTTCATCCCTTCTATTACTCCTCGCAGTCAAACAGCTGACAAAAATATTACGAGTTTACGTTCTATTTTTTATTTATTTATTTACGTTCTATTTTTTATTTATTTATTTATTTATTTATTTATTTATTTATTTATTTATTTATTTATTTATTTATTTATTTATTTATTTATTTATTTATTTATTTATTTATTTATTTATTTATTTATTTATTTATTTATTTATTTATTTATTTATTTATTTATTTATTTATTTATTTATTTATTTATTTATTTATTTATTTATTTATTTATTTATTTATTTATTTATTTATTTATTTATTTATTTATTTATTTATTTATTTATTTATTTATTTATTTATTTATTTATTTATTTATTTATTTATTTATTTATTTATTTATTTATTTATTTATTTATTTATTTATTTATTTATTTATTTATTTATTTATTTATTTATTTATTTATTTATTTATTTATTTATTTATTTATTTATTTATTTATTTATTTATTTATTTATTTATTTATTTATTTATTTATTTATTTATTTATTTATTTATTTATTTATTTATTTATTTATTTATTTATTTATTTATTTATTTATTTATTTATTTATTTATTTATTTATTTATTTATTTATTTATTTATTTATTTATTTATTTATTTATTTATTTATTTATTTATTTATTTATTTATTTATTTATTTATTTATTTATTTATTTATTTATTTATTTATTTATTTATTTATTTATTTATTTAATTATTTATTTATTTGTTTATAGTCATTTAAAATCCATAATAAAGATCTGGGTTTTTTTGCACAAAAACACCTTGATATAAATTGTTTGAAAATGAAATACTTTTTGATATTTTTGAATTTAAATGACTTTATGGACACAAGTTTTTGTACATTTACATGTTTTTACCATTTGGCATCGTTGCATCCATTTTTTCCAAGTTTGATGAAAAAAATTTGTTGTTTGAAAATTAAATACTTTTTGATATTTTTGACTTTAAGTGGCTTTATGGATTCAAGTTTTTGTACATTTACAGGTTTTTAACATTTGGACTTTTTGGCTACATCGATTTTTTCCAAGTTTGATGTTTAATAACTTCCGAAGATGAGCATAGGGGACATTTTTTTAAATGGAAAGGGGGTCGTGTGATACATCAGTTTAAAGAACATAAAATTCTCTATTGAACTGTATATTTTTTAATTTTTAAAACAAGTTTTTTAAGGTTTTGATTTTATCGATTTTTTCCAAGTTTGATGTTTAATAACTTCCGAAGGTGTGCATGGGGGACATTTTTTTTAATTGAAAGGGGGGTCGTGTGATACATCAGTTTAAAGAACATAAAATTCTCTATTGAACTGTATATTTTTTAATTTTTGAAACAAGTTTTTTAAGGTTTTGATTTTTCAATTTTTTTGTCCTAAAAACTGCGCTTTTTTAAGTTTCTTTTTTTGTAAATTTGTATTTAATCAGTTTAAAAGTATAATTTACTGTTTTCATCATGAAATTGGTAATTTTTAAAAAATTGTTTGATTTTTTTTTAGAGAAATTTTGACAAAAGCCCATTTTCAACCCTATTTTAAACGAAAAAAAAATGTTTGAAAAATTTAAATATATAGTTAAATGGAGAATTTTGTAAGCTTTAAAATGATGTATCATACCACCCACTTTTTCATTTAAAAAACTGAACTGAAACATAACTTCATAGAAGGCACTTAGAAGTAATATTTCCAAATGGGCACCACTATTCGAAAAAGGGTTAAAATCACCATGTTAACCAGAATTACTCAAAATTATATTTTTTGTTTCATTACAGACAAGAATGTTAAATAAACCGCTGAAAATTTTAATCAAGTTTTAAAATACCCAATCTGTAAAAAATATTTCAATAAAATAAGTTTTAGTGCAAATTTTTTTTTAAAAATCACGTTTTTGAGCAGAAAACGTTTAAGCAAAATTTAATTTTAGGCTTTTGGAGAAAAACGCCCCGAAGAATATCCTCTGAAAAATAAAGCATTACTAATTTTAACGGCTTGTTTTTTGTTCGTACATTGTATTACCCGTTTGGGCCAACCCTTGCAATCACGGGATTAAATTGTAATCTATGCCACGTGACCATTGTGCAATTGTTAATCGTTGAGCTGGAAAATCTTCAAACAAAATAGTATGTATGGGAACATTCGAAACCCAGTTAAAAAGGTATGCGGAGAATTTTTTTACATTAGCCAAAAATCGCCTTGTTAAATGACAAACTGTCAAATTTTAAATGTCAAACTTACAAATTTACACTTTTAAATTTTATGGGAACATGGGTTAATTTGTTTATATTTACCAGAAAGCACCTTGTCAAATGACAAACTGTCAAATTCTAAATGATAAACTGCCAAACTGAAAGTGTCAAACTGTTAAATTTATAGTGTCAAATTTTATAGAAACATAAGAACGCAGTTAAAAAGGTATGTAGAGAATGTTTGTATTTTCGCGCTTTGTCAAACACCAAACTATTAAATATTAAACTGTCAAATTGTATGTGAACATTTGAAACCCGGTTCAAAAGTATGCAGAGATATTTTTTGACTTTTGCTTAATTGTCAAACTGGCAAATTTTAAATGTTAAATTTTAAAGATAAAGTTGTCAAATTTTATGGCGTTTTGTCAACTGTAAAATTTTAAATGTCCTATTTAAAAAATGAAACTGTCAAATTTGATGAAAAAATAAACACATGTGCAAGGAGCACAAAGTTTGTACAAAAATCAGTACATAAGTAAATACAGCTTAGAATAGTTTCTTTCAAATATCAAATGTTATTCTTTTTGATTGAGTGACTCTAAATAACCCGTTTGTGCCTAAATGTAACGTTTTCTGTCGAGAAAATGTCACATTTGAACACTGTAATTGTAACCGACAAACAAGGAGCTGTTTAGGCGTGAGTACGCACTTTAGTGAAAAGGGACTTGGTCCATTTTTTGATTTCAAGATCAAGTACTCGCAGCTGTCGATTTGTGAGCCAGAGTGTATTTTAACAAATGAACAACGTGATTTTGAATCACTAAAAAAGTTTGAATTGGTGTATCAGGTTTTATGTTAGATTTAGATCACGTTTTCTAGATATCTTGGAGTTTTCTTTTTCTTTGATTTTTTTCTAAAAATTTTCAATTCCATGGATTCTTTAAAACTTAAAATCTTTTGCTAGACACAGGCAACATGACTTACCATCTTTTTCTAGTTCTGAAAATATTCTAATGGATGCATTTTTGAAATATCTCAGAAACAGGGCACCAATATTTACAGTGTGAAATACCGTTTAAAAGGAAATTTATGAATACATAGAGAGTTTTGAATTTAAATATCGCGGCTTATAGGATATCAAAACATGTAATATAAATACCGTTTTAAAGAAAAAATTTTGAATTCTTTAACTATGGGCTTCAGAAAAATAAGTCTCTATTATAAAATTAGATACTGAAACTAGATGAAACGTTGCAAGCACCCTGTCAAAAAATCGGCACTATTGTACACTAGAGCCGTCTAGTTTGCAAAAATTTCAAACTAGGTGGAAAACCTTGTTTATAACATTTTTTGACCAATTTAAAATTATCTTTTATATAAGTGCTACATTAACCAAATACAATAATAATTGCCTTAATTATAAACAAAAAACGCTAAAAATAAGAGTTTTACCCTATTTTTACCACCCTTACCCCCAATCGTTTACCCCCAAAATCTAATCAGCTCTTCGGAATACGATAAGAAACAATATGCAAAAAACCGCAAGTCGATATCTCATGTAGACAGACAGACAGACAGACAGACAGACGGACGCAAATTTTTTTTTACTGATTTCGACTCAGAATGGTCTAAAACGTCGAGAAATGTGAAAAAACGTGGTCAAAGATTTTGACTTTTCGGCGAAGATTCAATACATCGGCGCTCTTAGTAGCACTAAGTGCCTATGTAATAATGTTTACTTGCCCACTTAATGGGCTTTAATTTCTGATGCTGATATACTTTTCCTAGCAATCAAAAATTGGCTAAATAAACTTATATTAAATGAAGAAAAAACAAATTTTATGTTATTTAAGTTGCGTCGTGATGCACAAACAACAATAAATGTCAATAATTGCGAAAGGAAGGTTGCAAACGATGTTAGATTTTTGAGACTGCATATTGACCAGGGCCTGAGCTGGTGTTCACACGTGGACCATTTACGTGCAAATTTAAACCGAGTTAGCTACTCATTTTTAATATTAAGGAGATACGTGGAGATTCATACATTAAAACTAGTTTATCATTCCATTTTTCAGAGTCTTTTAAGGTTTGGTATTATTTTTTGGGGCAGATGTAAAGATATTGAGTCTGTTTTTTTTATGTCAGAAAAAGGCACTTCGTGCAATTTTTGGTCTAAAATATCGTGACTTGTCAAAGTCTCTTCAGATCAAAAAATATACTTACTGTGTTTGGTTTATATGTTTATGAATGTATTATGTTTTTAATAAAAAATAAATTTTTCTTCTCTGACAGAGTTACGGACTATAAGATTCCAAAGCACAGGCTAGCTGCCTTTGAAAAAGGCCCTTACTACTCAGCTATGTATTTATTTAATAAACTACCACAACACATAAAAATACATAAAAATAATAGAAATTTTAAAAATCTGTTATTTAATTACATTTTTGCTTTGGACCCTTATTCTCTGAAAGAATTTGAGTCATACAAGCCAAATTAAAGCTTTATTTGACAATATTTCAATCAATGATTTTATTTAGGTGGTATATGTATTGTATTTAAAACATTTTTTATGAAATAAATCGAGTTATTATTATTATTATAAATAATGAAAGCAAAATATTAGACGATAAAAACCAGATAAGTAATGGATCAATTTTAGTAAACAAAACCTAGTCTTCTGTAAAATCGCCGTTTTTATTTTGTCGTGTAGGGCAGCAAATGTGTGGTAGCCGTCTTCGAGAAGTAAAGACACATGAGCAAATTAACTATGATCGGTGTAACATAGTCAACGGTGACATTGTCGAAGTTAATCAGCGAAAACAGACGGTTGGACGAATGCTGGAAGGACTAAAGTTTATTGGACAGTACTGTAACTACACCAACAAAAATATACACAGTAAATTTTACAGCACGTAGTGATGTCTTTCAAATGTGAGATTAAATCCAGGACTTGTGTGGGCTAGTAGTAGAGGGAACCACCGGCCTATACTGACTTTCGAACCAGTTTAAAGGGAGTTTCACTTATCGCCTTCACGAAATTTCAATTATTAATTTACTGAAAAAGGCAAATCGGCGCCAGTGAGAATCGAACTCACGCTAATCGGCTTGCTATGTACACGCGCTAGCCACTACGCTGTGCTTACATAAGTTAAAGACACCTTCGGTTTTCTTAAAAGAAAACTTCACACTTAATTGTGCGTTTTATTCCTCCAACTTTTGCCACTGGTTTGATCAGAATGACAGATTGCATAGTTTTTTTGGTACGAATCTTCATTCCGTTCAAACTTTTTATACATTCATATTAGATCAAATGAAAATTATGAAGGAAGAGTGGGGATATGTCAAACGAATTTAAGTTAAACTGTTTGCTACAAGCCACTATGGGCTATAATTTTTCTTGCGCAGCCAAAATTAACGAAAGTTTTGATTTTCCAAAAAAGGATAAAAGCACTTGATTTAGATAGTTGAGGCATTTATTACCAAATTTATTTGTCTATCAAACAACTACTTTTTTGTGGGCAGCCGTTCAAACTTAAAAAATGTATTAATTTTTTTAAAGATTCTTAAATAGAAACCAAAACAAACCTACTAGGTTTTTTTTGGTTTCTATTTAGGAACGGTTCTAGAACTATTACGCATGCGCAATAACTTTTGTGTGTTTTGGTTTAGTTATAACTAGTTCAGGATCTCCACTAGTGTGTTTTGGTTATCACGTAAAACCAGTTCGGAATCGTTCTGGAACTGTATAGTTCCACCTAGTACAGGTGGCAGCACCTTAAAGAAGGCGAAACTCGCCCTTAAGGTATGAGTACATAACACCGACGATTCCGAATCTGGGAATAAAACGTAATATACCATAATTCTGTACCAAATATAAAAATAAAAATGCTAGCACTGCAGTTTTAAGAATTAAAATTTTTAGGCTACCAAACAAACCATTATATTTCTTCACGGCATGTTTTTTCCAGTGTAGACACTGTAAAGATCAATCTCATCTATTCCGCAGATAAAGATGCATTGGATTGATTGCCTTTGACGCAATTGAATGCTAATCAGCTGAAAATTGAAATGGGTATTGACATGCAGAGCTGCCTTTCAATATGTAGATAACTCTCTCACACACCGGATAAGATTTATGCTGGCTAAGAGGAGACATACTGACTGACAAAAGATTGATCCAATTGAACAAAATCAATTGCACATTACCTTTAAAGGTATACACTGAAAATAATTTGACCTAATTACTTACTAGCTAATAAACATTTATTATATTTACAGTAAAAACCTTCTGGATTAACTTAATTTTAGGTATTTTTTAGCTACCTTTAAACCTTCGGCACTAAGGTGAAATTTTGGTACAAATCTACTAAGGTGGGTTTGATAAACCCCTCGAAATATATCTATACTTATAAATATTTTTTAGAGTGTTACTTTTTCCTTTTTATAATTTTATTGCATTTTATAGAAATATTTAATGTAAATTAAGCATTTTTTTTAGAAAATAGAGTTATTTATTGTATTTATATAGAAAAAAACTAAAAAGTAGATTCTTTTTTTTCTCATTGATGACTGTCTGGGGCTTATGACACCATACCTTAGTGCAGAAGGGTTAAGGGTTTATTAGCTTTCTGCAAGTTTTAACTTAAAGTTAAAAAAATATATATCGCAAAATTATGAAAGAAATACCTCCAAAGAGTATCTATTAAAAATTATTTAATAGATAAAATTTTTAATGCCATATCTTCTCTTACAATTTTTTAGGGAATTTTTAAATTTTTATAACTATAGGAACCTCTTATCGAATTTAACTGTTAATATCTATAATGGTTCATCAAGTGATTATGATCTGTATTAATTATTTGGAAAGGTCTGTCACAAATCTTGATTAAATCGTATCTAAAGAGTGATAGATAACATATATTTTGATATATGGTGGTTTTCAGCTTAATTTTAATCTTATTTATTTGATTTAAATTTTTTGTTTATCCAATGTCAGCCTGAATGATCAACATCGAGTAGCTGCTGGCGATTATCTAGAGCCCTACGTTACCGACATTCCGACACAAGAATGCCAACATGTAAAATGTGTGGGAAAATGTCCACCGCATACGGATAATATGCGACATTCCACGTAAAAATATTCATTAAGGTGATAAAACTCATTCTGTAGAATTGTGAAAAAATTGTCAATTTTTTGGTATTTTCTGCCTTAAAATATAGCCATATTATTTAGCAAAGATTTATACACAAATTTACCCAGATGCAGAGAAGGGTCTATAGTCGATTAGTCAGAGAGCTGGTGACCATTTTTATTTCATAATTTTTTTCCCGGTAGGGGTAAAAACAGTAAAAAGTGCCTTTGAGAAATGTCATGTCACAAGATTTTTAAAGAAATGAGAATTTATTCATATTTATGAAATCACTTTTTGATAAAATATTTTTTTTTAGAATTGAAAGATATCAAATAATAGTATATTAAAGTACTAGTTTTATAACATACCTTTTTAGCGCACGAGTACAAGTTTAGAAAACAAGCCGCTTGAGGCGAGTTTTCCAATGTACTAGTGCGCTAAAAACATGTTATGAAACGAATGCTTTATACAATTTTTTCTATATTGTTCTAAAATTGTAAAAAAACTTATATTTAAATTGATGAGTGATTTTGTTTCGGGTTGGCATTACAGTTTTCGCCGTGTTTAAAATTCTAAGAACAAATTATATTTTGATATATTTTATAGTCATGTCTTGTCTTTTTTTTACTGCAAGTAACCAAGCCACAATTTTAATATGGTAAAAAAATAACCTAAACACAAAATTTTGTAGACTGGAATAGACTGCATTGACTCATTTGCGAAAGTGACCTAAAAGGCGAGTATCATACCAACTCGGTCTGAGGGAAATCCCTTAAGGCACATCCAAAGGCTGGTATAAAAAGCATAATACATAACATAGGATGCCGTGATTGGCTTGATGTGCCATCATGTATCTTGTGCGCAGGCTTTTGACTTTCGCATAAGAGCCTGTGGATATGCCCTTATACGAGAGCAGGATATGTCGATATAAATCAATTTCGAGCAAAAAAAATTGTCGCTGGTTCGATCGGTCGGTCTGTCCGGAAAATCTTGTGAGCATGATAACTTAAGAACGCTTTAAGCTAGATACTTGAAATTCGATGTACAGTTATTTTACCAAAAGTTATCGCTCAGGATTGTTTTTGGTAAACATTGGGGGCAAATGGCAGGTGGGAAAATAGGGAAAACCCTATATTGTTTCACAAAAATTTTAAAATTTCTATATAGGAGATTTTGAGGTTGCTAAAACTGAAACTAATAATGAACAATTTCTCCACCCACACGGGGGTGAGGGAGCAAATATTTTTATATGTATTCAATATTTTCATCCAAATTGATATATAGGGGTTTTGTGGTAGTTCATCCCCTGAGGGGCAGGAGGAGTTTTCGTGAAAATTGGTATATTGGGATTTTTGAGGTTACTAAAAGAGAATCTGATAATAAAAAAATCTGGGTATTTAACTTTCTCAATTTAAAAAAAGGAACTTTATTAACATTAATATGTTTAAGAGGGGGGTAGAGGGCTGAAACCGTTACGAAAAAATACCGTTACGAAAAAACCGTTACGAAAAAGTGTCCCAAAATATGTGACCCTCGCATTGAGTTGTCGAATGGGATCATTTTTGATATCGTAAGCGTCACATAAATTTAAAGTTCTGGGATGGGATCATTGAGTTCCCGACTGGGATCATTGTTAAACACGTTTTACTGTACAAGTAAATCAAAAACGTGCTAACACTAGTATGTGACGCTTACGATATTAACAAAGTTCTCGGCTGGGATCGTTGAGTTTTCGGCTGGGAGCATTGTTGTTATGTAAAAAAAGTACTCAAAATTATGTGACGCAAAAGTGTCCCAATATTATGTGACGATCCCATCCGAGAACTTTAAATTTATGTGAAGCTTACGATATTCAGAAATATGCAAGTAAAGAAGACCGTATCTCGTAACCGGAGGCTTAAAACATATTAATGGTATCACGGTTTTACTTTTCCTGTACCGTAGAACGTATTTAAATATTTTTTGAAATAAAAATGTTCATATTTTATGGATATTAAGTGTGATAAAATCTTAGTTAAAATCCAGGTCCCTTTCTGTGTAGAATGTCCCAAATGTTCATCGCATACGGATAATATCGGCATCAACAAATCGTTTTCGATTTTCTTCGTTTGACTTGAACCTGATGCCTAATTAAATGATAAAGGACCATAGGCGCACAACTCAAAACAAATGTCCAATTAAAATTATTGGCTTAAAATTTATTCGAATAATTTCTCTAAAAACTATCCACCTTTTTTTAAGAAAAGAACAAAGATTAAGGCTTAAAAAATATTTTTAGACAACCGCATAACTTATTGACATATAGATATCGTCGCGTTACCTTCTCAACCTAGTATCTCCAAATTCACAAGTATTCAGGAGGGGACACAAAAAACCGGTTAACTTAAAAATTCTTGTTTTTTTTAATTGTAATATATAATAAAATAATAATAATAATAATAATAAAACCCTTAAAGTATGCAAGGGAACGTTCAAGTATTACGTAACGTAAATTTTTATCATTTTATACCCCCCCCTGTAACGCTATTTTCCTATACCATTAACATGGGCGTAACACTCCAAAATAGTATATTTGTATGTTTCCAGAACACTTTTGACATTCGTGTGTATTATTAAACAGTTCTGAGCATAAGTATGTTCCACCAAACACTTCTGCGCATGGTATATTTGTATATGTTTGCCAGAACACTTTTGTGCATTCGTATATATTATTAAACACATCTGCGCATAAATATGTTCCACCAAACACTTCTGCGTATAGTATATTTGTATATGTTTCCAGAACACTTTTGTACATTCGTATGTATTATTAAACACATCTACGCATAAATATGTTCCACCAAACACTTCTGCGAATGGTATATTTGTATATATTTTCCATAACACTTTTGCCCATTCGTATGTATTATTAAACCCTTTTACGCATAAATATGTTTCACCAAACACTGCTGCGCATAGTATATTTGTATATCTTTGCCAAAACACTTTAGGTTATTTCTATGTTATATTAAACAGTTCTGCGCATAAATATTTTCTACCAAAACCCTACTGCTCATCGGTATATTTGTATATTTTTTGCGCATTATAATTTTTCATTATCAGATTCAGCTTTAGCTACCTTCAAAAGCCCTATATACCAATTTTGACTAAAATATTGTAAAGATTTAAAAATATTAACCCATCCTCCCGGAGCCTTTCGGGGGTGGGTTAACGTTTTTTTATAAAATTTAAAAAACGCCTAGATACATAGGTATAAATTTGTATATACATTTTAAGAAAAAAAAATTATAAAAGAGATATCTTTCACCCCTGGGGGTGAGATGGAGAGGTGTTAGGTCTTCTTTTACTTCACCAATTGATTTTCCGCATCCAAATAAGTATGCGAAGTATTATCTTCTTAGATATTTTCACCTATGAGAAAATTCTTATTGGCTGGGCCTAATATTGAAGATAAGCGGTTGTTGCAGTTACTTATTTTAAGTAATAGATAGAGGTAATTGAATTCTACATAACTTATAAACCAATTGAAATTTTAAATTGGGACTTTGTTTAGGTCATTACTAATCATGTACAGAATTGATTTGTGCAAAAAAACGAAAATCGAATTTTTGGAGATACGAGGTTGAGGAGGTAACGCGACGATATACTATCATCTGCTTAACCGATTTCATTGAAATTTGGGTAAAACTTGAACGCCTTTTACAAAGCCACTTATATCTCTTTAAATTGCGAGTCTGTTACCTAACAGAAAGCTCTCTTCTGTTAAAATGTTGACAAAGGTGTACGATATACGTTCTTGCAAAAATGGTTTAGCAAAATTGTGAATTTTTATTTTCTTATTATTACTCTTCAAAGCGCGTAAAAGCGCTAGAAGAGTATAATACGATAGCTTAAAATTTACCAAAATCGTCAAAAAGATCCTACACAAAAATTCTTAGATACAAATGTGTTTCACAGAAAAATTAAAAACTTTGAAAATGTCAATCTGTCCACCCGTTCGATGTCAGTTTTGTAAGCGAGAAACTTAAGAATGAATTATTCGACCAACTCCTAATGTTTAGGAAGTATCAGTACCAATAAAAAAAAACATTTAAAAACAAAAAAGTTATAGGGGCATATTTTGACGTTAAAATACCAATACTGTACTAAACTTTAAGAATACTTACATATAACCTCAGAGGTATGTTGCTTGACTTTCATGCAGTATCTCCCATCCCTGGAAAACTGATTTTTTTGTTTTGTTTTTTTTAATTTTTTATTTATTCTGCGTGTTAAAAAATTTTAACTTAAAAGCACTCGGAATAGTATATTCTATGACTAGTATGGAATATAAAATATTTCGCGTAAGCGAAAAGCTTGCCATAGGGGCCATCAGGCGAGTATGCTATCCTCCTTATAGTAATATTTTTCACTATAGCCGAGCGCGCTCTCAACTTTAAGCTTCGGTTTCCTCCAAAAGTCGCAGTGGCTGACGACTGCGACCGGGTAGCCGCGACCAGGTCGTCACGACCCTACCTGTTTTCCTCGCCAGTCGCCATTCTGTTAGCTGGCCATTTTATAAACAGCTGTTTTTTTGTTTGCGAGTTTATGCCTTTTAATCAGTATGAATATCTCTAAAAAGTCGGTCCTATTCATGTTTCTGGATTATCAAGCGGAAAAGAAGAATCTCCTCCTCTTATTAACATTACATCATGAAGAAAAAATGCTAAAAGTTGATGAGATGTTTCGGCTGAGAGGGGTAGAGGGATTTCAAGCCATTCTAATTCAGTGAAACAGTGAAAGACACTTGTCACAGCGCAAAACCAACTGTTCACGGTAAAATTCGTGACGAAACAGTCGTGGGTCTGCTCCCGGAGTGGTCAGCGACTGTGACTTTTGGAGGAAACCGAAGCTTTACACTCTAACCTTCGTAATGCAGGATGCGAGCAAGTGAGAGGCACATTAGTCTATAGTAATTTCACCGGCTATAGCAGAAACGCAGCAAATGCAGATAGCAATACAGTCGATTTTTACATAAGTGGTCATAGAGATATCGACTGTATTGCTATCTCCTTTTACGGGGTTTCTACTAAGGAGGATAGTATGACGGTTCCTTGAGCCCCTAATGACTATTCTATAAGATTTATAGACTATACTTGTTCTTTTTTCAGTGTGCTTAGAAAAAAGTATGTATACAAGTAATAAATATATAGTTTTATTGCAAACACTATTGTTGAAAAGCACGTTGTTGCATAATGAGGCAGTTTATGCAAATCTCTAAATGAATATTATAATAAAATCACCAACTAATTATCATCTGTTTCTGTTTTGTCCGATAATATTTTAATGACTTAATTAGGTGTTAAATATTACTCTTTTTCTAGTTAATAAAATTTTAATAGATTGTAATTATTACATAAATATTCATAATTATAAATATTAAAATTATAAATAGGTATTTTTGTATTAGCAGTTTCTTTGAGTAAATTATTTACAACTGACTTTAGAATATATTTCTGGACAGCTTTTAAAATGGATTATTTCCCTCAGAAAGCAATGAGAATTAAGATTTTTTAAGCCGATCAATGAAAATTTAACATTTAACATTTAACCCTTCGTTAGGCGCGCGGTCTTCGATCGTAGACCATGCTTTTTTTTTAGCTGGGTAACTTTTTACACGGAGTGTTTACGCTTGCGCCCCTTCGATTAGCTGTGCATTATGCATCAATCTATTAGATCAGTAATAATTCACACTTTGAATGGGTATAATATTGTTTTTATTCATATTGAAACCTGCCTGGTCTACGATTGTAGACCGCGCGACTAACCACGTTACCTTTTTTATTTTTGCATTTTTTTATTTTGTGTAAGTTTTTATGGTTTCTTTTTGTGAATATTGTTTTTCAAAGTTAGTTTATTAGTTTAAAGATAAATTAAAGATACAATATGTCTTTACCACCAAAAAAAATAGCAGTTTATAGGAAGACACTGGCACGAGTCTTTTTGGGCATGAAAGAGCTCATACGTAATGTTTCTGATAAATAAGGTAATTTTCTGTTCTATAAAACTAAAAATTACTTTGGACACTAAATGTACATAAGAAGGGAAAATAAATCGAAAAAAAAAAATACTCAAAATATCATAACTACGATTGTAAAGAGCACATGTACAAGGCACATGAGTTACTAAAATATTGCATGATTTCGAGTAAAATTTTATAATACTTTTTTCTTTTAATTTAGGTGTTTTTTATTTTTTTATAATCGTACATGTTAAAAAAAAAACAAATCTTTTAGTTTCAGAAAGTTTTTTAAGTTATTTTTATTTTTTTTTTACAAATTACCGTACAGATGTAAAATATATGTTAGAATTGTATATAATTTTTCTTTTACCCTTAACACTTACTAAAACAATAATAATTTGAAAAAAATGTGTAAATAACTTTTAAATACAACCAAATAAATAACATAAGATATTTGGTTTTTAAAAATATAAATATGTTTTTTTTTAACAAAAAATAAAATGGTCTAACGCCTAACCACGTTACAAAAAGAGGCGCGCCTAACGAAGGGTTAACAACAATTGAACCAAAGCCAACTTTAATTAAATTTTTTAATAAATTTTGATCAGTTAAGTTAAATAATTTTAAAATAAATCCCTCGTTTTATGAACTTTGCCACTTAAACTAGAGGTATCTGTATTTTTCGCAAATGTCTGCATGGTGCTAACTGAACCAACTTAAAATCTACTATTCTTCAGATCACATATTTGTTTTAAAAGCTTTAGAAATATACTAAATTCTAATAAGTTTTTTTTTACGTTTCAGTAAGATTTTTGGAAAAATCTCTCCACTAACTCGCCAATACGCCATCCAATCCGGACAATTTTCATCTTATTCTGAAACCAAAGTTTGCAGAACCGTAGCAGGACTTACAAAAGCCCAGATAGAGCTTTGCTTTCAGCAACCAGATACGTTTTTGGTCGCCTTGGAAGGCCTAAATCAGGCAGTATCAGAGTGCCAACATCAGTTTCAAGGACACAGGTGGAACTGTTCATCATTGTCCACCAAAAGCCAAAATCCTTACAACAGTGCTATTTTACAAAAAGGTTAGTAGTACCAATAGTACATAAAAATAAAACTTTAATTTGTGCATTAGATCTTTTTTATTTCTTGTTTCTTCTTTCTTTTTTCTTTTTTATTATTTCTTCTTTCTTCTTTCTTCTTTCTTCTTTCTTCTTTCTTCTTTCTTCTTTCTTCTTTCTTCTTTCTTCTTTCTTCTTTCTTCTTTCTTCTTTCTTCTTTCTTCTTTCTTCTTTCTTCTTTCTTCTTTCTTCTTTCTTCTTTCTTCTTTCTTCTTTCTTCTTTCTTCTTTCTTCTTTCTTCTTTCTTCTTTCTTCTTTCTTCTTTCTTCTTTCTTCTTTCTTCTTTCTTCTTTCTTCTTTCTTCTTTCTTCTTTCTTCTTTCTTTTTATTCTTTTATTATTTTATCTCCATTTTTTATTCAAAAATTAAATTTAAATTTATCAATGCACTAAAACTAATTCTATGAGTCAATTGGACCTACCGAGTCGAAAATAATATAACAAAATATTTTTTACAATAAACAACAATATTTAAAAACATAAAACACATAATCGGCTTAAAAGATAATTAGCATATTCTAAGAAATGAATAATAGATTTACGTCCATGTTAACATCTTCTTTTACATTTTTTAAACCCTTTGATTCTCTACTAAATCTTTAAAGAACCTCATTTCAATTATATAAACCTCTTAAAAAATATTAAATATTTGTTAGCCAGGTATAACATCAATAAATTTTATTAATATGATACCTATATGAGGATCAGAAATCGATACTTATTTATCACAACATCCATTCATTATTATTATTATTAGCTTTTGTAGTGCCAAAATGGTAATCCTGACGATAAAATATTGCGGCAGCTATTTTCAGTTAAAGCTAGTCTTATATTTAAAAAAAAAATAGGTTTATGACAAGATGACATTATCCAATCAGATCTGTTTTATTTTGAGGCGCTGAGCTCAGTTTAAATTTTAAAGAATGGTCAAAGCAAACAAGTATTGGATATTGGTAGAAGGGGGTTTAGGCAAAATAGCAGCAGATGGTTTTAAGAAGATACTGTTAAAAACTGTTGGTGATGGTATTCTTCCTTAAAAATTTTAAAATTTGAAAATTTTCATAATAATTCTAGTTAAATTTTATCTGTAGAATCCGAATCCGTTTACAGAATTGGTCTATCTATATTGGTTTTCGAAAAAAATGCAAACAAATATTTGTTATAGTAAACTTTCATCACCTGTAAAAAAATAACAATACAAGATATTAACTTGTGAATATGTATAAACGTCAGAAAAACACTTAGTATTCAAAAATACCATCAAATAATTCATAAAATTGTTTTTTGTTACAATTTTAATATGGATTCTTTTCGAGATTTTTTTAGAAAAAAAGTAAGGTTGAGCATTGTTTAGAAATACTTAGATAACAGTTATCTAAGTATTTCTAAACAATTACTTACTTACTTATTTACTTACTAACTTACTTACTTACTTACTTACTTACTTACTTACTTACTTACTTACTTACTTACTTACTTACTTACTTACTTACTTACTTACTTACTTACTTACTTACTTACTTACTTACTTACTTACTTACTTACTTACTTACTTACTTACTTACTTACTTACTTACTTACTTACTTACTTACTTACTTACTTACTTACTTACTTACTTACTTACTTACTTACTTATTTACTTACTTACTTACTTACTTACTTACTTACTTACTTACTTACTTACTTACTTACTTACTTACTTACTTACTTACTTACTTACTTACTTACTTACTTACTTACTTACTTACTTACTTTACTTAATTACTTACATTTTTCTGTCGTTTGGACATATTTGCAAGTTAACATATTGTATTGTTATTTTTTTACTTAAAAGAAATTTCGTTTGCATTTTTTAGAAAACCAAAACAGATAGACCAATTCTGTAATGGCATTCGGATCATACGGATAAAACTTAACTAGAATTATTATATAAATTTCCAAATTTTAAAATTTTAAGGAAACAATACCAAAAACTTTTAACAGTATCTTCTGAAAACCATCTACTGCGATTTTTCTGTTGATGGTTATGAATAGCCTAGACCCCGTTTACCAATATCTACTGGTTCTTTGCTTTGACCATTATTTAAAACTTAAGTTAATCTCAGGTATACCGTGAGCGTATTTGGTAGTTCAGTTTTGTTTTGCTAGTAGCGTGCTTAACTCATTAATATATAAAATGACTGGATACTCTTTTAATGGGGCAGAAAACCGTCATCTTACTTTGTCTGAGGGAGAAAATTCTAACGGTCAACAGGTATAACCTCCAAATTCTGCTGACTATTTCACAAACAATATATAGGCCAATCAAAACCTTGCATTTTTAGTTTCTTGACCAATCAGATCAAAATGAATCTGGTAATTTTTGCACATATGCAATTATCACTTGGTTACTATGGAAACGAGAAACTGTCAGTTACTGACATCTTAATAAATGTTATGTTTTTGCAAAATGTGTTTTTAATTTTTGAAGGTTACCTTTAGTTGATTTATTTTTATTGATAGGCAATAAAAATGCTTATTTTATTACCAAAACATCCTAGGTATAAACCCTAATTAATTTCAGATAATATATTTTATGCACTTTCCATCTCAAAAGCTTTAAATCACTGATATTCATAAATTTTAATTTATTTATTTGAATCTTCGTATTAAAAACAGGCCACTAAAAACTAATTTAAACACTTATTTATAAAAAATATATATGCAAAAGAATTACGGAAATCAAAACATAAAATGACTGCGCTGGAACCAGTACAGCTTTGCCAAAGTTTATTAGAAACCGATAGGAAATTGTTTTTTTACGGGTGGAAACACCCGTTATTTTATTTCTTTTCAGTTGAAAACTAAACATTTTAAACAAAAACAGCAATGATCTTTATTTAAATGCTAATATATATGATAACAACTATTTTATTGGAATAATCTCAAGCATAAAATATTCCTCGAGCAAAGTTTAGACTTGGCAACATTCTCGAACAAGTGAACATCGTGGATTTAAAAAGCCCGGCAAATTTGAGATTTAAATTTTTAACTATAGTTGTAAAGTAATATTGTTGTTTAGTTCTTAAATTTTTAATTTAAATATGAAACAACATAAAACATTATAAAATTATATACTTCCTTATTTTATTTGTGAAATAGTCTTTCAAAATACCATTCGTGCATGTTATGTGCAATTATACATAATATTTTGCTTAAGGAAATTGTTTCGTGAATTTTTCGTCAAAATTCCTCTATCTGCGGTCTCGGAATGCACTCAAACAATTGCCAAGCAACATTTTTTAAATACAGAAAAAAAATTATCGATAATTATATTATAATTAATATATATAATTATTATTCAACATGCACTTATGATATTACTACTGACAATTCTTCAGTCACTTTATCACTTCACTAATGTACGCATGTATACCAACTTGAAAACAAGAAATATGAATTGCTCTCATATAAAATCGTTTAGTTATTTTGTGCTATATCTATAGAGCGAACTGAAACATCTAAAAAGTATAACTTTAATTATTAATATTCGTAGGATTTTCTTGGACACTACATAGTTAGGTACTGCTTTTATAGAAGGTATCGATATATAAATAGAAGAATTCTAAGCCTATAATCAAGTGTGGCAACACTTCCTCTTAATATATGTCAAAATGTCATGTAAAATGTGGATCTAGTAGTCGGGGTAACCACAGGGTTCATTTCGGAGTACAATTTGTAACGGACTGGTATTTAATCTTTACATCATAACTGAATAAGCTGTCATAGTTGACACCTGGCTTAAATTTCTATAGGCTTTAGCTATCTTTTGTTTGCAAATATATAACTACTTAGTTTCCTATTGGGAATAATAATCACGGTAAAAGATTGAGAATGCCCATTAGATGTAATGAAAACAGTAACTCTTACGCTTTAATTTCCAGTGTTTATAGTGCAATGAATGTTTGTAAATAATATTAGGAGACTGTTGACAATGTTTACAGTTTATATTTTTAAAGTGATAGATGATATCAATTATATTATTTATTTATAAGGACCCGCGCGTCATTATGCTAGCCTTTGACTGATATGTAATTTTTTTTTCCAGGAAGTTTAGTTTTAAAAGTATTTTATTGTTTGTTAAAGACTAAAATCAGAGAGATAAATTCAAATAGGTACATAGAAACATAAATAGATATGGATATAAGTAATAACATTCGAAAAGGGGATTGGCTTTTAAAGCCGTTTTTCTAGATGTGGTTTGAGTACACAGTAAAGAAAACTGTTGCAAGCAATAAAAATAACAATTAAAAACGATGGCAGACTATAAAATCATGTTATTAGTGCTAAATGGCGTGAAGAATGTAAACGATTATCGATATATTCTACTTAGGCAGGTATTTTTCATCCTATTGAAAAAGTTTTTCTTAAAACAATTAGACAAATATGTGAGACACAATAAATCTTCAGCGTTGCTGCGATAGGACCTAATATAGTAATAAATGTATGCCCATTCAATTCCAATATGTTTGCCTATTTCGTTATTATGTTGGTACTACCTACGTGAGAATTTAGATTAAAGATCTGAGCACACTGCTTTTTTAAAAAACAACTGTTAAAGGTGCTCTAAGATTTATCTCGAGTTCACTGCTTTATATAATATTTTGAGATATTTTTAAAACTACTAGAGTATCTCTCTCAAATTTTAAAAGTATTCTTTCATTGGTCTTTGATAAACAGTGGTCGGCGTAAACTCAGTTATGACTCTTCAACGTTGAAAATAAACACGGAAACATAGGCTTACGGAATAATTTTGCCGAATTCTGAGGGAAATTTGTATAAGGGTCACTAAATCAAAACATTTGACGACTAATTTGTTACACACAACAATATTGACTTTACATATTAACTATACATATGTATATTTATCGGTGTTTTTCAAAGAAAAAACCGACATTCGATTTTTATCTTTTAAAAATACGAAAGTTTTTAATTTTTATTTATCGATTTTTTTCCCACCTTACTCGTTTAAATGGAATCATGAAAAAAAATCAAGATAAACAGAAATAAAAATGTAAATACTTAAAACCTCGTGTCAACGCTAGAGTCGACGCGGCGCCTATGCGAGTGCTGGAAATTCGTCGAGTACTGGTAATAGATCAATCAATATAAAGAACTTTCACTTTCGGGTTTAGACCGTGTTAATGGATTTTCACTTTCCGACGTTTCGTCTCTTACTACTAGAGACATCTTCAGGGATTAATCTGAAACTAAGTTTCGAATCAACTTGTGTCACTATTTATGACGAGTTGTGGTTATTCACCCGTGACGAGGTGGGTGATAATGGGGATCCCATTGCGGCGCCTGACACTTGTTCATAGAACTCTCCCTGTATCAGAAAATATGTAGATGTCAGACAAGCTTCAAATAATTTACATAACTTAGGGTCAAGATTTCCAGTTGTAAGTAGGTCTCGTATAAACGTCGTAAAGTGAAAATCCATTAACACGGTCTAAACCCGAAAGTGAAAGTTCTTTATATCTTAATGGCCGTGAAAGCTTAAAATCTAAAATAGATCAATCAATTTAGCAGAAAGTTCTTCATTAAACTAAATTCTATTTATATAAAAAATTAACCTTTACAAATTGTATAAAGATATATGTTTATATATGAACCGAAGGTGAAGATAAAGATTAGCTGAAGAATAATCCTTTCAAGTTTCTTCATAGATTCTGTATAAATATATACATTATTACTAGTAATTATTATTATTTTAAAAATTATTATCTTTATCAAATGAAGGGCACAATATAAAGTTTATTTGGGACTCCCCATGACTGTTTAAAATAGGACCGTCGCGATAATTCCGCCACGTCATGATAAATTTTGTCAAGAATTAAAGGATTTACAAGAAATAATAAGAAATTGTTATAAAAATTCACTGGAGTTATAAAACCAAAAAGTGCTTGATGATTTTCTCTTGCAGAAAATTAGGAAGTTTTAAAAAAGTTTTTAAAAGAAAAATATGGTAAGTTAACCTTGTCCAGGTCCACTAGGAAAAAGTACTTTTTTGCTTTTTCGTAGAGGATCCTCTCAGATACCTTGATGTTAGATTAACTAAATAAAATAATAATAGTAAATTTTAAATTCTTTCTTTTTTCTAGGAATTAATTACTAAATTGTTAAAAAAAAACAGAAGCAAGAACAACCGCTTACCCAGTCTTGGCCATTTCCAGGAAGATATTTAGGACATTGTATTTAATTTTTATAATCACTTTGTATGGGCAGTTTTAATCGAGATGTTTTGACGTATAAGTTTAAATATACCAAGGACTAGGTATTAAAACTTTATTCAATAGAAGAAATACCGATCTAGCTATATGGGTATTTTTTATGTCGACCAATACTCATTAACTGTTTTTAGTAAAGTTTAGTTTATAATTTAATTTAATGTTTCACACATTTTTTGTTCTGTGTTTCTTAGAACACCACATTTAGCCTCATTCCTTTGCCTTCTTAGATTTTTTCTCGTATACTGCTTTTACGTAATAGTTACGTTTATTACAATAAAAATAATGATTTTTTTCTCAATAAATTCTAAAGTATAAAAAATTTAAATGATAATGTAATAATAATTTTGTGACTTCACAATTATCAATCAATCAATCACAAAAAGTCACAAAACGTAGAGGGTGGATTTTAATTTTAATATTCAATATATTTGGAATTACAAGTTTAGTTATTTCTTGAAATAATAAAATTATTTTTTAAAATAGATTGATTAAAATGAAAAACTATGTATAGTTTGACGCACGGATCTGTGGCTACGGGAAATATATTTGGAATGTGTGTGCAAGTGGGAGGCCCGTTGTGGGCACGCACGCCTTATAACGCTCTTGACAAAAAGAACAGAGAACTATATGACATACATTTTCTTCGGTATCACTATTGCTCGTTTCGCCGGAAAAAAAAAACAAATATTTTACGTCCTCGTATCATAAATAACACCGTACCACAAATAAAAATGTCAATTACTCTTAATCAGACTATACTTTTTAAATATTTTTGGGACCTGCAAAACGAATTTAACAGTGAAAAATCTGGCTGACACCCAATTTGATTAACAATAAGTAAATTGTTTTTCAACCGTGGTGAATTTGGCAACATGGGAAGCGACTCGCTTTAAGGGAGAGAGAAAATCTGGAAAGCGAGATAGAAAAGCAAGGTAACACCACAACCTCACGTGAAGCTCGGATAAGGGGTTTTTTAAAATAAAATTGTTGATTTTTTAAAATTCTTTTTAATTTTTGAAATCTATTTCCGGAACCTTCAGGAATTCAGGAAATTTCAGGAATTCCTGTTTTTTTTTTAATGACTCTATATCTGAATAACCCTATATTATATTCAAATTTCAGCCAAATTTGACCTAAACCACTTTTCCGTAGGACCTTTTCCATGATTTTCTAGATTTTCAATTTTCATTTTTTAAGGTTGTGCCCTTAAAGGCTTATGATTAGAATGTCGTTAACCATATCCAAAATGCATCAAAATCTCACTGAAACCACTTTTACATAAGAAGGAAGCAAGGTACTTTGGGCGTCATCGAACTTTTTCATTGTAAAATTCGTTTTAAGTGCCCAAAAACATGTGAAAAAAATATAGTTTTATCAATAGTAAGGGAGCGTTCAAGTATTACGTAAGGCAAAATTTGGCCATTTTTGACCCCCACCCCCCCATGTAACGCGGCGTAACATTTTCGAGAACCCCCCCCCCCCTATTTGTTACGTAACATTTTACAAAAAGTAAAAAAAATTAAAGGAAATTTTTCTTTATGGTTTAAACCGGTTTTTAACCGGTTATTGCTTTCGTGTTTTAACCCAAAACCGGTCTGATTTAATTTCCGCAACCGGTTAACTGAAAACGGGTTAGTGGCTATGGTTTTCCATCTCTAATTGTTTTTGTTTAGAGCATTTAGTGAACTGTTAACCACGCCGTGTGCAATAAAATTTGCAAGAAATCCGTCTCTTTAAGCCTAGATCCAATAAACATTTTATAAGTTTATATTTTTTTAAGTGTTACGTAACATTTTTACTGACACCCACCCCCCCTCTGTAACGCGGCGTAACGTTTTCAAGACCCCCACCCCCCCCCCTAGCGCGTTACGTAATACTTGAACGCTCCCTTAATTGTTTTTTTTGAGTAATTCATAAACTATTCTTTAAAATATATTAAATATTATTAAAATTGTGTGTGACACATGGACGAAACTTTTCTTTTGTATCTAGCGTGCTGCCGGTCTCGCTAACGCTCACCCGCGCGCTTCATTCGAAAAACTGTAATTTACGACCTTCTGTGAAAAATAACAATTATGAAGTATGGGTGCTCTAGTTAAAAATTTAATCATAAAAACGCTGATAACTGTTAAAAATGCAACACGATTTTAACAAAATGCATTACATGTTGTAATTAGGTTTTGTTTGAATCTTTTCAAGACAATGAATCAAAGAAGTGGCAAAAAAGCAAAACATGGGACCATTGTCATTGTTCGGGCAAAGTTTGACGGCAAAAATGTCGGATAATTCCAAAACCAGCACAAACATACAGACTGTTTAATTAATTGTTTCGCGAAAATGGGCACAATCAAGTTTAAATTGTACACCAATCAAAATAGTTGACCATAAAAATGATTATCACGTGTTGAAGTGTTCCGAGAACCGAGAGAGTAGTGCCTTACTGACAAACAAAAATGCGACGTTTTTTCTGCATCTGAGAGAAATATTTCTTAAACATTTAAATTAAAACTGCGTAAAGATGCCTTCATTAATTATAACTAACTAGGCTCTCATGCATCTAACAAATTAATGCAATATTGAACTCCAAGAAGTTTAACGTTGGATCCAGATAATCTGAAAAGATTTAAACTTATAGTTTTCCTTATTAATCGGAATAAATTCAGTTATGACTCATCAACGTTGAAAATAAACACAGAAACATAGGCTTACGGAATGATTTTGCCGAATTATGAGGGAAATTTTTATAAAGGTGACTAAATCGAAACATTTGACGACTAATTTGTTACACACAACAATATTAAATATACATATTAACTATAAATATGTAAATATATCGGTGTTTTTCGAAGAAAATAAAAATGTAAATATTTAAAACCTCGTGTCAACGATAGAATCGACGCGGCGCCTATGCGAGCACTGGAAATTTGCCGATGACTGATTATAACTAACTAGGCACTCATGGATCTAACAAATTAATGCAATATTGAACTCCACGTAGTTTAACGTTGGATACGGATAATCTCAAAAGTTATTAGTTTCCCTTATTATACTATTCACAGCGCCTGAGCTAGAATAGTATTATACGGTAGTTTCGAATTTTAAAATTTTTCAAAAATCGTCCTAGACAAAAATCCTGGGATGTAATTTTTTCATGAAAAAATAAGCAACTTTTTTTTTAAAATGTGCGTTCATCCGTCTGTCCGTCCGATGTCATGATTTTTGTGAACCAGAAAACTCAAGAACGAATAATCCGATCGACTTAAAATTTTTAGGAAAATTTCAATTCTGATAAGATACCTATTGTTCTTGAAAGTAATCCTCCCAAAAACAAAAAAGTTATGGGCCCGATTAACGTAAGGAAACGTTCAAGTATTGCGTAAAGCAAATTGTACTAAAATTCATACACTTCATACCCCGGTTCTCGCGTTATTATAGATTATAGAGATTTCATATTTTGGCTACCCCCCTAATAGGGGGTGTGTTAGGGGGGTAGCCAAAATATGAAATCTCTACAGGCTTAAATAATGCGAGAACCGAGGTATAAAGTGTATGAATTTTGGTACATTTTGCGTTACGTAATACTTGGACGTTCCCTAACTTTTTTAGGAAAAATTACTTTTATCATAAGAATAAATTTTACGAATTTTTGAAGTAGTCCCCCCAAAAACAAAAAAGTTAGAGGGATTAAACTTTTAATAAAATCGAAAAAATCTGAAAGAAAATTACGAATAAAGTAACTTTTTCAGAAAAAAATACTTTTATTATAAGGATTAATTCTGCCAATCAAAAAAAGCTGAAACAAAATTCCGATTAACGTAACTTTTTCAGAAAAAAATACTTTTATTATATGGATAAATTCTACCAATTTAGAAAGTAATGCCACCAAAAACAAAAAAGTTAAAGTTAAACCATTTAAAAAATTAAAAAACTATTTTAAAAAAAATATGTTTTTTTCGTTTTCCCAAAAAAAAAAAAAATAATAAAATAAAGAAAAAAAAAGTTAAGTTTTTTTTTGATTTTTTTTTTTTTTGGTTTGAAAAGTGTTCGGTTTCTTTTGGAGCACCCTGTATGTATATGATTATCTTATCTTATCTTATTTATTCGCCTCGCCTGATGGCTCGTATGCCAAACTTTCCGCTCCCGCAAAATATAGTCTTTTCTATACTAGTTATAGAATATACTATTTTGCGTGACGGATATTTCATTTGTCTTGAAATATTTTCATCATATTTAATTTTTTACATAACAATATAACAGCTTCTTGTGAAAACTTCAAAAGACACGTATTTTCCTAAGAAGAATGCGACTTTTTTATTTTCGCGTAAACGCTTGCCTGTTATATTTTACATATAAGTATATATGAAGGTAATTATTAATTAATTAGTGTTAATTACCGGTTGCCATTTAAAAAATCCCAACGCTGATGATATTTGCGGATCAAAAGAAGAAAATGTTCATTAATAAACTCTTCATAGTTTTGAGTTTGGAAGAGTAGGGTTATTATTAAACTTTCAAATTTTAAAATTTCTTTATTTTTAACAGGATTATGATTATGGGCAAAAGGACTTTAGTCAATAGCCAATAAAGAACATTTATTATTATTTTATGATTATGAAGACTGGACGATTTTTTCTTATTTTAGTTTACTACAAAGACTTATATTTTTAGGAAAACGTACAATAAAAAATGATTAAATTGTTCTACCAGGAGGATTTAGGAGTTTCATTCCATCCGTGGAAGAGGGAACATGTCTGCGGCGTGATTTATAATTCGTTCTAACGGCGTTGGTCCCAGCCTGGCGATTTTGTGTTAATTTGTGTTCGTATGGAGAAAAACCCAATTTGGATGTTTGATAAAGATTTGATGTTAGTAATGTACATTCGTGGATAAACCTGAAAAACGATTATCCACATGTTGTTTTTTAAGGTTATGCGCAGAGGAAATAAAAAGATTTGAGAGGAGAAATAGACATAAAATCTACATTGGTTAGAAGTTTCAAACAACAACCGGGATATATGGGAATTCCCAGACTTGCTTAAATGTAGTCCCGGAAGTTTTAATAAAATGGAATATGAGTCAGAGTTGGCCGGATATTCTTAGTTAATAAGGCCAGAACAGAATTGGCAACATTGCCAATTCTACCTAAAGGAAGAAGAAGGATTTAGTAAAAATAATAACCTTAAAATGCTTAATTTAAGTACTAGTATACAGCAAAAGATTTTAAGGGGATAGGGGAATCTCAACACCAGTGCACTAGTAGGGATAGGAGTCGATTCGATGATCGTCGCGTCTGCAGTCTGCATGGTGAGTGTGAATTTAAGTACGGTGGGTTGTACTTCCAGAAGCTGCTGATTTTTTACGCTAACATGAATCTTGACTGTTACTATTTTTTTCATACTCTTGGATTAATAATTGTTAGGTTGGTTTTATTTTTATTCCTTAATAATTAGCTATACCTACCGACTTTCAAATAAACAAAAGTAGTATTCTTGTACAGAAAAAAAAATTAATTTCTTAAAAAAAAAGTATTCTAATAACATAAAAAAAGAATATTTTCAAAACAAAATAAAAACACATTTTTTTAAAAATAATAAAATACAGGTAAAGAATACAACCTTTTCTTACCGATACTTAAATGATCAGAAATTAAAATAAAGCAAAACAAACCTTTGCGCATCTAATTTGAACACGCCCAATGAGGGGCACTGGCGCGCCATGGCCTTCAGATTACCCTATCTCTTTCAACTCTTTTCCTTCGTTGATTCTTGGCCACTCAACTTAACTACCAACCAAAGTGTTCCGTACTTTTCAGGGGCACTGTATAATATGGTCTAAATGTATACATTCAAACGTCAAAAGATGCAAAATTTGCATATTTTTTCTTTGCATACAACTATTATTTAATAATAACTTAACCCATTACGTCCGGACGTCCCATATTTTTTTTAGAAAAAAAAAATATAAAATGTGTCAACACGTTTATTTTGAACAAAATGAGATATGTAAGTAACAGTCCAATTTTTAAGATAACGTAGATATATAGGGTTATTCCTTTATTGTATTCATTTTGAAGAGACTAAAATTTTCTATTTAACCATGTAAGAATTTATTTTTTAATATTTTTTTAAGTTTTTTTTCCTTACGAATAGTGAACTATAAAAAAGTCAGGCTCCAAGCAAAGTGTTATTTGTTGTTATTTTACACAACTCCATCTAGATGACATTGGACTTTTTGACAGCTTAGCTGTTTATTTAGTTTTTGTGAAAAGTGGCCTCTTTCGTGTTTTTAACAACAACCAAAATCTCTTACCTTACTCCAAAGTATACTTAACTAATATAATACACAATAGAGAAACAACTAATTCGATCAAAGGTGGGGTAGCATATTATTTTATATTATTTTTATAGCTGTACCCATATGAGAACAATGAGATATAATGGATTAAAGAGTATGTAGTTTATATAAGAAGAAAGTAAACTGTCGTTTTAGGTCCCGCAGCATGAAGTTTTAATATTTATTATAGTGCCAATATGTATATTTTTTAACTAAAAAAGGCAACATTATTTTTAAAATATAAACAAGTACTTATACTGGGAAGAGTATATTTTTAGAGGTACGAAGCACTGCATATCTTCTTCGGCTTGTTAAAATGTTGAATTAATTGCTACCATAGAAGTGGTCTCCGGAGAAACCAAATTATGATCTTAAAACAGAAGAGTAAAAGTGATCAATCAATTAAAATTAAAAGCATTATCCGCTAATTAGGTATTAGTTTTTATTTTATTACAGCTGGTGGTACGCGTGCTGGTAAAAATGCGTGTGCAGATAGAAAATACATATACGTGGGGACTGAGAAAGGTACGTTTTTATCGGGAATTATATTTTATTATATTTCCAAACTACTTAGTAGTTGGTACCTATTTCTTACCCGTCGCCTATAACAACGGTTGGGAAGTGACAATCAGCTGATTTTATATATCTGCTGTCAGAAAATTACTAAACGTCAAATAAATAACCTCAAATTGGCAAACTAATTTTATGATAATTTTGGCGTTTTTTTATGTTTAGGTCGTAGGTCGTAGTAAAAATAGTGTACGCATCTCGATGCATACCATTTCAGTGCAAATCGAGTGCTTTTTTTACTTGGCTGCGCCTCGTAAAAAGAAAGCACCCTCGTGCAAAAAAAACTCAGAGCGTAAAAATATATTAACAAAAATAAGTACCGAAAATTTTTCCAACATTTAGAAAAAAACAATGATATCTAGAAAACTTGCTGCTATACAGGATTCTACGATTCTTCATTTAAAACTAAAAAAAAAGTATACTTCAGCAAAACACCTAAATTTAATATTAAAGAAGATATAGCCTTTTAAAAAGTAACATTTTTAGTTGCACAAAATGTTACTTTCTCTTAATTGCATTTTTTTTAAACGGTTGTTCCTACAGTGTTACACTATATGACATTTTTTGTGTATTTTTACTGAAGGAAACATTTTTATTACAAAAAATCCAAAAAACATATACACAAAAAAGTTTGGGGCAAAAATATGTTAAGCCTCACATATTTTGTCCGTCAAGGCACGCCTCTGGATAAATTCAAAAAAATAAATTAACACAAACTTATTGCCCTTATTAATACTAGTATATACGCAAAAGCTCGTCGCAGTAGCTTAAAGGGTACAAGAGTTACTAATTAAAAATCTTATTTTTATTACAATTTTATAGAGCCGTAGCTCCCTTAGGGCTCATTTCAGGACCAATTTTTATAGGAACTTTTTTTCATATTTTTTAACGTAGAATCACCACTTAAATTTCTGAATAATTCTGTATATTCAAGGCTATAGGGTAATTTGTTTTTTTTTTCGCCTTAGGTTAGCAATATGCAATGTAAATATTTACCAATTACATTTTATCATAGCTAACTCCCGATTGTTGACTGGCTGGGACTGGCAAATTGCAGCTAAATTTAACTGACAAATAATTACCATGGCAACTTCTATCAAAATCCAGAATTTGTCCTTAACTAATACTTTAACCATTAGATTAATTTTAACTGCGCATTGATAAACTCAGCCTAACCCTGTTTCCAATAGAAGTAGATTTATAATTCCCGATTTATACTTAATCGTAAATACAGCAAAAAAGTAAGCTCCATTACTTTTTCCGATTATTTTACATAAAATGTATGATAATCTGTAAAAATTTAAATAAACATTAGCAAATTCATTCATTACTTATATATTTTATTACCTTGTTGACGATTTTGTAATCAACAAACAAATAATTTTTCCTTAGATAAACAATAAACTTTCCAGTTTTCTTTAATGTCAAACTTAAAAGGACAATTAAATCAAAGAATTCCTGGCAATTTATTCGATGGAAGTTGGCAATAGAATTCTAAAATCAGTAGATTTCATCTATATGGTAATGACAATTTACTTTTAATACCAGTCAAGGGGCATTAGATGTAACAAGTCTGCAATGAAAAAGTTATCTTGAATCCGATAATTGATTTTAAAAACTAGGTTTTAAACTTTTAAGATTTCGTACAAATTTCACTACTTTTTATAGTTCTCCGTATGAAACAAAGTCTCTGACAAAAGGGGGAGGAATCAATCGCTCTCTCTTCTTTCCATCAAAAGCGTTATTAGGCCTGCGTGCCTACAACGGGCCTCTCACTTGCACACACATTCCTAACATTTTTCCCGTAGCCACAGATCCGTGCATCAAAGTATAAGTATATCGTAAGATTTTTGATCTTCCACCTAAAAATATTACTTAATTTGTGCCATTCCCTTAAACCAGCTTTCAAAAGAATCCCATGTCTTGCTTTAAGATCTTAACTTATGCACGGGACAGCAGTATATTAAAAACGTACAACCTTTAGTAAAAGGGTTCTACGAAAATGAATAGGTATAAAAAATACAATACAGTGTGCTTGCTAGATAATGCTGAATCTGCGATATTATTTTGAAACTTTTTACGTATAGTATACGCATCATGACAGTTAAAATACATTTTATAAACAGACAACCCAACAGCTGAAACACAATAAATTTCGTATGTTCGTATTTCCAGAGCTGATTCGAATAGCACAGAAGTATTACGAAAGTTAAAAAAATTTAAAAAGTTTATAATAAATTTTTTATTTATTTCGGAAATACTCGGGTCACATATATATTTGTTCCATTATTTTTCAGGAAATTTTTTGACTTCATCTTTTTGCATGCAAAATACTGTTAAACCTGCGCGGAATGCTTAGAATGCAAGGTGGCTTATAGAACACACACAATATTTTACCTCTTCTCTTCCCCTTACCTCAGCTCACCTGTGCCAGTTATTAAAATTTTAACAATAACGTTTCCTTAATGTTCCCTGATAAAGACGCCTTTACACTGAGCAATTTGTACGCAAGTTTGGTGCTATGCAATTTTGTTGCAAGAATGATTCACTGCGCATGCTTTCAGGCAAATTTGATGCTATTTTCGAGCCATCAAATTATTAGAACAAGTTCTATTTTTCGACGATTTTCATGAAAGATTTATGGTTATTTTCGTGATACCAACCTGGAAAAAAGTTACTAAATCGATTTCTTTTTACTAATATAGTAGCAACTGGTCTTGTTAATAATTATTATTTTTAATAATATGCCGGTCTGTCTAACTAAAAAGTTTCGTTAAAAAGAAAATGCTAGGTTATGTTTTTGTCAACAAATGCAGAGACACGTCACAATTGTCTGGTTGGAAGCATTATTTAACTTGCAATATAACGTATAACTTGCTCATGCTATATCTGACAGCAAACTTGCATAGCACCAAACTTGCGTATTAATTGCTTCGTGAAAAGGCGTCTTAGACCTTGCAGGTCTGTGTAATCAGTGCTGGTGGTCAAAAGACTCAAATGATATCGTTGAATTTAACAGCGCGTCATATATGGCGTACCGTCGAATGTAGGTTTCTGATTTAGATTCTATTTAGTTACTTGTCACGACGTGTCAACAAAAACGGACGTTTTATCTCTGTTTTTTTATTGTTTTCTCTATCGTTTTTTTAAATCTCTTCAGAGTCTGAAGATAAGACAATGCTGTGACTGCGAAGTACCTTTTACACTGCTTTACAAAGAATTTGTGTGAGGTAGTGTCACTTCATCCTTTAATACTTTTTCTAGTTTGTTTTCTTGTGTTTTAGTGGAGGTACAAACCGACCAACCACAAAAACACAAAAAACCTAGCAAACATTGGCCAAAAATTGGACCAATGTTGGCAAACCCACACTGGGCCTATATACTGAGGAAAGGCCAATGTTGGCAAAACTGCATTGGCCGCCCGAAGGGTGATATTTTCTCAGTATGTAGGCCCAATGTGGGTTTGCCAGCGGGCGGCCAACGAACTAATGTTTGATGAAAAACTAACTAGACAAAGCAGACAATTGACCAATTGACTGGTGTTAAAAAATATTAAGACAAAACTTGGAATTTATTGAAAAAAAAATTAGCTGAAAATATATTACATATAATTCATTCAAAAATTAGTAGAAATAAAACTTTTTTTGACCTGATTCTGCTAATGTTTTAAGGGGTCTTTCTACCTTCAAATTTTATAAAATAATCTTTTTTTAAATATTTTTTTTTTTATATAGGAGGAAAAAAAGATATCATTGTGAAATTTTGTAGGTATCTTTATTTATGTTCAAAGAATACAAAAAATTAATAGATTTTTAAAGTGCCAGTTTTTGGCCATAAAATTTTTGAAAAAAAAACTCAAAAAACAGAGGTCTTTCATGATTCCGGCCGGTTGGATCGACTGAAAAAAAAAAAAAAACGGGATATTATTCAGTATCTAGAAGAAAAATTTTTGGCCAAAAAATTACAAAATGGCGGATGTTTCTCAAAAACATTTTCTAACAAAAACATCCGCCAATTTCTTATTTTTTGGAAAAAAAATATTCTAGTTCGGGCTATAGCAACTTCAATACTGAATAATATACCGTTTTGTTTTTTTTTTCAGTCGATCCAAACGGTGGAATCATGGCGACCACCGTTTTTTGGTGTTTTGTTTTTTTTCAAAAAAATTTTATGGCCAAAAAATGGCACTTTTTAAATCATTTTTTTTGTATCCTTTAATTAAAATAAACACAAAATTTCACAATGATATCTTGTTTCTTTCTATATAAAAAAATATGTTTTAAAAAAGATTATTTTTTAAATTTGAACTATTTTTATCTTTTAAAAATAAAGTAGTAGTGCTTGTATTTTTTCTGTCCTAATATTATTATTTAATAGTTTTTTTGCTTGATAAAGGATATAGGAAAAGGGAAACTTCAGTAAATGTAATGTTACCTATTATACAATATTTAGTTTTTGCATACTAAACTATATAATTAAATGATTAATTTTTCTCAAACAAAAATATCTTGAGGCTAATTTTGACATATTTTTTAATTATAAAAATCCAGTAATTGCTACCATGGTAAGCTGTAAAATATAGGTATGTTTGTTTATTGCTATTCTATTTTACTTTCACGCGGATAATAATTACATATTGTACTTGCCTTAATATGCTTATTAAAGCTATGTTAAATTATACCCTCTGGGTACATCAGTGAGTATTATTTGAAATGCTAATTTGCTTTTAACTTAAAACATTTTAAACAGAAGCGTTTTAAATATTTAAACACAGAGATACAGTTAAATGCTATATGTTTTTATTGCAAATTATTAATTTTCAAAAATACTAATAACTAGTGGCCCAATTTTAATTAAATCTGGCGTCATGAATGAATATAATAAAGGGTCTCACAACTGATCCCTGCGGCATACCTAGATTAAAAAGTAGTTTTCTATGAATTATAAAATGAGTTCTGTTAATCCACATTGCGAGATGGCAGATTTTAAACCCTCCTTAATATCTTTTATACGTTTTCACTAAAATACTTAAAATTAAGCATTTTATTCAATTTACGTGTATAATAATAAAATTTGTAATTCAAATCGTTTAAGTAAAAGGTTCAGAAACCTACTTTTATATGTGGGTTAACTTGGTTTTGTAAGACACACCCCATATATGAAAATTCTATTTATGAAAACCATTTTTAAATATAAACAAGAACAAGTCTAAAACTTTTAATCTAAAGTAGGTGATACGCAGGGTTCAGTTCTGTGACCTCCTTTACTGATATTTTAAGACAGGATATCAGCGTCAACAATATCAAATGCTTTAAATAAATCAAGATTTACAAGCATTATTTTTTCAGTGTAATTAGGTTAAATTGGCTAAAAATAAAGGCAGTAGTGTAGGAGACATTGGCCATCTATCTGTCTTGGTCGTCAATCGGTCTGTCCAGGCCCGTACGGGCCAGAGATTTACGATCTCAAGCCCATCTCAATGCTGCATAATCGAACAGTAGCCAATACCCTATATAGTACTCGTCCTCAAAATTTTTATTCCTTCTTCATACCTTGTTATACTCCTCGTTACTTATACGTTGAAGAGAGGATATAATTGATTTGAAGGAAAATTGTCAAAACTGATAAAATTGCGAAAAAAAAGTTATACGTAATTTTTTAATGTTTGACGAGTATCGAAGAAATTAGTTTACTTTTATAAAAAAATAAACACTAAAATTGCAAATTTTAAGTATTACATACATACTATGATATGTAAAAAATATGAAAAAGTATTAAATTTTAGAAGATTTTATATTTTTTACAAATTGTGAAAGTGAAAGTGAAAAGTACCACGCTATTCATGAAAGTTAAAACTTTTACATACAACTTCTAAAATGTTCTGATTGGTATAATTGGTATAATTAAATTAATTTAATTTTAATGTATTTATCCGTTATAAGGTCTATTTAAAAAAAAACGGTTTTTCGATGTCCGTTCATCCGTCTGATTTTCCCAGCTCATTACCTTTAAAAATTTCCCTACTACACCACTTTGTAGGACATCCCACATTGAAATTTTTTGACCGAAAAGTGGTCTGTTAGTTAATATTTTTTTATGAAAATTTCACAGAATTTTCTCAGATATTTTATGAAGAGATAACTTATATAATTATAAAAAGATAATTACAGTGGAGTTCTTTATTACATAACAAATCCAAGAGTAGCCTATTTTTTAGATAAAAAAAATATATTATTAAGTATTTCGATTTAAGTTTTCTTTAAATTTATTTAATTACGTTATAAAATAAATAAAATATTTTTTTTACTATCAGTAGCATCGCCAGAGGGATAAAGAAAAAAATATTTATTTAAAGCGTTTTTTTTTTATTTAATTAGTAAACATCTTTAGATAATATGTTTTTTCTATGTTTACATTTTTTACTTAAAATGTATGGGTCAGACGAAACTAAAAGTCTGTGTATAATATCTTCATCTTCAAATTATATTTTGAAGTACCGGATTCAGTTTCTCTTGACGTTGATGCCTGTGATTTTTCTACAAATATAAATGGATTTATGTAAAAACTATTTCACAGCCTTTTTTATATCCAATCGTGAAAATTTTTGTTTACAATCAACACTTTTCCACCTTGACAGAAACCGAGGATAGAAATTTAGTTTAACATGTTTTTCAACTGTTTTAGAAGCTTCGTCATTTAATCTATTTTTATTTTTTATAAAACTTGATGAAATATTATAATTTGTGACCAACTGTAATTTTCTCCATAATCTACTCTTTCCCCTTTGCGCTGATAATTATAATGGGTAAAAATAAATTGTCTTTTTTTTTGATGTAATATATAGTTTATCCAGACAATAACATCGATTTATTGGGGGAAAAACTTAAGGTTAATCTTTTAATCTTTTAGCTGGGCCCTGTTATGCAAGAAGCAACCAACCCACATGTTTTTTATTTGTGGGTTGGTTGCTTTTTGCATAACAGGACCCAATTATATTTTATTTTTAGTGGAAAATGTTTATAGTATCCTAATATTAAAAATTATATATATTTATTTTAATAAACACATTAAGGGGCCGGTGAACTTACCGGCCACACGAATTCTCAATTTTTTTTTAAACCAAAAAAAAGTACTTACCTTAAATAGTATTTTTGCAAAAAAAAATTGCGGATTACTCACAAATTAGCGAGAAATTAATTTAAAAATGTACGAATTTTGTGCATTTTTAAGTACATTTCTCTTCTTCTTCTGCTTCTCTACTTCAATTTAGTACCCTGCTAAGATGATAAATAAACAGCGTTGTCAGATTGTGCATATATTGAAAACGTTTTTTCTGAGGTTAATATTAAAAATGTACAAAAAGCAATCAAAAACTATAATTTTATTATAAAAAAAACACAAACGTAAACCAATGCCTCCCATTAAAAAAAAAAACACCAGCAAACTACCAAACCAAACCATTGTTAACGTTAACCAACGCCTCCCATTAAAAAAAAAAACCAAACCAGCAAACTACCAAACCAAACCATTTTTAACGTAAACCAACGCACCCATTAAAAAAAAAACACTAACCAGAAATTCGTGAGTATTTTAACAATTTTTTATTATAAAAATTTCAACAATTATTTTATTATATTTATTAATTTTCAGAGAATAGTAATAAGCACTATGAAATCAGTGCTGCTACAGAACACTAGGTTACTACAAACCTCGCATTCGGCCGTAATACCCACACCGCTAATATCTAAAACTTACATCTGACAACGCTGCATTTTTTTTACAAACATACACGAAGTTAGAAACATACATGCACGAAGTTAGAAACATGTAATCTGTCATCATTCTTTGTAAAATAAACAGTTATTTTTAAATATAAATTTGTTATAGATAAAAAACAACATTTTCCGCATTCAGAATTATTTATAATTGTTAGTTTTAGCATTACAGTGAAAAATTAGTACAAGATTGGCGTTATTTTTTGTGTCCGGTAAGTTCACCGAAACCCACATTAAAATTAGCATAAAATTTTAATAATTTTTAAAATTGAAACATGCATTGAGACACTTTCTTAAAAAAAAGTGGCATTCGACGAACGACAACGGCTTTGATTTTTTGGGACAACATTTCAGACACCTTAATGAATATAAAACTTCTAATTAGAGCTTGGTGGCACTTGGCAGCAACAACGAAACATCTATGTAAAAATTAAACTTATAAAATAAAAAAGCTTTTTTTTCAGTGTGTATTTTTAGATTTAAAGAAAAAGAAAAATTAAGATTTTTATACACCAAAATATTAGGAAGATAATGCTTTTTCATTATTTGTTTGAATTAAATTCTTATACAAAAAGTTATACCACTTTAAAAATTGGGTTTCTCTTTTAGCGAAAACGGTAAAATTAAAAAATTTAAGTTTCAGGCTCTGTCACTTAGAAATCAAATTATTTATGCAAAAATATATATAAAGCCTTTTAGCCCAATCATTTAACAATGCAATGGTGTATATATCAAAAATGATAAAAAATGTTTTGTTCCCAAATGGCCAACTTTAGTCCCGAAAATTCCACTGTTTGCCTTCCGAAAATTAAAATTTTTCAGGAAACACAACAAGATGAATATCCGTTGAACCATTTGAGTCAAATTTTGACTTATTAAAACCATTTGAGTCAAATTATGACTTATTATTGATTAAGTCAAATGTTGACTTATTATTTATTTTTTATTATTGATTTATTATTATTATTTGAGCCAAATATTGACTTATATTAGCATTTTTTTTTATCAAATTACCGACCGCTGTGTACGTTATGGCAAAATAATATTATTGAAGAAAAAATTGATGTAGAATAGGATCGTTACAGTTTCCCGAGGTAAGTCCTTTTCGAACTTCACCTGAGGAATTAGGTGGTTTTAGTAGTAAAATACCATTAGTAAAGAACGCATATTATTGAAAATAACAAAAATAGGTACTTAAAAATACAACAAAAAAAAATACAAAAATTATGTTTTTATTAATAAGTTTTTAACAACGTCCAGCTGTGATGCCGCTCTGTAGGTCACTGCAGAATTTCTTCATAGAAGTTTTTAAAAGTCACCAGTATGTATTGTCTTAACTTTTGTTGGTCGTTCATTTTCAAGACACTGATATCAGACCTTTTTGATATTTGTTTCAGAAAGTCACGTGTATTTCACCACTATGACAACCAGATATGAGCCGTTCTCCCTAATAGAATATCGATCCATATAAGTACATGAAACAAGAACGAAAAGTCCATTTTGAAAAAACCCCGAGATGAGCCCTTTTCGAAATTTGCAATTCAATTAAAATCTCATAACTTATCTGCACATTTTCGCCAGAAACCAAGTGCGGTGGAACTGGGCCATGTTTGGTTAATATTTATTGTAAATGAAACTCTAAAGAAAATATTTCATTCTCGTGACTTCTTAAGCATTAAAATGTGTTATTTTCCTCTCTATTTCAATGTTAAGAGTATACTATGGAAAACAAAGCATTGCAAATCTTGATGCCTTGTTTGTTGCTGCCTCGCTCGCGTCTCCGTAGATTTATCTGAAACGTCTCCGCGCTTATTTGCGAGCCTATTCAATTTCTAGACAGATCTACATATCTTTTTTCCAAACTATACTCAACATATACGATTAATTTACTATTGAATACAAGCATTTTTGTTTCGTTTTTGCTACTGACTTTAAAATACCTTTAACTATATACACTGTTACTTTACAAGATCGCTTATAACGTAGAATGTAATGGGTAAATATATGCTATTTTAATAACATTACTAGCTAGGAAACTTGCATTATCGGATTCAGTTTCAGCGACCTCAAAAAACTCTATACAGGGTGTATTTGAAATAGGGTAGGAAATTTTAACAGGTGATTCTACATGATAAAATATGACAAAAAGTTCCTATAAACATATGTCTAAAAATGCGTCATAAGGGAGCTACGCCCCTTTGAAATTGGCTAAAAAAATCGGTTTTTATTTAATAACTCAGGAACCCTTTGAGATATATTAACGAGGTTTTGCACGTGAATTAATCCTAATAAGGCCCATCTTTGTATGTCATTTTCACGTACTTATTTAAACCAGGGGTGTGCGAAACGGGGGGGCCTTATTAGTTTTTTGTCCCAAACTTTTTTCTGTGTAACTTTTTTGCAATTTTATTTTTGAAATATGATTCCTCAGGTCAAAATAAATAAAAAAGGTACTCTTGTTGTAATACTGTAGGATTAACCGTTTTCGAGAAAAGTTCATTTGAAGGTGAAATTTCACGGTTCGAGGACGAAAAATTAAATACTAAAATGTCTAAAACCAAAATTTTAATGATGCAATGTTATTTTTCATCAAAAACTAAGAAAAAAAGTTTCCATACATGTAGGACGAAAAAACGCGTTTAAAGCTACCATAGCCCTTTAAAAATGGTGCATATTTAGGAGACCATAGCTCCATTAGGATTGATTTTTGGAAGTACCTGTATATGAGGTTTTTTTCTTAGTTTTTAATGTACATTCGTCTTGCATCATTAAAATTTTGGTTTTCAACATTTTAGTATTTAATTTTTCGTTCTCGAACAGTGGAATTTCACCTTCAAATGAATTTTTCTCGAAAACGGTTAATCCTACAGTATTACAACAAGAGTACTTTTTTTTATGTATTTTGACCTGAGGAATCATATTTCAAAAATAAAATTGCAAAAAAGTTACACAGAAAAAAGTTTGGGACAAAAAACTGATAAGCCTCCCCCGTTTCGCACACCCCTGGTTGAAATAAGTACATGAAAATAACACATAAAAACGGGCCTTGGTAGGATTAGTTGACGTGCAAAACCTCGTTGATATATCTCAAAGGGTTCCTGAGTTATTAAATAAAAACAGATTTTTTTAGCCACTTTCAAAGGGGCGTAGCTCCCTTTTGACGCATTTTTAGACATATGTTTATAGGAACTTTTTGTCATATTTTATGATGTTAAAATTTCCTACGCTATTTCAAATACACCGTGTATATCAATTATCATGAAAATACTGTAAACATTCTACAAAAAAAGAACTCAATTTTTTAGCCTGTGCCATTTTTTTATGGCTTTTGGTGATTTTTATTAACATCCCAAGCTTTAATTACAACAAATAGGGAACTGTAATGGGTGCTATCCGATAAGATTTTTATGTTAATATCATTACTAAAAATAAAAATCACGCAAATGACTTAAGCTATATGTTATTTGAAAAAAAAATAATAAGGTTTTCCTACGATTCCCTATGAAAATGTCATCTAGCACACTCTTTTATTCTTTAGAAAACGCCTTATATCATACTTGTTTGATATTTTCATATCACCCTTGTTTGATATTTATGTATGTAGGTTTGCCTAATTTTGTTTAGATATTTACGTTTTAAATTCTACGAATTTTACTCACCTCGTTTAATATGCCATTTTCCACCTTTCATTACAGACTTTTTTTTATATCTTTTATGTTTTTCAATTCAAAAATTGTTTGTTTTTCATGTCAATAATAAAAACTATAGTTATAACCTTACTATTTTGACCCAGGTCAATATAACTTAATATGTTTTATTAATGACTAGATTTTATAAAAATTACTTAATTTGTGATTTAGTTACCTTACATTTTATAAAAAATATCAATATTTCCTCATGAAATGTAAAACATTCTAGAATTTTACAGTCTTATATGGTAGCATATCCACAGAAATCAAATTTAATTAGTAAACTGTCAAATGTTCCTTGATTTAAAAGATGCCTGCGGTTAGGCAACCCATTAAACAGTGTTGAGCTTCCATAATGATATGTTGTATTAAATATAAAACCAAGAAAACCAAAGGTAAATAAAAAATATATTTCCTGTTGACATATCATACATATATAAATTTATATGCTATTTTTTTTTGCTTTTCTCAAAAATTCTCAGAATAAGTAATAAAAATTAGAAAATTTTATATTGAGAATTCTTAAAGTTTAAACTTTATATTTTTTCGGGATCGTAGGAAAAATAGTGTACATAACTCGTTGGAAAGTGTATTTCTTACACTCGTGGGGTTTCCTCACTCGCCTGACGGCTCGTTCGTAAACCTTCCCACTCGAAATATGTCACTTTCCACACTAGTTATGTAATATACTATTTTCTACCTTCTTGGAAAATCAAAAAAATTCGAATAGTACGTAGTATTGCATATGCAGTATCAGCGACGATAATTTAATCATAAGATGATATAATATTATATCATATTATTTGAAAATCTGGCGAAGGCGACAGTACACACATTGATATCGTTGTGTTCCTTTCTAAACCTCGTATCTTAAACTTCGTAAACTTAAATTAATGAAATCATTTAGGTACTAATACTAAGGACGTTTCCCAAGAAAACTCTTGAGTTTGTAAAGACAATATAAAATATTTGGAAAAATATTTTTCCATAAAAACTTTTATTCTTTTTTTTTGCAGCAGTTGTACTGCTCAACACTCAACAAAAACAACAAAATTTGCTGGCACCATTTTAGTTGCATCTGGTTATATTTGATGAGCTGATTTCAAAAACCTTTTTTCGTTTTTCTCGATCAGCTCGCTTTTTTGATATATAACGCACAGTGGTTATAGTTTTAGCAAACAAAAATAATTAAGGTTCAATTATTTTTATTTGCGGTTAATTGGTTCTCTATTAATAGGGTTCTAAGCTAAAAAAGGCCGATTTCAAATATCTTTATTCGTTTGTTTTTATAGGCTTCTCAATTCAAAAAATTACATTTTTTCGTTTTTTTTTCGCTATATTTTCATGAAAATTTTATATAAATACTAACGATACGACTATGATTTTTATAGGCAACACTAACACATATATGAGATTTGTAAAAATAAAAAAAAATTAGATTGAATCCAGTAACGGAGATTCCTACGGGGAGTTATTGAAAGCAGAACAACAATATTTTGAATTATTTAATGTTTATTTAATGTTATTTTAACGTTTTAAAGCGAAGGCAAAAAGTTTTTTTTTTATTTTTCGTTTTGTTTTTTTTTTTATAATAAATTAATTTATTGAGCAACACAAAAAGTCCAAAAAATAAATAAAATATTTCAAAATTTTAGTTTTTTTTTTTCGAAACCCCCGGTAAAATCTCCGTCACTGGATTAAATCTATTTTTTTTTTATTTTTTTAAACCGCACATATATATAAAAATTAGAGTAACTTTTTAAATTTTATCAAAATATATCGAAAAAATGCGAAAAAAACTAATTTTTTGAATTTAGAAGCCTATTAAAACAAAAAAAGAATTTTAAATCCGTTTTTTTTTTGGCTTAGAGCCCCACTAATAGAGAATTAAAACACGTAAAAAATAGACCTAAATTATTTGTTTTACTGTAGGCAAAAAACCACTGTGCTATATCTCAAAAAAAAAACAAAAAAAATGAGCTGATCGAGAAAAACGGAAAAAAGGTTCCGAAATCAGCGCAACAAATATAGCCAGACGCAACTAAAAGCTCCCCGGCAAATAAAAAAAAATCTTTATTTGTAGAGTGCTCTACAAAAAAATATTTTTTTTTATTTGGGTAGCTTTTAGTTGAGTCTGGCTATATACTGCTCAGTGTTAATTTTAAATATACTATATTTTTCCAGGTTATAAGGAAACGGCCTTTGCATATGCATTGGCATCAGCAAGTGTTGCCATATCAGTAGCCAGAGGTTGTAGTGCGGGTGCTCTAACCAACTGCGGTTGTGACACTAAACAGTACAAAATGAGAACCACAAGAGACATATCTTGGGATCCAAATTCAAAATCAGACATATCTTGGGATCCACATTCGAAAAAAGGCTCATCTTGGAACCCAAACTCAGTACATAAACATAACGACTGGAAGTGGGGCGGATGTTCACATAATATTCAATATGGAATAAAATTTGCAAAATTATTTCTAGATTCTAGGGAAAGAGCTGAAGATATACACTCGAAGATTAATCTGCATAATAATCATGTAGGAAGAATGGTAAGTTTTTTAATAAATTTTTAAAAATGATTTTACACATATCCAAGCACTGAGACAAATTAAGTAGCCGCGACTAGTTACAGGAAAGCTATAATTACATAGTAATTACGTATATACTACCAAAATTAAGAAAAATATAAGGGTAACAATTACGATCTTGCTACGTAACTTAGTTCGGAACGATTTCGTTACAAGACAGCTACCACGTAGTCACGTAATTGTGTGGTAGTTATTGGTTACTGCTACATGTGCATAGACATTCGTCAAAATAGTTTAGCTTTTTTTGTCGAAGGTGCGATTTAAATAATAACTTATTATACACAACAGCCATTTCAGCTTGGAAGGAAAAAAATCTGATAAGATAAAAAATAGTAACGACGAAAGTTTTTCAGTGAATATTAAAAATAATTATGGGCCAAGAAAATTATGTAGTTTTATTGATCAAATAAATGATAATTAAAAACTATTTTAAGTTTAGGAAAGCAAAATTAAATATTTTTTAGTAAAATGTGTTATAATGTATTTGTTATCATTTGGGAATAAAAAATTGGTCACTGTTTATCTACTTTGTAGTGAAATTATGCTTAATTAAATATTTTTCCAATACTGCTTATTACTCATTAAAATAAAATATGGCGATTATCTAAAATTTTACTATTAAGTCTCAATTGCCTCACTATGGAAATTAAAACTATAATGTATATTTTATGAGGTTATTGTAACTAAAAAGTTATCTGTTACTTTTTAGTAATGTATAAATTTCCAAAAACGTAGCTGTTACCTATATTATAACCAATTAGGAATGGTTACTTTAAAGTAGTATTATGGTTCCAGTTATTTATGTAAAATTTACAAAGAATGCTAGTTGGGAACACAAAATAGTATCTAAATACCATCGTATTTTGCATAATATCACCCATGACGTCAGTCCAGCCAGTTAATTTTATTCTATATTTTAATTTACCCACTTAATAGTAGGGGAAGGGGCCTTAAGATGATGAACTGTGTAAGATGACGAATCGTCTATAACAAACTAGTCAACAGATGGTGCAACAGTTGCAGTCTGTGCTAACTGCCAAACGAAGTTTGTCGACGTAAAAGTTTGTTTAAACTGGTGATTTCTTATCATTTCAAGTGTACCAACTTTAGTGAATAACATTTTATGGGTGAGTATTGGCATGAAATTTCTATATAATTTTTACACAGTTAACATTATTATATATTTTAAATACTTTAAATTAAAATTAAGTTACAAATTAAGATTTTTTAACAATAATTATTATTATTTAAATAATATCAACATAGACGGATAAGATGGCGAATACCAAAAGCGGAAAAAATGAGGATATTTAATATACATACATAATATGGATGTAGACGTTTCGAATGAAAAGGACTGTCTAATATACGGGGATATTAGTAAAGATAATGAGGTATGGTTTCAATGCTTGGGCTGAAAATTATGGGTCCATATGAGTGGAATGAAATGAGGTCAAAAGAAGCCAAAATAAAGATTTGGATTTCTGATATTTGTGAAAATTAAAAAAGCCTTCATTATCCTAACAACAAGCTATTTTTCTTTTTTTTTTATTTTTTATTTTTCTTGTTTTTAATAAAGGTTTTTTTTAGATTTTTATTCTTCTTCAACTTAGCTTTACTTTCTTTACCTTATATTTAGGTATTGGATCTTAATTAACCCAAAAAAACAAGTAGTTGTTAAAATCATAATTTTTGAAAAAAAATTAATAGATTAATTTATTTACTAAAAGTTTTCAGTTCAAGTAAATACATTTTTTGAGTGTAGAGAACAAATAAAAAATTAAAAAAAAAAAACAGAAAATCTTTTTATTTATTAAAATTTAGTAATTAAATCATTCCAATAAGTAGGTACTAGATTATAAACATTATATTTGAAAATTGTACCACTAAAATCCATTTCGGTACTGATTGAACACGATGATTTTCACATTCCACATTCCTAACTACCTAAAGTAGTGCCATTGGAAATCTGACAATGGTAAACATATTAATATTCATCTAAATTATCATAGACACCTAATTTAATAATTTCTCGCTTAGAAAACACAATGATAAGGTAGTCGCAAAAGGCTGAAAATTTCTCGCTCCGCCTTCAAAAAATCTGACAATCGCCCGGCCATAACGTGGACCACACGCGATAGCTGTTAATGATTTTGTCAGGGTGGTTCCAGTATAAAATAGTGCTTCCAGAAAAAATGGTGACAAAAAATATAAAAATATCAGGAAAAAATGATTTTGACGTTTTTAAAACCAGTATTGCAATATTAAGAAAATATATACAATATGTACAGGGTGCCCGTTTTTCGACCTCAAGCATGGGTATCTCCGTTATTATAAGAAATACGTATGTATATACAAGATCGGTTAAATTATAAAAAAGTTGCCCATTTTTATGCTGAGCAATAATTCGAAAGAAAATATAACCTGACATTTTTTGTTTTTTAATTATTTATTTTCTTTTTTTGAGAGAAAGCCGACAAAGCTGGATGTTTTTAATTGAAACATTGCTAAAGTACTTTTTGCAAGGAATCTAAATAAGTTATCATATTTTTCATGGCATTTAGATGTAAGAGTTACAACACTTAACTTCGTTTTTTTTTATGGGCGCTATTTTGAATTTTTGCATTTTTCAATAAACTTTTTTTTCTGATTATGATAATGTATCGCACGAAATGATGAAGTCTTACATTTTGAGCGAAATTAAAAAAATAATTTTTTAGCTGAGTGCTTTGGAAACAACGAAGTAGTTAAATTAACGAGGTTAGGTTTGAAACCCTAAATATTGTTAATATTACATTTCCACCTACGCGCATGCGTGAGCTGTGCATTTAGATGATCAAAATGTGTAGATCTAAATGCCGAGCTCAGGCATGCGCGGAGGCCACATTAACATTATTTACGGTTTCAAACATAACCTCCTTAATTTAATTGCTTCGTTGTTTCCAAAGCACTCTGCGCAAAAATGATTTTTTTATATTCGCTCAAAATGTAAGACTTGATAATCTAGTGTGATACATTATCGTAATCAGAAAAAAAGTGTATTCAAAAATGTAAAAATCCAAAATAGATCCTATAAGAAAAAACGAAGTTAAGTATTGTAACTCTTGCATCTAAAATGGTATGGAAAATTTGATAACAGATTTAAATTCCTTGCAAAAAAGTACTAACAATGTTTCAATTAATAACGTCTAGCTTTGTCGGTTTTGGCTCAAAAAAGTAAAAACGAAACTCGGGATTTTTAATTTTTTTTGTTATAATTTAAAAAAAAAAGTATGTCAGGTTCAATTTTGTTACATATTATTGCTCAGCATAAAAATGCACAATTTTTTTCTAATTAAAAAGATCTTGTATTTCTTATAATAACCGAGATACCCATGCTTGAGGTCGAAAAACGGGCACCCTGTATATGAGGAGTTTGGGTTCAAAACCAATTATATCCACTAGTGGACTTTTTACGGTAAATCATGTTTTGACGGTTTTCGAATCTTCTCAGGAGATCGATTTTGTACTTATTTTTGATAAAAATCCAATTTTAAATATTAAATATTAATATTAAAATTTTTAGCTAACATTAGGGTTTTGGATCCAAGTTCAGTTATACTCAAATTTTGTCTATACATCTTTAAAAAGTTATTTTTGTTCTATTTTAAAGCATAAAAATGTTTTTGTATTTTAGAAAAAGTTATTTTTGTTCATTTTGGTTTTGAAACTTCTCATATGTTATTCTGCCTTATGAAGGCCAGCGATGGACTAGCTGCAGAAGCGGCCCTGGCTCACTTGAAGTTTATTACAAACCTTCGCTGGCAATCTAATATTTAAAATTATGTTTATTAATCGTGTAATTTTTTTCCAAGAACACCACTATTTTGTTGTTATTGTAGTGGCTACACTGATATACGGCTTACATCTTTATTCGGCATTCCAAAGCTATTGTTATTAAGTCTTTTATTATATTTTAGGACTGCCCCTAACTCTCACACATTTAAAAATATTAATATGGACGGTGGTTTCAAAACGGTTTTTTTTTTATTTATTTATCCTATATTTTTTATTCCTTGACCGTATGATATTTTTATTTGTATTTTAAGACTGTAGGGTAAAAACAAAAATCAATAAAAATATAAAATTTTGATGAAATGTTTTTAAAAAAGGTTGTTGTTATTGTTTTTGCTTGGTATTTTTTATAGGCATAAAATTGCTACTTCGAAATTATTTTAGAACATTCTGTTTTAATACACATACACAAATAATAATAATAATAATAGTAATAATAACAATAATATTTATTACCAAAAAAGTTAACAAATACAAAATATGCTAAAAACACAAACTACTACAGACAATTCTTTTTATGACCGAAACAATGTTTAGTGAACATCTAGTCAGTACGAACGAAATATATGTCTTTCTATCTTTCTGTCTTTCTGTCTTTCTGTCTTTCTGTCTTTCTGTCTTTCTGTTTTTCTGTCTTTCTGTCTTTCTGTCTTTCTGTCTTTCTGTCTTTCTGTCTTTCCGTCTTTCCGTCTTTCCGTCTTTCCGTCTTTCCGTCTTTCTGTCTTTCTGTCTTTCTGTCTTTCTCTCTTTCTGTCTTTCTGTCTTTCTGTCTTTCTGTCTTTCTGTCTTTCTGTCTTTCTGTTTTTCTGTCTTTCTGTCTTTCTGTCTTTCTGTCTTTCTGTCTTTCCGTCTTTCCGTCTTTCCGTCTTTCCGTCTTTCCGTCTTTCTGTCTTTCTGTCTTTCTGTCTTTCTGTCTTTCTCTCTTTCTGTCTTTCTGTCTTTCTGTCTTTCTGTCTTTCTGTCTTTCTGTCTTTCTGTCTTTCTGTCTTTCTGTCCTTCTGTCTTTCTGTCTTTCTGTCTTTCTGTCTTTCTGTCTTTCCGTCTTTCCGTCTTTTTGTCTTTCTGTCTTTCTGTCTTTCTGTCTTTCTGTCTCTCTGTCTTTCTGTCTTTCTGTCTTTCTGTCTCTCTGTCTTTCTGTCTTTCTGTCTTTCTGTCTTTCTGTCTTTCTGTCTTTCTGTCTTTCTGTCTTTCTGTCTTTCTGTCTTTCTGTCTTTCTGTCTTTCTGTCTTTCTGTCTTTCTGTCTTTCCGTCTTTCCGTCTTTCTGTTTTCTGTCTTTCTGTCTTTCTGTCTTTCTGTCTTTCTGTCTTTCTGTCTTTCTGTCTTTCTGTCTTTCTGTCTTTCTGTCTTTCTGTCTTTCTGTCTTTCTGTCTTTCTGTCTTTCTGTCTTTCTGTCTTTCTGTCTTTCTGTCTTTCTGTCTTTCTGTCTTTCTGTCTTTCTGTCTTTCTGTCTTTCTGTCTTTCTGTCTTTCTGTCTTTCTGTCTTTCTGTCCTTCTGTCTTTCTGTCTTTCTGTCTTTCTGTCTTTCTGTCTTTCCGTCTTTCTGTCTTTCTGTCTTTCTGTCTTTCTGTCTTTCTGTCTTTCTGTCTTTCCGTCTTTCTGTCTTTCTGTCTTTCTGTCTTTCTGTCTTTCTGTCTTTCTGTCTTTCTGTCTTTCTGTCTTTCTGTCTTTCTGTCTTTCTGTCTTTCCGTCTTTCCGTCTTTTATTTGCCATTAAATATGCGCAATCTTCCAACAAGGCAATTTAAAATTAAATTGAAGGAGTTTTTGATTGAAAAGGCCCTGTATAGTACGAGTGATTTTTTAAATTACAAATTTTGAATATATGTTTGGCTGTACTAAATTGTGCCGTGAAATTTTGTATTTTGAATTTTGATTTAAATTAACCTATTTTAATTATGTTAATGTAACATTTATTTATTATTTGACGTGTGAAAACATTGTATCACAAATAAATTACTTACTTACTTACTTTCCGTCTTTTCGTCTTTCCGTCTTTCCGTCTTTCTGTCTTTCTGTCTTTCTGTCTTTCTGTCTTTCTGTCTTTCTGTCTTTCTGTCTTTCTGTCTTTCTGTCTTTCTGTCTTTCTGTCTTTCTGTCTTTCTGTCTTTCTGTCTTTCTGTCTTTCTGTCTTTCTGTCTTCCTGTCTTTCTGTCTTTCTGTCTTTCTGTCTTCCTGTCTTTCTGTCTTTCTGTCTATCTGTCTTTCTGTATTTCCGTCTTTCTGTCTTTCTGTCTTTCTGTCTTTCTGTCTTTCTGTCTTTCTGTCTTTCTGTCTTTCTGTCTTTCTGTCTTTCTGTCTTTCTGTCTTTCTGTCTTTCTGTCTTTCTGTCTTTCTGTCTTTCTGTCTTTCTGTCTTTCTGTCTTTCTGTCTTTCTGTCTTTCTGTCTTTCTGTCTTTCTGTCTTTCTGTCTTTCTGTCTTTCTGTCTTTCTGTCTTTCTGTCTTTCTGTCTTTCTGTCTTTCCGTCTTTCCGTCTTTCTGTCTTTCTGTCTTTCTGTCTTTCTGTCTTTCTGTCTTTCTGTCTTTCTGTCTTTCTGTCTTTCTGTCTTTCTGTCTTTCTGTTAGAAATCAGAAATTCTCTATATCATCTTTTTTTTTGTCTTGTTTTTTACGTGTGATCTTCATTTGTTAATACGAAAGATGTTGTTTAGCACCTAAATGAAATGAAATGTTTATGGCTACAAGGAATAAATGTCAACCGACTTCTTTTTTTCCCATTGGATTTTTTTTATTTTTATATTGTGTATAAATTTATGTCACTCAAATGGAGCTGATTTTATAATTTATTTATGGTAATTTTATTAATTAAATCTATAGATACATGGTGGCCTGGGACATAATCATTTTTCACAATAACTTATTTTTCAGAAATAAATAATTTCTTGACTATAAAAAGATATTTCCAGTTGGTTTTAATTATGAAAATTTTAATAAAATGGTAGAATAAGTAAAATTATCTGAGCGTTTTAAACAATAATTATACATACACTTACATATAATTATAAATACACATACATACGAGAGAGAGATAAGAATCATAATTGTTAAATATCATAACTATATCATAAATAGTATACCAAAAAAAATGAAATAGACCCAGGTCTGATCCCTGTGGCTTTCCAATAATTTTAAGAATTGTGACCACATAGACCCGGCTTGGAGCTATGATTTGCTTATACTTATGATATTTTATACTTATGATATTTTACAATTCTGAATTGTTTACTTACATCAACGATTATTGATATTCAAGTCCACAAGAAATATTAGAAATTTCCCCCTATAGGGGTAATAGCTAAAGGCTCTTTTTTCATAGTAGAAAAAATTAAAAACATTTCTCACCCCTAAAAGTGCATACTTGAAAGAAAAGGTTTACTACCACTGCCCGGTTGAAATATCCCCCACCCTAAAGTGTATTTACCACAGATCTTTTGACGTTTCCTCATTCTATAGTTCTATTAGGATGCAAAAAACTTTTATTTGGAATATTTTGTCGTCCTTTTTTTTAATGGTTCGTTACCATTCATAAAAATTCATAAAAAATGAAAAAAAAAACAAAAAATTAAATCTTTTTTACCCTATTGTTAAGTTGAGTATTTATTGTTAGGTTGTTAAATATCAAGTTAAATAATATGTATAACAATCAAGCAAACAATAGACTATACAGTGCGGTCCAAAAGCAACCCCCCCCCCCTTTTAACTTTTGAACGAGTTGAAATATCGACTTCAAATTTAAAACTCTTAAATAAGATAACTTAAGGTATATTTTAGCATTTATTTGATGCTTTCAGCTCTTAAAATGTCAGCAGGGTGGCATGGAGGGGATTTTTTTTTTAATGGAAAATGGGGTCGTGTGATATATATTTTTAAAGCAAATAAAATTCTCTATTGAATTGTATCTTTTTAAATTATTTTAACAGTTTTTTTTAAGTTTTGATTTTTGAATTTTTTGTGGTGAAATGCGATTTTATAAGTTTTTTTTTGTAAATTTTTATTTATGTCAATAAAAATTGGTTTAAAAGTATAATTTACGTTTTTTCATCATGAAATTAATAATTTAAAAAAAATTGTTTTTTTTAGCGAAATTTTGACTAAAATACCCATTTTCAACCCTATTTTAAACAAAAAAAGAAATTAAAAAATATACAGTTAAATGTAGAATTTCATAAACTTTAAAATGATGTATCACACAACCTCCTTTCCATTTAAAATTTCCCCCGTGCCCCCTTCCCACATGTTAAGGGCTGAAAGTATTAAATATATGCTAAAAGATAGTTTAAGTTGTCTTATTTAAGAGTTCTACATTTGAAGTCGATATCTCAACTCGTTCAAAAGTTAAGAGTGGGGGTGACTTTTGGATCGTACTGTATAGTTCAAGTATATTGTTCGCTTGATTGTTATACATATTATTTAACTTGATATTTAACAATTTAACAATAAATATTCAAGTTCGTTTTAGGGTTAAAAATATTTATATACTTGTTTTTTTCTTTTCAGTTTTTATGAATTTTTATGAATTTCGTTACCATTAAAAAAAAGGACGACAAAATATTTTAAATCTAAGTTTTTTTCTAACCTAATAGAACTATAAAATGAGGAAACGTCAAAAAATATGAGGTGTGTGCCTGAAGGCGCTAACAATAAACACTACACATAAAATGATCATAGTAGGGAAAAAATCTCATGTGAATAATGGAAGTTTGTCTAGTAATTTAAGATAAACCATTATATGCCTAAAAGATATATTTGCAGTGTATTTATTTTCGATCTCACGTACTCATACCGACAGCACATAAAGTTATATCAACTGTATATCTTGATATAAAAATATAAAACATTTCTTAGCAATAAAAAATGATGGATCGCTAAGAAAACAAGTGAATACAGCGTTATGACGTATGTAATGACAGATTAAGATCACGACAGTCACCTCACGACTTACCCGACATTGTCATTAATCTTTCCTCATTGTTAACATTGTCATTCCTTATAATAGGTCTATTATTATATTGTTATATTGTGTCAGTCTTTATTATAAACCAATCAACTGCAAAAAGTGGCACGTGGTACCAAAAAAATAAAACCGAATTAATTAAGAATGTGTCCTTTTAGTAAAGTGAGCTAATAATTACACAGAGAGAGATTTATTGACTATAAAATCCCTATTAAGTTGAATTATTGACAATTTAATTTTGATATATCAAAGTATTTTGTTGATTAATTTTTTATGAAATGCACGAAAACAGCTTTCTTAAAGCAAAATATTTTTTATTCGATTGATTCTAAAAGCGACACTTTTTGTTCATGTTTTACGGGCGAAAAGTTGAACTTTGTGGCCCAGGGCCAAAAAGTTTTTTTTGCCCGCTAACTAAAACTTGTTTAACTTTTTTTTAGAAGATGCTTTACACTGATAAAAAAGATAATTTTGATTTATTTGGATATGGCGAATTAAATTATTTGGTTGCGAGTAACAAATTTTATTTGGGTCAAATAAATATTTAGTACATGCAAATAAATATTTTAATCTCAAAATAATTTATTAATGTGAACAAAATAGTTTATTTGACAGAAATCAAATTTATTTGTCACAACCAAATAATTGAATTGGCCATATCCAACCAAATATTTTGTACACACAAATAAACTGTTTTATCAGTGTACCTTTACTGTAATATTTATAAAGAAATATGACCTTTTGGTCACTTTTAGTCTTGAACTAACTGTTCTTTTTGACCAGATACAGTTATTATAATAATTTCATACAAAATAATTTCTTCTATAACATAACCTCAAAATATATGTTAACTGACTAATTTGCATTCATCCACTAAAATAACTTAAAAACACAAAATTTCAATTGTAAAATCCATTTCAATATTTATAATATTCATAGAACAGTTTTGGAAGTATTATTATTTTCATAACAGACACATTTTAACAGAAATTAATCACCAAGCTTTTTTAATTTGAAAATGAAACCGCACCCAAAAGAAATGATACAATTGTTTTTTAAGCGATTTGATTGGATAGCAATTTGTCATGGATAACTAGATAAGTAATGAGGCAGGAAAAAGAAATATTTTTTACAATTTAAAATTAAGTATATTTTAATAATTTATTATAGTTAGTAACAATCGAATAAAAAAATATTGTATAATACACGGGCAAAAAGTTTAGGTGTAGGTTTTTTAACCTCGGGCCGGCCCTCGGCTTCTAAAAACCTACTCAAAACTTAACTTTTCGCCCTTGTATTATAAATAACTATATTGCTTGCCCAATTATATTATTTTATAATTAAAAATATAAAAAGTTAAGCCATTTAGCTAATTAAAATAAGTATTGTGTATAATCCCGATTTATCTTCTTCTTCTTTTTCTTCTACTGGAATAAATGAGAAAGACAGCTATTCAAAATTTTTATCATAGGTTATATCCCGAGACCTAATGATTTAAATGGCTAAACTTCAAGTATGTAGCTGTGTTTTTGTTAATTTTGCTTATAAAATGTTTGAAACTTAATAATTAATTATAATAAGCTCGAGACCGCAGTTCGAGAGTTTTTTTATACAAAAGTGGTTTTGTAGAGAAAATCCGACTATAGTAGAGAAAAAGTTCCTTACAAAACAATTTTACACTACGATATTTCAAAAAATCTTTAACATAGAGACTTGAAATTTGAAAAAAATGTTGTTTACTACTTCTTTGTTTCAAATTTAAAAAGTCACTGGGTCAAAGCCTTTTTGAAATATCGTAGTGTAAACTTGTTTTACAAGCGACTTGCATCTTTTTGTCTTCTATATATTATTTTCGTTCTAAAATAATTTTTTTATTTTCTAGGCAGTTAAGGCAACCACACAGTTAAAGTGCAAATGCCACGGTATGTCTGGAAGTTGTGAACTGAAAACTTGCTGGCGAGCTGCTCCGGACTTCAGGGCTATTGGCAAAACTTTGAAAGAGAGGTTTAGATCAGCAATTTATTTAGATCAAGCTAACTTGGGTGATAAAAGTCTCCGAAAATTTAATGTGTAAGAAATTATTAACTAGTAGGCTCTACGTCAAAAATTATTGGGCCTAATAAAGGCCTCCAAAAAAAAGTTGTCTTTGTTGGGGTTGAGACCCACCTATTTTCAAGGAGCAATTTATACGCAAGTTTGGTGCTATGCAAGTTTGCTGCCAGATATAGCGTGAGGACAATTACACATTCATTTGCCTTTTCACGGAGCAAGTTATACGCAAGTTTGACGCTATATATTGCAAGTTGAGCAATGCTGCCAAGCAGACAATTTTGACGTTGTTGACAAAAACATAACCTAGCATTTGCTTTTTTAAGGAAGCTTTTTAGTTAGGCAGACCGGCCTATTATTAATAATAATAATTATTAACATGTTCAGTTGCTACTATATTAGTAAAAGTAAATCGATTTAGTAATTTTTTTCCAGGTTGGTACCACGAAAATAACTATAAATCTTGCATGAAAATCGTTAAAAAATAAAACTTGTTCTAATAATTTTATGGCTCGAAAATAGCATCAAATTTGCCTGAAGGCATGCGCAGTGACTGAATCATTCTTGCAACAAAATTGCATAGCACCAAACTTGCTTACAAATTGCTCCGTGAAAAGGAGCCTTTATGTATTTTGGGATGCCAAACACGAATCTGTCATAAAAAAGGCACTTTATGGGCTCATTTTTTTGCTACACTGAAAAACGTCTAAAATGCTGAAAATATCTGCAATTTCAGTGAAACAGAAACAGTGAAATGGGTCGTAGAAAAAAGTTATTTTTCATGTAATAAACAGTTAATACCATACATTAGCAATTCCCGGTAAAAAATCTTTATTGGATTTTAATGGTAGAAGAAAAAATGTTTATGTGTATTAAAATTGTGATTTATTTCAGCGTAAATCAAAAAAAGAAACGGAAGCAAGACCGAATAAAATTATGGACATTCAAGAAAAACAAGCAAAAGCGGGATCTATCATACGACTTAGTCTATTACCAAAAATCGCCGAATTTCTGCGAAAAGGACCAAATTCTCGACGTCGCGGGTACCACTGGAAGGTTTTGCAACGTCACTAGTCAAAATTCAGACAGTTGTTCTTCCCTGTGTTGCGGTAGAGGGTACAACCAAATTAAGAGAACCCGATTAGAGCGGTGCAAATGTAAATTTCTTTGGTGTTGTACAGTGGAATGTCAGACTTGTGTTAGAGAAGAGTGGATAAGTGTATGCAAGTAAACTGTTTATTTTGCTAGCGATTGGACTTACGTTTTGGCCATAGTTGCAAATACACATTAGGGTGGTTCAAAACAAAAAAGTTGGAATTTCTTGCTGCCCCTGCAATATAAAGCTTACTGTAATGAGTAAATATCCCACAAAAAAAAATTAAAATTATTGGAGTATTTATTTACTACTGCCTCACGACAGTGCAAGTTTTGGCAACTTAGCAACAAAATTTCGCTTTATTAACACCCCAAAAAGGGCGTAAATACCAAAACATCATTTTTTTTTTAAATACTATTTTTTGGCTTAACGATTAATATTTTCCAAAAATTTCCTATTACAAAAATTAAAAAGGAAAAAATGATCTTCACTCTGCTCTTTTAATTTTTAAAATCAGAAGTTATGATGAAAAACAAATTTAGCTATATTAGAAACATAAAACTAATAACTTCCGATTTTAAAAATTAAAAAAACAAACGAAAGATAATTTAATGCTCTTTAATTTTTGTAATAAGAAAATTTTGGAAAATATTAATCGTTACGCCAAAATTGTCAAAAGTATTTTAAAAAAACACGATTTTTTGGTATTTACACCCTTTTTTGGGGTGTTAATATTTTCCGCTTTGAAGCGAAATTTTGTTGATTTTTATATCATAACTTAAGTAGTATATAAAGGCTTTCAAGTAGTTTTTTTCGCTTATTTCTCCATTAAAAAAAAAAATTGGGACAAGCGATTATTTTTATTTTTGGATTTTTTTCTAACATTCGATCCCTAAATAAGGATTTTTAAGGTAGCGAGAATTTTCAGTTAAAATCACTTCAAACCTACCGTTACTAAGGTGCCAAAACTTGCACTCTCGTGAGACAGTAGTAAATATACTCCAATAATACTTTCCCCAAGGAAAGTCTTTTTTCTAATGATATAGCTGCCACTTTAAATACATTTTCTCTGTTGGGATCACAAATGTCTCACTTGGGGGGAGGGGGGGCTAACAAACATTTTGAATTATATTTTTTTTTATTTTAAAATGTTTCGAATCTTTTATGTTATTGTTATTTGATCATACCATGTAACTTTATTTTGAGGCTTGTAGAGCATGCAAAGTTCAAAAATGCGATACAAGCAAGCTTTTGCAATTATGGCGAAGGCGCTACAATGAAAGGTCCACATCCAGTGTCAAAAATGCTACCTAATTGTTTTGTAATTGTTGTCACTAGACAAAATTATTGAATGCATCTTTTTGCAGTGTATTGCTTTTTTTTCTATTTTGACCCATTATCTCGATATTCAGTAGACCTATTTTCTATTGCAAATCACCTTTGTATTAAGCATGAAAAAAATTACATGTAACATATTTTCTTGGATCCTTAACAACGCCAGTATAGATATTTTGAATTTATACAAAAGAAACAAATTAAAAAAAACTGCAGATAGATTTTCTAAATTTTCACCCAAAATATTCCAAGAAGCATGCCCAATCGATTCATAAGGAAAAATGTTAAAATGCTAAAAACCTATAGGCCTATAAGAGGTTGGTAATTTTTTTTTTGGGTTGGCAATACAGGACAAAAGACAATCTCTTGGCGTTTTCCATGTAAATGTCAGCACCGCTTTTAACTTTAGTTTTTTACGAAATTTTGTTTTAAGTTAATAGTTGGCGTGTTAAAATTGTGGCTTGGTTACTTGCAGTGAAAAAGACAAGATCCCAGACAGCACAAAGATGACTTAAAGAGATCTTAAAGATGTCGTAGCTCGTCATTCAAGACGTCTTAAGATTGTCGGTTTTCGCCGTATATGCATCTTAAAGACGTCTTAACGACGTAGTATGTTACAAAAGGTAACGTCTTTAAGACATGTTTTCTAAGACGCCTTACTGACGCCTTGCACAGGCGACTTTACAACATAAAAAGCGTAATAAGAATTAGAATGAGAGGTATTTTGTTTGTCACAAAAAGATCTTAAAAAGATCTTTTAATTTTTTAATTTTTTTTTTCAGTTTTTTTTTGAAAATTTATTTTTTTTATTTTTTCGTTTTTCGTAAAAACAAAATTAAAAAAAAAATGATTTTTTTTTTTAATTTTTTTGTTTTTCAAAAAAATATCTTTAAAAACATGGTATTTTTTTTTAATAGTTGATTGTGGTTAATTTATTTTTAGCGATGAGTATACTCGATACGTATCGAAGTTAAGACGTTTTGTACCGACATTTAAAAGACATCTTATAGACATCATAATCAGATATCTTTTAAACATCCCTAAAAAGAAGTTCATAAGATATCCTTTTTACGTCTTTAGGCGTCCAGACATAATTAAGATCTAAAGAAGACGTCTTTAAAATATCATGTGCTGTCTGGGATCTGACTATAAAATATATTAAAATATCGTTTTATTCTATGAATTTCAAACATAGCAAAAATTGTAAAGAAAAAACCCCAAACCAATATCCTTAAACCGTTCATCAATTTAAATGTTTTTTATTTTTCTGCATAAATAGAAAAAATAGTGTAAAGCACTCGTTTCATCACACGTTTTTAGCGCACTAGTACTTTATGAAATGTTATGAAATACTATTAATTACCTATAAAATTTTAAAAACTTCGTGGCATAGAAAAACTGTTAAAAACCAGCAATGTTTACTTTTTATGACGCTAATACTGAGGTCGATTCATACATATTTTTCTATTTTTTACAATAGAAGAAAGTAATAAATAGACTGAAGATGTATCTAAAGCAGGTACGAAACATTGGAAAGTAACCTAAATTTAAAGATCACATAAATAATAACTAGTGCTTCCTTATTTTGTCTAGTTTCCAATCATACTTAAATAAAGAAAAACATAATTTGGATTCAGCAGAAAACTTTAATTATAGCTCTTTTAAACAAAATACGATCTTAGATTATGTTAAATGTAAAATATTATTATATTAAAGACAAACATTTTGTCCAAAATTTATTACAAACAGTATTAAAAATATATTTTTTTAGTTTCTACGATGTAGAAAGAAAATTCGGGTAAATATAAGAAATAACATAAACAAATAATATTTATTATTACTTATAGTTTATTATTAATTAGAAATAATGTATTTTATTAATTAGCGCCCTAATAAGTTACGTATTTGTGTTCTCAGTTCACAAGTTACGCACAAGGGAACGTTCAAGTATTACGTAATGCAAATTGTGCCAAAATTCATACACTTCATACCCCGGTTCTTGCGCTATTATAGATTAGGGGGTGTTTTAGGGGGGGTAGCCAAAATATGAAATCTCTACAGCCTTAAATAACGCGAGAACCGAGGTATGAAGTGTATGAATTTTAGTACATTTTGCGTTACGTAATACTTGAACGATCCCCAAGATACTGCAGTATTTTTTTACAAGTTTGATGAAATTAGTATTTTTGTAGATAATAAACTAATTAGGTGATTTAGGGCGTAAATAATGTATAAAATTGATACTTATATCTTATAAAAATATATGTAAATGTACTTACTTGTTTAATTAAATTATTATGAAATTTATATATATATTTTTATTTTTATTTCTCCTTTTAGTATTTGTCCACTATGTCCCCTTTATTTATTAATTTATTTATTTATTCATTACAAATCCAACAGGTAGGGAACCCAATAACAGGATCAAAGAAAGATTAAAACTAAGATTAAAATATAAACTAAGACTAAGATAAAAATACATATATAAAAAAAATAAATTAGATTACATTAAATGTCAGGGAACATACAATTTTCACATCAACTAATAAATGTTTTTTAAACCTATTAAAATTATTATCAAATATATCAATATCATCACAAGTTATTGTATGATGCGCACATATCAAACATTGGAGAGTGCAAATGTGTTAGATCAATATGCAAAGTACGAAATTGACTGGCAGATATACGCGGGACGACTATATTTACCATGTCCAGCATTTCATTCTGATGTCTTTGTCCCTTTTGTCACCTTACACAATCTCAATCTTTACAAAAAGCAATGCCAACCGAGAACTTTAAGTAAAAAACCCATAAAAAGACCAGTTTGGCTCAACATGTGGAACATAGTTAAGATTTTCCTTATTTTATAAAATTAAGAAAAGCTAAATAATTATGGTGAATGCGCCACTAAATTCCTATTTTGTCTTAAATATTTATAGGATACAGATAATTCTCTAAAAAGCAATGCATTAAGTGCATCTTAAATAGACATAAGTCAGCAATTTACAACGCCATATGTAATCAATAAATAAAATATATGTTAATGTACTTACTTGTTTAATTAAATTATTATGAAATTTATATATTTTTGTATTTTTATTTCTCCTTTTAGTATTTGTCCACTATGTCCCCTTTACTTATTTATTTATTTATTTATTCATTACAAATACAACAGGTAAGGAACCCAATAACAGGACCAAAAAAAGCTTAAAACTAAGATTAAAATATAAACTAAGGCTAAGATAAAAATACATATAAAAAAAATATAAAAAAATAAATTAGATTACATTAAATGTCAGGCAACATACAATTTTTCACATCAACTAATAAATGTTTTTTAAATCTGTTAAAATTATTATCAAATATATCAATATCATCACCTAAGTTATTGTATGATGGGCATATCAAATATTGAAGAGTGCAAATGATTGACTGTGTTAGTTCCATCAATATGAAAAGTACGAAATTGACTGGCAGATATATGCGGGACGACTATATTTACCATGTCAAGAATTTCATTTTGATTTCTTTGTCCCTTTTTTCACCTTACCCAATCCTAATCTTTACAAAAAGCAATGCCAACCGAGAACTTTAAGTAACAAACCCATAAAAAGACCAGTTTGGCTCAACATGTTGAACAGAGTTAAGATTTTCCTTATTTTATAAAATTAACAAAAGCTAAATAATTATGGCGAATGCGCCACTAAATTCCTATTTTGTCTTAAATATTTATAGGATACAGATAATTCCCTAAAAAGAAATGCATTAAGTGCATCTTAAATGGACATAAGTCAGCAATTTACAACGCCATAAATAATCAATGAAAAAAGGCATATCTGCCATATCGATGAGAGTAAATATCAATTGTTTAGCATTTTTTTATTAACTTTTGCGGTATGACATATTTATTAAGGTACGTTTACACTATAGGGGCATTAGAGTGGTCCTTAAAACATCACGCCTAAAATACATAAAAAAATTATTTTTAAAGGTGTAAAAATTATTAGAATAAAAAAATGTATTGATTTATTTTAAAATTTAAACAAAAAATATACCTAAAAGTTTATTTTTTTTACAAAATTAAAAAAAAAGAAGCATATTTTTAATATTATATTGTGGGACCATGTTCCAAAGCAAGCGTCTCTAACTTAAATCGTTTTTGTGTTATCATCATAGACATCCTACATTTCTGAGATGCGCGAAAATTTGACTACTTGGATAGAAAGAATATGATTATGCTTATTAGACTTGGTCCAGACAAAGCTATCACTATCAATATGACTACACACAGTTACTCATTATCACAGTTATTCTTTATCACAGTTAGTCTTTATTACAGTTACTCATTATCACCGTTATTCATTATCACAGTTACTCATTATCACAGTTAGTCATTATCACAGTTACACATTATCACAGTTACTCATTATCACAGTTAATCATTAAAACAGTTACTCATTATCACAGTTACTTATTATCACAGTTACTCATTATCACAGATACTTATTATCACAGTTACTCATTATCAGAGTTACACATTATCTAAGTTACTGGTTATCACAGTTACTTATTATCACAATTAATTATTATCACAGTTACTCATTATTACAGTTACTCATTACCACAATTAGGGGAAAGTGTGGAGGAATGGGATATTTTTAATTAATCCATCTGTCCCGCATGTATGATCAATACAATTTAAATTCTGCTGCATAGAATTCATAGATTATGGGTTCTTGAAAATAATAGTAATCATACCAATTTAAAAAACACTTTATTTTCAAAAGAAAAAAATATATATATATATATATATACGAAAACTTGCATAATGTCCCATTCAACCTACATGGTGGTAGAAATGGGACAAATTACTATTTTTTTTACTTGGATGGGAATCTTTGGCGTTGTCATCTGCACAATTTCGTTTTTTTTTTTCAGAAGTATCCGTCAATATTCTGGATTTGCCGTTTACTCTGTTCTACCTCGTATTTTATCTTGGTGGCGACTTTGAAAAAAAACCTTAATATGTCCCATTTCTCCTGTCAGAATTTGTTTAATTAAGTGCGCATGCCTCTCACCTACTTAAGCGAGATAAATAATTCACACTTTAAGGCTTTAAAAATCTAACAATTAGATTCTAACATGTCTATGATTGACATTTTAGCAGAAAAAATGCAGACAGATTGTCCGTTTATTTGCTTAAAATATATTTTTTTTGTTTTCAATTATTTTTTACGAAAAGCAAAATGCTACCACAAACGTATTATTTTTAACGTGTGAACACGGCTTAAAAGATTTATTACAAATATACTGTGAAAAGTTGTTAACGGACGCAGCCTAAGACAAATAGGTGAATTATCGTCCAGTATACCATGCCGACAGAAGAAAATCAAAATGAGCGACTGACAGTAAATAAAGAAACATCGGTACTAAAACTGATCCTCGTTGGCTTGTAATTGTTATATATTTCAAAATTAACGAGTACTACGCTTGTTGAATAACTACAAGCCTTTTAAATACATTATTAGAAACGTACTAAGTCATAAGGTAAGTAAGTACTAGATGTTAAATATTGGTTATTTATAAAAGAATTGGGGAAAAACTTGGGTATCTTGTGAAAAAGGGCTAATAAATGTAAGGATCTAATAATGTAGGTACACACTCCCAGGAAACCAAAATATGTCTTTTTTACGTCATTTATTGAGCACTATCTGACCTACACGACGTCATATTATAACGTCTTACTGTTGTTCCAGTGACTTGTATAAGTCACAGCCCAGGGACGTAACATTACTAATAATAACTTCAGAAAAAAAGACGTTAGAATAACGTCTAATAATTTATATATCTCTCCAATTAATGGTTATTTATGGTATGAATGCCCATGAGAAAATTAACCCACAAGGCTACTACGCTAGTTGAATAACTACAAGCCCTTTAAATACATTATTAGAAAAGTCATAATGTAAGTAAATACTAGATGTTAAATATTAGTTATTTATAATAGAATTAGGGAAAAACTTGGGTATCTTGGGAAAAAAGGCTAATAGATGTAAGGATAAAATAATGTAGGTACACACTCCTAGGAAACCAAAATACGTCTTTTTGAAGTCAATTATTGAGCACTATCTGACCTACACGACGTCATATTATAAAGTCTTACTGTTCTTCCAGTGACGTGTATAAGTCACAGCCCAGGGACGTAACATTACTAACGTTATAATAACGTCAGAAATATGACTTTAAAATAACATCTAATAATTTATATATCTCTCCAATTAATAGTTATTTATGGTATGAATGCCCATGAGAAAATTAACCCACAGGGCTGGGTGGGATAATTTTAGAGAGGGCAGTAATATAATATGAGATTTTATGACAGGATTTCTTGCCATTACTAACTCCACATATCTGCTCTTGTCCAGTGAAAGGAATTTTCCACAGACATAAAAAATCCATACTAATCCGATGATGTACATCAAATTAGCAGGCTAACTGTAGCGCGCTATAGCGACTGAACAGTATTGTTCAGATTACGTAATTTCCAAAAAAAAAAAACTTTATAAAGTCATCACTCTTTAATCAATATATTAGATTTAAAACTTTTTTTAGTGGTAGAAAACAGTATGGGGCGCCCCTTTTGCCTTAGCATTAAATTGACGTCTCAGCGAGGTACAATTTTGATGACGTCAAGATTTGACCAAAAACTGAAGTCTTGTCGACGTCTGATATGCGTCGTATGTATGATGTCACAAATATGACCTAAAACTGACATCGATAGTATGTAGGAGACCAATATGACCAAAAACTGACGTCTTGTCGACATCTGATATGCGTCCTTTGTATGACGACAAAAATATGACCCAAAACTGACGTGATAGGTACGTCGGGGACGTCATCTGGTTTCCTGGGCTGTAAACCATATTTCCTCCAATTTAATTACTGACTGTCGGTACCAGAATTTTAAAACAAAATTTTAAAATTTTGCCGAATTTCACACCTTAACTATAAAATAATTTTGTAATTTTAAAACTTGATTTTAAAATGTTAGGTTGTTATCGTAAATGTAAAGGGCAAATTAAAAGATTCAGTTAAATTTTATTTAAAGTATTTTTTTTATCATATGCTTTTTATAATTTAATCTTTAATATTTTTCTATACTCTAATTTTAGAGCAATTTTTTACAGTGTAGGTTTCTTGAGAATCAAGAAACGGAGCCTTTCGTCTTAATTGTCAAAAGTCTCTATTTTCGAGACAAGAAAAAAGTTGATTTTGTCTTGAACATTTCTCGACGATTAGTTTTTGTCTGGCAAGGGTCTCGACGAATGTAATCAAGAGTCGAAAATTCTCGATTCTTAATTAAGTCTCGATTACCGATTTGTCACATACAAGACAGGTTTAAGGCCTATCCAGAAGCTTGCATAAGGACATAAAACATAAGAATGCGATGCCGTGATTGGCTTACAAGATACATGGCGGCACTTCAAGCCAATCACGGCATCGCATTCTTATGTACTATGTTGTTATGCAAGCCTGTGGATATGCCCTTAGAATAAATATTCCAATACATTATGAAATACTGCTCAGAAATAAAAAAAAAATATGTAAAAATGTAAGAATTGGCTGGAGATCTGTCTCAAACCAATCTTGAAACTTTATAATAATGAAGTCAAAAAGTAAGAAAATTTAAATACATTATTATTATTATTATTACTTTTTTAGATTTTAAGCTTTTACGGCCATTAAGATATAAAGAACTTTCACTTTCGGGTTTAGACCGTGTTAATGGATTTTCACTTTCCGACGTTTCGTCTCTTACTACTAGAGACATCTTCAGGGATTAATCTGAAACACAAGTTGATTCGGAAACTTAGTTTCAGATTAATCCCTGAAGATGTCTCTAGTAGTAAGAGACGAAACGTCGGAAAGTGAAAATCCATTAACACGGTCTAAACCCGAAAGTGAAAGTTCTTTATATTATTATTACTATTGGACTTAAAGGCTAATTTAAGTGATTTCAAATTAGTAATTTTTTTAAATCTATAATAAATTTAAATAGAAGATTAATCTTAATTAATCCAGTCCTGAAGTTTAAGTATAGTTCATAACGAACAATTACGTTTTATAAAATAATAGTAATTTCGTATTTGTTGCAAGAAGCTGGTATTTCCATATTTACGGTCTTAGAAAAATAACAATGATTAAAATATAGATTGATGAAAAATTTAATTAATATTTTTATAATTTTGATTGTAATTACAATTAAATTAAATTAACCCCTACCCTCCCGAGACTAAACTAATAATAATTTTTCAATTTGATTGTGTGTTTTTTTATAATTGATATGCCTAAAAAGAAGAAAAAAAAAATAAAAAATTAACCAATATTTTTAATTTTTGCTCGAGTTTTTGTTTCCTTAGAGTTTCAAGAGAGCTGTATTATACTGAATTAAATTTGCATATTTGTTTGCATACATAGAAAGTATATAATAGTATTTTGGATTAATATTGTCTTAAATAAAAAATAAAGAAGTAAAGTCACAATTGTGACACCCTGGAGGGTAAGGCTTAAATTAAATAAAATTTTAAAACTAAAATATCCTGGCCTTAACAATAAATAGTTTTAATAGGAAAAAATCAAATTAAAAAATAAATGATTTGATTAATTATATCTTTAACCCCCTTTAACCACCAGAATTGTCTCTAAAAATAATACCAGAATTCCAAATTTAAACTCATTAGCTCAAAGCGTTCTCGAGTTATCGAGGTCACAAATTTTACGGACAGACTTGCAGAGTCCGACAGACAGACAGACAGACAGACCTAGCGACCAACAGAAATATTTTTTCAAGAAAATAGACAATTTTAGAAAACTAATCTTAATTGGAGATAACAGTTTCTTGATTTAAACCTACGGTATAGTTCATGGACATATCCGATATATATTTAAATCCAATTACACTTTAATGGCTTCAAATATAATTGACTTTACTAGAAAACAGTAAAAAATCTAGACAGTGTATGTCTCTATTAGTAGCTTTGTTCTAAAACAACGTGTGAGGTGTTACTATTCTACTTCGTTAGAAAGGTAAATTGTATATATATTATTAAATTTCTAGATTAGTGAGCTAATTAGAGAGTTATTAACTAAAGGTTTTCAAAAACAACTTATTTTACAAAATGAAAATGAAAAAAAAAAAATACAAAAATAATAAGCTGAAAAAGATCACTAAATCGGGGCTTATCGGCAAAAATATTAGTTTTAGTCTTGCTGGTGACTACAAAAGTCCTAAATCATATAGTGAAAGTTTTTTTTTTAATTGCTTATTCCGTCTTATGGGTTTATATAGGGTGTCTCAGAACTGACGCACTTACTTTTACGGAGTGATTCTAAATAAAAAAAAACATGAAAAAAAATTCCTATAAACATATGTACAAAAACGACTGGTAAGGGAGTCCAAACCAAACCAAAAAAGCATTATTGCAACTCCTATTTTAACCAACTAAAAATCCAACTGCTTTTAAAAATACTCATAATGTTAAAATCAACATTTAAAACAGATCTTATGGTATCGTCAAAAATACGTCTTTTTTTAAAAATTACATTTTTATTTAATAACCTAGGAACCTTTGTGTTAAAGCAATAATAACTTAGGAACCTTTGTGTTAAAGCAATAATGTTTTGCATGTGATCTTTCCTTATTAAGGCATATTAGCCAATGGTATTTGCATGTAGTTGCTTCAACTAGGGACATTCGAAATGGAGGGTCTTATCACTTTTTGCTACAAACTTTTTGCTGCTTTACTTTTTTATGCGTTTATTACTTGAATAGTATTCATAAGGTAAGAATACATAAAAAAGGTACTCTTGTTGTAATGCAATAGGAGTAACCGTTTTCCAGAAAAATACAATTAAAAAAAAATTATAGGTTTGGACTTTTGAGAACCAAAAATTAAACACTAAAATATTTAAAACCATGATTTTAGTGATGTAGGGTTAATATACATTAAAAACCAAGAAAAAAAAGTTTCTGTACATGTAGTTCCAAAAATTGATTCTAAAGAAATTACGGTCTCGAAAAATATACCATTTTTAAAGGGCCATGGCACGCTTAAAAACGATTTTTGGACCTGTATGGGAACATTTTTTCTTAGCTTTTAATGTAGATCACCCTGCCTTATTCAAATTTTGGTTTTTAACATTTTAGTTTTTATTTTTTGTTTCTATAAACGTGTAATTTTGTATTCTTCTCGAAAACGGTTAATCCTACGGTATTAGAATAAGAATTCTTTTTTATGTGTCTGTTTGGGGCAAAAATTGATAAGACCCCCATTTCGGACGTCCCTGGTTGAAGTAACTTCATGCAAATACCATTGATTAATAGGACCTGATAAGAAAAGATCACATGCAAAGCTTTGTTGCTTTAACACAAAGGGTTCCTGAGTTATTAAATAAAAATCGAATTTTTAGAACTCATTTTGAAGGGGCGTAGCTCCCTTACGAGTAGTTTTTGGACATATCATATGTTTATAGGAACTTTTCGTCATCTTTTTTTATTTCACTCCGTAAAAGGAGTTGGTCAGTTCTGTGACAAACTCCTTATTCACAAAAAAAAAATGTTTTTATACGCGTTCGGGTATAAAAAAAAAGATTCTACAAAAGTAAAAATATAAAAAAAAAAGATTTTGACTTTTTTTGGTAAGGTATCACAAAACAGTTATTAATGGTACAAGGAAAAAACATAATGCTCAGTAAAGTCGCTTTCCCATTATTTACCTCCGCGCGTTAAATAGATTTCACTTTCAGTAACCTCAAAAACACCAATATACAAATTTTCAATAAAAATACCCCCACCCTCTAGGGGGCGTTTAGAATTTTTTATTATCAGATTCACTTTTAGCTACCTTAAAAACCCCTATATAGCAATTTTCACGAAAACTACCCCTCGTCCCTCGGGGGCCCCCTCCACCCCTAGGTTGAGTCGCAATTCTTTTAATATCAGATTTACTTTTAGCAAACTTAAAAACCTCTAACTACCAATTTTCACAAAAATTACCCGCCACCCCTTAGGGTGTGGAATTGGATAAAATTTATTATCAAATTCATTTTCGTTGCCCCCAATTCAATTTTGACGAAAATATTGAAAATATTTAAAAATATTTACCCCTCAGAGTTTGAAATTTTTTATTATCATATTCAATTTCAGCAACCTCAAAAACCCCCATATAGCAATTTTCATATTTTTGTAAACAATAATTTTATTTGTATATTTGCCCCCCTTGCCCCATCCCAATGTTTATCAAAAACAATCCCGAGCCAGAGTTCTTAAGTTATCGTGCCCACAAAATTTCCCGGACAGACCGAGCGACAATTTTTTTTTGCTTTAAATTGATATATCGACATGATGCAAAAAAAATATTTGAAAATTTTTGCACGAATACAAGGCTTTCCGAAATGTTGAAAATTTTCAAAATGGGAGAGCAATACTATAAGGGAGATTGATCGCCCTAGAAACAGTGGTAGTCTTTGTAAATACAGTCGAATAAAAATATAATATTTTAGACTCTTTGACGCTCTCAGTTTTTACCAAATATAACTGGGTTTGGACTTTTTATTATTTAATTTTTACACTGCTTTTATGCAAAAAGTCCCTTACTAGATACTTGATTACTATTTTTGATAATAAAAAAACAATTAACAACGTATCAATATAGACAGCTATAATGAGATATAAATATTTATATATGAGCTTTAGTTTATATTTTTTTAACATTTGCCACCAATTAGCTAAAAATGGCATCCAATAATGATGATAAAAATAAAATTAATTAATTTGTTTGCAATTAAAACGTACAAAGATAATTAAATTGTAAAAAAAATCGAAGCGAGAATGTGCCATATGGATATATCTGTGCCGAACTATTTTAATTTGAGAAATAATTGTTAAATACATTGAACTTTTTTGTTAAAGAAACTAGTTTTACATATTTATTATAGCTACTCCTCGCAGTCTCAAGAACAGAAAAGTATTATAGTATAATACTTTTCTATTATTACCTATTACGATATTTAAATAGTCCATTAATCTATTTTCTAATCATCGTACAGTGATACTGATTGACTGCAGTTTAGGGCTACTGGCCCTCTTCAGTACCAATGGTCAAACCTGTACGCTGATTAAGAAAACATTCTTCGACTTTATTTACTAAATAAATAATCTCATGAGACTGATGTACTCTTACGTGCCATCTATTGCTAGATGTAGACAACTACTCATTTATTCTCCTAATCCTGGAGACTTTAAATGGTACACGGTGGGCTTTAAGCTTACGGAGATGAAAAAATCGAACACCACATAACTGACAAAGGGATATTGTTTCTAATTCTTACAGAATTACATGTTCGTTGAGAACAAAATCGTAGGTGTAGCCGTTTTTTATTCCATCAAAAATTAGTATATTAGTATATATAGTACATCAAACATCGTACGTACGTTCTGATATTGAGTGCTAGTAAAATTTATTTTTATGTTTTAAAATCAAAGTTTTAATTGCTAAAAAGTATATCAAATTGCTTAATAGTAAAATACCGGTTAAAATAAACAATCAACTGTGTTTAACTAATAGTGAAATCGAGAAAAACAGACTAAATGTTTTGTTATTGTGAAGCAATATAAAATGTATACTGTATAAAAAAAAAAACCAAACATTGATAAGGGTAAAAATAAAATAAAATTAAAAAAATTTCTTCGTCCACTGAGGAGGACTGAACCTGGGGCGGTTCGGTGCTGTGGATTTGCACTCTGACGCCTTAGCCGTTGCGCTACCGAGGCTTGCTTACTGAGTAAAAATTAGTATCTACTCAAGGTAGAACTATAAACAAGATGACTACCCATACAGATTTTACACCAGAACAAAAAGAGTTTATAACCCAAATTATTACCTCGTCGATTGCTACTTTTAGTAACCAAATCACAAAAAACATCACAACCGAGACCGCAGCAATAAAAAAGGAAATTAGCACTGAAATATCAGGCATTAAAAAAGAACTAGCACAAAAATACGAGAAAAAAATTAAACATTTAGAAGAAGAAAACTCCCTTCTAAAAGAAAACTTGCTTCAATTGGAAAGAAAAGTGCGTAAAAATAATCTTATCTTCTTTGGCTTAAAAGAAACAGATTCGGACATCGAAAAAACACTAATAAAAATAATTAAGGAAAATTTAGAAATAGATATAACAGAAAGAGATATAAGCGCCGTTTACTACCTTGGAGACAAGAAAAAACCACAGACACCAGTTTTATTTGAATTTGTAAGCTGTAAACAAAAACAATTAATACTAAAAAACTCCGCAAAGTTAAAAAAGGCCGGTGTATCTGTGAGTGAAGATTTATGTAAAGTAGACAGAACAACAAGAAACATACTACTCAAACATAGAAAGGACGCCAGAGAAAAAGGACTTACTGCTCACATAAAAGGGGATAAACTAATTATTGGCTCTGAGCTTTTCACCATTCAGCAACTTGAAGTAAAAAACCCAACAGAAACCCCAGAAAAACAGCAACCCAACAGTGCACCGTCTACGCCCAATCCAGCAAACAGAAATAAAAGATTGTTAAAAGAGCTTGGCCTGGATGAAGAACAAGAAGAGTACGAAGAACAACAGGAAAAGATCGAAAAAGAAATAAAAAAACCAAAGACATTAACAACCCAATATAGAAACTTGAGATCAACAACAAACAATAAATAAATTTTATTTTTATTCTTTTTATATAATTTTTAAGACGTTAAATTTGAGGTATATTAGATTGTATTTTCTCTTATTTTCTCTTATTTTAACCAATAATTTTAAGCATTTTTCATAATTTTAACAGATAGGTTTTTATTTATACTTTAAATTAAAAGAAGGTAAATTGTCAAATTTTTAAAAAATGGACGCATTTTTAAGAGATTTTGAAATAAAAAATATTGAAACAGAAATACTTGATAATGCACAACAGTGTAGTGAGATTTTTAAAATAAATTCACAACATTTAAACTTTAAAATTTTACAACTTAATATTAGAAGTGTTAAAAAAAATTTACAGGAACTAGAGGTTTTCTTAGATCAATTTACAGAAAGTTTTGACTGCATCGTACTTACAGAAACGCGTCAAGTTAATATAGACTATGTCAAGCTGGAAGGTTATACTGTAGTGTATAGTGGTGGCACTTTTAACCAAAATGACGGAGTAATTATGTTTTTAAAAAACGGTATTGATTTTAGTTGTAGAATTGATAAAATTAATGAATGCAAAATTATAAATACAAATATAAACTTTTACAATAATTTTATCAACGTTATAGGTATATACCGACTTCATGGAGTTAATATTGCAAGCTTTCTAGTGGACTTGGATAGGTATTTTTCTAACAATATCTCTAATTCAGATCTTTGTATTTTTACAGGAGATTTAAATATAGATATTCTAGATCCAGTTGGAACAACAGGGGAGTACCTTGATATAATGGGGGAATACAAGTTTTCCTCTTTAATTAATGGAATAACTAGAAAACAGGGTAACGAAAAGGGAACATGCATCGACCACATATTTTTAAGATGTAAGAAAGATTTAGAGGATTTAACATTACCAGTTATCGTTAAAACTAATATCACGGATCATTATCCAATAGTTGCTCAAATTATAATAAATAAAGGAAAAAAACTACAAAATAACTCTAATAATTTTATTAAACAAATAAATTTTAAACAATTAAACAGTGATCTAACAAACATTAACTGGGATGAAGCTCTACACGGTGAAGTTGAACCTGTAACAGAAAATTTTATTAATATAATAAAACAAAAGATTAAAGATAACACAATATGCAAAAAAGTAAGAAAAGAAACAAAAAGAAGGAAACCATGGATAACGAAAGGTCTTATTAAATCCATTAACCACAGGGACAATTTATTAGAAACCTACAACAGGACTCAAGATATAAATATAAAAATAGAACACAACTTATACAGAAACAAATTAAATAAACTAATAACTAAAACTAAAAATGACTACTATAAAAATAAAATTAAAAATTCTTCAAATAATAAAGAAATGTGGCAAACCATAAACAGTTTAAAAAATTCCCACTCAAAAGATAATGAAATCAAAGAAATCCGCGATGAAACAAATATAATAAAAGATAAACAAGAAATATGCAATACTTTTAATAGACACTACATAAAAATGGGAAAAAAATTGGCTAAAAACATTAAACAAAATAAAAATTACAAAGAAAATAAATTAAGAGTAAAAAATTCTCTTTTTTTGATGCCAACATGTCCAGAAGAAATAATCCAAGTTATTAAAAAATTAAAGAACAAAAAGTCAGTGGGGATAGATGGTGTCGACAGCAACTCTATAAAAAATATAGCAGAGTCAATCGCATATCCTCTCTCTAAATTAATAAATAAAATTTTTGAAACCGGATTTTGCCCAACTGCATTTAAGACTTCAGTGGTGGTACCCATATTCAAAAAAGGTGATAAACTGGATCCTGTTAACTATAGACCAATATCGCTTATAACAAACTTTACAAAAATCTTTGAGTTACTTCTTAAGAACAGAATGGACAGTTTCATTAAAAAATATAATATAATTTCTGAACGACAGTTTGGATTTCAAAAGGGTAAATCTACTCAAAATGCAATAATAACTCTACTTAAAGAAATTTATGATGCAATCGATAAGGGTATACCAGCTATTTGCATATTTTTAGACCTGGCAAAAGCATTCGACACAGTCTCGCACGATAAACTAATTAGTATACTAGAGAATATTGGCATTAGAGGTACCCTTTTGAAACTCCTAACTAGCTACTTAAAAAACAGAAAGCAGTTTGTTAAACTAGGAAACAATATCAGTGATCCAATGTCACCTGAATATGGCGTACCACAGGGAACTATTTTGGGGCCGTTATTGTTTATTTTATATATAAATAATTTATTTAGGGTAAATTCTAAAGGAATGATTATTAGTTTTGCTGACGATACCACTATTTTCTACAAAGGATCTACTTGGGAACTCCTTAGAAGCTTGATTGAAGAAGATTTTAATTTAATTAAGGAGTGGTTCGACCACAATATATTAACGTTAAATATAGATAAAACAATGTTTATGACATTTGGTTCTTACACAATTAGTTTACCAAACTACAGAAAATTAAATTTTAAGACAGAGAACTATACATTTACAATTCGTTCTACTAATTCAGTCAAGTTTTTGGGAGTTACCATGGATCCACATCTTAGATGGGACTTACAGGTACAACAAATTACTAAAAAAATTAGAAGCCTGATACCATATTTTAAAATACTACAACCAATTTTAAGTATCCCTCAACTAAACATGGTTTACAATGCACTTGTTGAGTCTCATCTAAGATATGGCATACTAGGCTGGGGAGGGGTCTATAAAAATCAACTGGACGATCTCGAGGTCACACAAAAAAGAATTTTAAAAATTATTTACAACGTTAACTTTACTTACCCTACTGAAGAATTGTTCCAACTTGGCAGAAAACTGGACTGCAGGCAGCACTACTACTTGAGTCTTCTGGTATACACGCACTCTGAAAAAAAACAATTTAAATTAACAAACACCAGACAAAATAAATACTTACCTTTACCTAAAATCCATAAAACAATAGGACAGAGATGTGCTACTTACCTAGGTCCAAAAGTGTACAATTTATTGCCGGAAAATATAAAAACTGCGTCACATATAAATTTGTTTAAAAGGTTATGTAAATACTATATACTGCAGAGACCTAGACAGTTTGTTAATGACCAAATTGATCTGAAAAATATCTAGTGAAACGTAATTTAATTACTTATTTTTGATTGTTGTGTTAGATGAAGTGTTTCTCTTATTTAGTTCATATTTTAATGATAAAAATGCGCCTTACCTTCTTTTTCCTTTTTTGATAAAAAAAAAAATAAATAAACAAAAAAAAAAAAAAAAATTATTAATAAAAAAAAAAAAAAATAATAAAAAAAATGTAAATATTTTAGTTTTAAATTTATTTTTATTTTAGTTTTAAATTTATTTTTATTTAAATGTGCACATGTACATCACGTATATATATTTTTGTTTTTACACGTTCAAATGTTTATGCATTTTAGTGTAAAATAGCATATTTATTGTAAAAAAAAAAAAAAAAAAAAAAAAAAAAATTATATTATGTAATTTCTAGACCAATAAATATTATTATTATTATTATTATTATTATATGTGACCCAAAAAAAATTTCAAATTAAAAAGTTTGGAGGTCTCACTCCTTAAATTTGTTTACTGGGGTAAGAGTTTCATCCCTAATTTTTTTCAAAATTTTTGAAGAAATCTAAAGGTCGCTCACAGCCATTTTTCAAAAAATATGTTTGCTTAGCTTTTTTTATTTTTTTTAAGGCCCAAGGATTTTTTATTTTAATTTTTTTAACACGAAACGGTATAAAGGGATAGTGAATTGCTAACCTCAAAAAAAATCTGAATTTTTCTTTCAAAATGGCGGAGCTGTGCCCTTTAAAGTTTGAAACTCACTACATTGCTTTATTTTAGGTCTAATTACAGGCACAAAAAAATGTTTTTCATTGTCTTCAAACATTGTGCGTGTAGCCCAATATGTCCTCACATAAAAAACAATTATATTTTTTTATCGGATATACAGGGTATCCAGAAAAAATAATATATACATTTTTTAAAATTTTTGAGAGATAAATTTGGTTTTTAGTGACAGGGTAACTTCTATATAACGCGTTATAAAGAAGTTACCATATATTGAGTCCTACCCGGTCACTAAAAACCTCTCAATGTTTAATTTTAAACAAAATTGTAAAAAGCAGCCCGATACTATTTAATGTCACTCTGTACGATGATTAGAAAATAAATTGATGGAATTTTTAAATAATATTTTTACAATTTTGTTTAAAATTAAACATTTCTGTTCCTTAAAATTTACGTCTAACCACACCTTTTAGTGGGTACTATGTGCTTGAGACATACAAGTTATTTTCAACTTGCTACTATTTAAAGTCTCCAGGATTAGGCGAATAAATGAGTAGTTGTCTATATCTAGCAATAGATGGCGTGCAAGAGTACATCAATCTCATGGCATTATTCATTTAGTAAATAAAGTCGAAGAATGATTTCCTAATCAGCGTACAGTGTTGACTCTTGGTACTGAAGAGGCCTAGCAGTTCGAAACTGCAATCTACCAATATCACTCTGTACGAGGATTAGAAAATAGATTGATGGAATATTTAAATAATATTTTTACAATTTTGTTTAAAATTAAAAATTTCTGGTTTAAAACACCAAACTCGCCTAGACAAAAAATATCTTTATACAACATATTTTTTTATCAAATTTTAAACATTTTTTTAAATCCGTCTGTATGTCACGTTTTTGTTAACACGATAACTTAGGAACAAAATATCCGATTAATTCTAATATTCAGGAATTGTCAAGATATGTAAGAAGAAGAAAATGTTTGTATTAAAACAAATCCCTCAACAAATAAAAAAGTTGAGGGGTTTAAACTTATAAAAGATGCCAATTTAAATTACATTGCTATATTAGGCCCGGTACACACATACGTTTTTATGCAGCGTGGTGCCGCCTCTGTACCGCAATTGCGGTGTTTGATACTATAAATATAAATGGGCTAGACTCGCGTTGTCGCAAAGTCGCAGGAGGTATGTGTGCATTTCCCAATTATATTTATAGTATCACACACCGCAATTAAGGTACCGCGCGGCAAAAAAACGCATGTAGTTAATTTTTACTTTCGTTTAAAGTAAAATTAAAACGACTTAATCCCGTTATTGCAAAAATTTATAATGTTTTGTATTTTAGATCCTGTCTTAAAATGAGAGACATAAATTTCTCCCAATTACCAAAACCTCAAAATCGTTTCACTATTTTGGATAATCTCGGCAATGGAGTATACGGGAAAGTATTCGCAGCCAATGACGCAGAAGCAAATGACAGAAAAGTGGCCATTAAAATACAAAAGTACACTAGAGACACCCAACATTTTATTCTAGAGGAATATAAAATACTTAAATATTGTTCAGATCATATGAACATTGTAGATTTTTATGGTGCATTTAGAAAAAGTGAGGATGTTTGGTTTGCATTGGAGGTAAATATTCAATATGTTTAGTGTACCTGCTTATTCCAAAAAGGACCTTGTTTGGATTTAAATCGACTGTTTTTTTTGCAAAAAAAAGAAATATTTAAGATCTCAAATATTCAAACCAAATCCAATAAAAGGTTTTTGGTCATTATTCATTTATAATAAAGTAATATACAAATGTATATTTATGCGGCATCTGTTGTCATATGTAGCTAAATACACAAACCGTTCCTAATTTGGAAACTTTCAATATTAGTAGGAATACTAGTACTAGTAGTTGGACAGCAAAGATCGACAGAATTTTAATTAACATTTTTTATAATTTTGATAAAAATTAAAAATCCTGTATTTTTAAAATTTGATGTATATAGTGGTTATAATGGTTATAGTGATCGAGATACAAGTCTAGTTCTTTGTTTTTGATTTTGTAAAATGCCCAAAATATAATGGACAACCAAGGCCTTTTAATCGAACTCAAATACATCCTTAAATTTAAAACAGGATTCGCCGTTAATCGGTTCTATTCACGTGCTTAAATAATATTGCCAAAACAGCAATATTGTTTAAGCACGTGAATAGACCTGATTCCCTTTTAGTTCGAGTATGGAAAACAATGTAATCTATTGGTCAAAACTGATTTTAATAGCCTAAAAGGGTCACGTGACCTCCATAACTTTTAAATAAATTGGTTAATTTCAGCAAAAGTTACTTTTTTTACTTATTAATTAAAAACAAAAGAAGGTTTATTAATAATTTAAAAAAATTAAAGATTAAAAACAAAAATAAATTTCGAAATATTAAAACTAAAATATTAAGAAAATATATGTTCCTTTTTATTTTAATTTTGTGTATCTTTAGATTAAACCATATTTATTTTCAATAAATGAAAATGAAAACGTAATGTTTGTTTAAATTAACATATTTACTAAAAAGTTATGGAGGTCATATCACCCTTTTTTGCCATTAAAAATCGTTTCGCACTATAGATTATTTGATTTTTGCTTTTAAATTAATATGTACATTATAATTAAAGAAACTAAAAGCGAACAAAGGCGAACCGTGAAAAATATATTAATAAATATTGTTTTAGTTATGTCAGGGAGGCCCTGTTACGGACCTCGTTAAAGGTTTGTTATTAAGAAATCGGAGAATGGCAGAAGATCATATAGCATACATTTTAAAAGAAACCATAAAGGTATAGTATAAGCTTTATAATACTAACATAGCACTTTACTAATACAATTTTTATAGAATTTATTACAATAAGCCTTTATATAGATAGTATATTTATACTATTTTTTTTACAATTTTAAATGTACTTATTAAAAAAAATATATAGAGGGTAATATACGAAAGTTTAAACTAGAATTATCAGACTAAAGCTATATCTGTCAACTTTAGGGTAATATAAAATATGAGGTACCTACCTAATAAAATTAAAAGCAGAAAAGAAAAGTACCGTAATCTGGGGTGAAGCAGATCAAAAATATCAGTTTTCTTTAAATATTTAAATGTATCAACTGAACAAAAAATGTGAAAAAAATAAATGTTATAAGCTATACGTTAAAAATTTTGAGAAAAATTTAGCTCATTTCTTTCAGTTGGGGTGAATGGGGGTGAAGCGGATCAGTTACTTGTTTAGCCGAAAAATCGTTCTTAAAGACTAATCGAAAACCAAATTAATCAAAAGACAATAAAACCAAATAATAGGCCTGTCTGTAGGGCTAAAGAGCGGTTAAAATCAACAAACAAAAAAATAAGAGAATTTTTATTTAAGCAATAATTAAACTGTCTATATAAAAATATGTTAACAAACATAGTTCCAGTCTATAAATAAAAAACATATTCTCAAAGTTTAAAACTAGAAACAAAAATACCCCAGATTACGGTACCCATTAAAATCTTATTTGATAGGAAGCTTCTGTAATATTTTTTTTTCAAAATTTTTTCCTTTTTCAAAAAAAGATGATATTTTAAATTTTTAATGTTTTGTGTCTTTAAAAAAAAAAAAAATTTATTTGAAAAAATGTTTTTTTTCAATTTTTTGTTTTTCTTTTTAAAGTATGTATTTGGGAATATGCAATATAGCATTTACTGTAAATAGTATATAATAAAATGCGTAGCATTACATATCTTCAAGGCTTGTTTTCTTTTAAAGTTTGTAAAAGAAAAGTTTTACATACCTGGTCTCAAAAATTATCAATTTTGGTGAAGGCGCAACTACGGTTTTATAAATTTCTGCAAATTAAATTATCTCATCGTAATAAACAAGGGGCAAGTTACTCCTCATTTGAGGGACTAAATATCGCCTTAATAATAACATTAATAAATATTGCCTATATCGCCTCAAGATCGCCCGATATCGCCTCGAGATCGCCCGATATCACCTCGATATCGCCCCCGATATTGTCTCATATCGCCTCTCGAACGGACGAAAACCGCCCCTGTGACTTGCTCCTCGGTAATAAAGATAGGTGCGATTTTATTAGCCTTTTAGTATTAAAAAGTTAATAACCAGTACTCGGCGAATTTCCAGTACTCGCATAGGCGCCGCGTCGACACTAGCGTTGACACGAGGTTTTAAATATTTACATTCTTATTTCTTGTATTTATTGTATTTATTATAGTGATACAGGGACCTCCTTTTGAAGGTAGTTTATACCTAACACTGTTTCATGTTACAATAATTTTAAATTAGGTAATGAAATAATTTTAAACCCATTTGACATTCTCGCAGGAGATTTATTATTTTATTCAAATATTTTTATTAAAATTCATTTCTTTTTATCTTGATTTTTTTAATGATTCCATTTAATCGAGTAAGGTGGGAAAAAAGTTATCGATAAATTAAAAATTAAAAACTTTGGTATTAAAAGATAAAAATCGAATGTCGTTTTTTTCTTTGAAAAACAACCATATATATATATATATATATATATATATATATATATATATATATATACATATCTATAGTTAATATGTATAGTCAATATTGTTGTGTGTAACAAATTAGTCGTCAAATGTTTCAATTTAGTGACCCTTATAAAAATTTCCCTCATAATTCGGCAAAATTATTCCGTAAGCCTATGTTTCTGTGTTTATTTTCAACGTTGATAACTGAGTTTACGCCAACTACTGTTAATAACTTAGGTATTCACAAAAAATATAGTAATAATTTTTATTTCTTAGAATTTATGTCTTTTTAAAAATATTTGTAGAAGAAAGCGAAATTATCACCACTTTAAAATATATTTAATATTATTAGTATGGATTCCCAGTAGATATATAATTAAACCATATTTACAACATAATAATGTTTGACTACCTACTAAAATAAATTCTTGTAGTATATAATTTTCAAAAATTATTATTTAAAAGAGGCGTAGGTATTAACTTTTATTTATGACTTTTAAAACAATGGCAAAGTGTTATTTACTACATTTAAAACAATACGCTTTCAATAAACTAACTGATTAACTATCAAAGAACAAAATAACAAAATACAAGTATTCATAATATGAATTATAAACTACTAATATATGAATTTCATATACGAATCTACTAGGAAACTTCTATCTTTATATTAACATTACAACTGTTACAGTATAGGACGGGACCCGAACTCTACAGCGAAAAAAATACCGCGAAGAGAATAAACGCGCAGTCCATTACCGCGACAAACCATTACCACGCGTTTACTTTTACCGCGAAGTCCATTAACGCGAACGATCTTTACGGCGCATGACTTTTACAGCGAAAATCCTTTTTTTCGCCATTTTGCTTTCCCATTTTGTAAGTTTTCAAATTTTCGGAAAGCCTTTTATTCTTGCTAAAATTTTCAATTTGTTCTTGCGTCCTTTTGCCTTTTGTGACATTTTATGCCGATGTAAATTAATTTCAAACAAAAAAAAATTGTCGGTCGATCGGTCTGTTCGAGAAATCTTGTGGGCACGATAACTTTAAGCTAGAGACTTTAAATTTGGCATACAGGTATGTTACCAAAAGTTATCGCTCTGAAATATTTTCTTCAAAACTGGTATAAAGGGTTTTCGGGCTCGACGAATATGAATAATAATTTGAAAATTTTATATACATACATAAAAGAAAAGACTGTTTAAAATAATTTGTTTTGGAAGTGCCCAAGTTAAGACATTCTATGCTGCAGGGGCGTCTACATACTTCTGCCGGAACAGTTGTAAACGAAATAGGACCTATACATTACAATTGGTAAAAGGTGTTTTCGGAATTTAATTAAAATTTAATATATGAGATGCTATTAAATAGATAAATAGAAGATATTTAGTATTTTCTAAATAGTATCTCAAATCACCTATATCTCATATATCTCCGTGGAACGAAAAGGTTAAGACAAACCAAATTCAAAACAAACGTTATAAAAATTTATGTTTAGGATTCATATAAGGACGAAAAATACGGATTTTATGGAAAGTACAGAGATTATTGCCAGCTGAGCTGAGGGATTTTTACACGATTTTGATAATCTTAAAAAATAAATTGTTTAATCGACGTAGACCTAGACAATTTTACACATAGCATGTATTTACCTAAAAAGTGCCGTTTTAAACGAAAAGTGGATTTATATAAAAAAATTCATAATATTTTTCGTAAGACTTAATAATCTTAATAATAATTATTATTAATTTTAGGGTTTAATATATCTCCATGAAAATAAAGTTATTCACAGAGATATAAAGGCCAGTAACATTTTAATAACTCGAGAAGGCGATGTTAAAATATCAGACTTTGGTCTTTCCGTTATTTTAAACTCAGAAGATGAAAAACTAACTGATAGTTTAGGCTCTCCAAACTGGATGGCACCAGAAGTGGTATCAGCTAACTCTAGGTAATCTCTTTCCTTAAAATTTTATGAGCTGAAATTATCAAATATAAGCTAAAAGATAGTTTAAGTTGTCTCATTTAGGAGTTCTAAATTTAAAGTCCATATCTCACATCTTTTAAAAGAAGAGTAGGGGGATGAATTTTGGACAGCACTATAGTATGATTGGCATTGGTACTAGATACATTTTTTAAATTATTATTTTATGTTTAGTTTGATGTTAATCCTTAACAACTTTGCTAATATTTGGGAGAAACATGAAATAGATTTATTCCACTTCTATTTTTTGTATCATTATGAAAGTTTAAAAAATCGAACCCCTAAATACCGGATAATGATTGTATTTATTTATGGGAGGATTGGTGAAGTGAACTACCGCGTCGTACTTGGCGAGTGTACTACACAAATAGCGTGAGTTCGATTCTCACCGGCGCCGATTTGCCTTTTTCAGTTAATTAATAATTGAAATTTGCGAAGGCATAAGTGAAGCGAACACTCCCTATAAATTGGTTCGAAAGTCAATAAAAACCGGTGGTTCCCTTTACTACTAGCCCACACAAGGGGCTAGGACTTAGGGGATACTTAATTAAGTAGAATAGTACGAGGTTAAACAAAAATGTAAAAATGTAATTTATTATTTTATTTTAGCTCATCTCCACTTTCTATTTTTCATACCAGCTTTAATATCAGTTTTAGTTTTTGGGACTTTTTTTAAATATTTTATAAAATATTGTGCGAATTGTAGCTTCCGTCATCATGGAATAATACTATTTTTAGTAATTTAATTACTCAGTATAAATAGTTAGTGACAATCTTTCATTTAGGTTTCCTAAAAACTCAATACAAGAATTGTTATTATTTAAACTAAGCAGTTGTACTTCATTTAAGTTTTAACCGCTTGGTCTAAGTAAGATACTTATTTAAATTCAATCAACCTAAACTTTTGATTTAAGTACATGCTTGAAGATATAAAAACTTTTGAATAATTTAGTAATCATTTCTTTGTGTCATAACTATTTTTTTTATGTAGCCAACCTTACGATAATCGTGTTGATGTTTGGGCGTTGGGAATCGTCGCCATAGAGCTGGGGGATGGACAACCTCCTTATGAAGATATGCATCCTTCAAGAGTATTATTTCAAATAGAAAGAAATCCTCCGCCGACGCTGTACAGACCAGCAAACTGGGATGTGGGATTAAATGACTTTATCTCAGAGTAAGAAAATTAATAGTATATTATTTAATATTATACGCAAGTAGAATACTATACTTTATCCACGGTCGTTTTAAATTTTAGACGGTTTTTACAGACTCGTGATTAATAGCCCTTTTGATCACGGACGTGGATAAATATTATTTTTATCTATAATATTTTTACTCAGTAAGTAAGGTTAAAAATTAGATTTATGGAAAGGACATAAATATATAAGCATTTTGATAAAAAATATAATTATGTCAAGAATTGAAGTTTGCTTAAAAATTTAAAATAGTATTTTGATATCTCAAACATAATATTATTTTCTCACTACACACTAGGTAAGTTGACATTACTTAATCAAAAAGTCGACAGTAATGGAAAGTACTATATCGAGCACACTTAGTGATAGATGGAATCAATACATGTGTGCTTACATTTACCGCAGGGGAACATCTAGACACAATACTACTATTTCTAATTTTATAGAGTGATTCCATAAAAAAATGATTTCTTGAATTGTCACACATACAGGGTGCCCGTTTTTCGAGCTCAAGCATGTGTATCTCGATACAAAATCGGTTAAATGAGGAAAGAGTTGCGCATTTTTAAGCAAGAAAACTTACCTCTACTAAAGTTTATTTTTTTTAAGTATAGTTATTTTAAACCTTTCCGCTTGCAAACAATCTTGAAATTACCATAGCAACGTAAGATACGCATGCGTCGTAAGCGAAATGGCTAGGCCAATTTACACAACCGTAAAACGTTGACGAGAACAAAACAATGGTTTATTCCTCTCTATTATTGGAATAAAAGCGATTTTATAAGGAAATTTTGTTTCTTCAGGAATACAAAAGTGTTTTTAGCAACAGCTTTATTAATTCTCTTTTTTTACATCAAAACATCATAAAAACAAAGTAAGTAAAAAAGTATAATTATAAATTTCGGTTATGTTGACATTCAAAACACGTCACATGCTTCAGTGGAAATCGGACTTTGTGGAGTATTTAGCGGCAAATTTAAAATAACTATACCTTAAAAAATAAACTTTAGAAGCGCAAATAACTATTACTATCTATTTTCTTTTGCTGTTTTGTAAAATTACACTTTTTAAGATGCCTTTTAGATCAATACGTATGGTTTTTAATATATTGCTTACTTATATTAATTAATTGTTTTATTTCAGATGTTTGGTAAAAAATCCTGAACATCGTCCGTACATTATGGAAGTAATAGAGCATCCATTTCTGGAAATTATTCCAGAGAATAGTCACCATGTAAGAAATATATTTTATATATTTCTACTACCTAATTAAACTCGGCGCATTATCTATCTGAGTAACAAATTGGATCAAGGAAGCTATGATTAGTGGTTTAAAAATGACTTTTAGTGATATTTTTATTACGCATTGTGCTTCTAATAATTTTTGACATTTAGATTAAAATAATTGTCTTACAAATAATTATAGAGTTTTTAAAAAGTGGAAATTTGTTAAAAGTTAAAATAAACGTAAGTTTTTTTATTTATAATATGCTATTAAAATAAAATTTTACCCTACCTAAGCTTAAATTATGTTTTTTAAATAAAATTATGAACAGTATTTTGTTAACTCGCCCAAAAAAAAAATTCACATCATTTACTGTGAAACCCTTATTAAGCAGTATATTATATTGATTAATTTTTAACTAAACATTTGTAGATTGATACTTTAGTTTCCTTTTCAAAGAATTTCTTGTAATTTCTTCTTGCTTTTTAATAATTACTTTTTTTTAACGTCAAAATAATGTTTGTATTGACAATAAATTTGAAACTTGATAGCAACCTTACATAGGGAATTACATTTATTCTACCAACCATACAACAAAAAACAAATAAACATCAACTCAGATAGATTCTGCGCGGAGTTTAAGTGCTAGCTTACATACCGTTGTCAAGGCTTGTTTACCTTGGCAACCAATAAAATCAGTGAACTGATTTATTATTGACCGTTGTTAAGCATTGTTTATTGACGACGGTCAATAATGAAAAAAAAAAACTTCAGTCTCGAACACTAAAGATTTAGTTCGCATACTAGGTGCAGAATATATATTATTTAAATTTTATGTTAGATTAGTTATATCAAGTTTGATATTTTTAGTCTAGTTTCTTAAAAAATGAGAGCTTGTACATATGTCTCAGTTTTTTTAATTAATATATCAACTTGAAACTTGGAACACTTAAATAACGTATCCCAAATATTTTTGATATACAGGGATATAACCGGCATTCCAAAATTTAATACATTACTACATCCAAAAATATCAAAAAAAGTTCATATAAAGGTTAGTCCGGAAATGAGACCTAAGGGAGCTATGGCCCTTTAAAATTGTAATAAAAATAAGGTTTTTAATTAATAACTCTGGTACCCTGTAAGCTAGAGCTACGCGCTTTTGCATGTGTACTAGTATTAATAAGGGCAATAAGTTTATGTTACTTTTTTTTTAATTTATCCAGAGGCGTCCCTAGACGGAAAAATGTATTAGGCTTAACACATTTTTGCCCAAAACTGTTTTATGTGTACTTTTTTGGATTTTTTGTAAAAAATATTAAGTTCTTGAGTAAAAATACATAAAAAATGTCATATAGTGTAATACTGTAGGAGCAACCGTTCTCAAAAAAAAATGCAATTAAGAGGAAGTAACATTTTGTGCCACTAAAAACCTTTAATATTAAATTTAGGTGTTTTGGTAAAGAACACCTTTTTACTCAGTTTTAAATGAAGAATCACCCTGCAGCATTAAAATTTTATTGATGCTTTTTTTGTTCCCCATACAATATATCATTTTCGAAGGGCCGTAGCTCCCTTAGGGCTCATTTCCGGACCAACATTTATAGAAACTTTTTTTATACTTTTGGATGTAGAATTACCTCTTAAATTTTGGCATGGCAGTTACTGATCGCCCTGTATATTTGATATGTTTCAATGCTCATTGTAGGCAAGGGGGTTTTTAAATAGAAAGGAGGGTTGGATCATGTTAAAGATCCTAAAATTTTCTTTACTACTCGATTCCAACATTTATTTCTTAACATGTTTTTTAGAGTGTTAAAATAAATAGAAACCTATAATCCATAAGCTCACTCTCATACTATAACACAGTATTTTTGGCATATCATACCAAAATTTCATCCACTTTTGATAATAAATCATGTTACAATAAATGTTATAATAAGATATCAACTTTCAGTTATCTTTGGAGCTAAAATCCCTAATTAATGAATTTGGCGGTAAATCAAAACACTATCGGCATCCAGAAATAAACGTGGTTGGTTATTCCGTGAAGAGAAGCTATGACGAAAATTTAGAAGAAATATTTGTTGAAGATTTAGCAGCTTTGGACAAAATAGAAGAAAATATTGTTTTGAGACAATTGGAAAAAAGGATGGAGTGTAACGAATTTCAAACTTTTATTGGTGATGTTTTGCTAATTTTAAATCCGAATGACTATCCAAATATTTATGGACCCACGGTAATGACCATTATTATTAAAATTTCACCAGTGGAAAAAAATTACCTAGAAAAAAATTAACTTGAAAAAAATTACCTACCTTAAAATCTCTACAGCCTTTAATAATGGGGGAACCGAGGTATGGAGTGTATGAATTTTGGTAGAATTTGCGTTACGTAATACTTGAACGTGTCCTTTACTCGAAAAATTTTACACTGCAAGGAAATTTTCTCGAAACGACATTACCTCGCAAGCAAATACGTCTTACGGGCATTACCTCTAAAGACAGTTTCTTAAAAATAATTTAAAAAAAGTCCCAGTCAATCCAAAACAGCATCATCATCCACGAAATGTTTTTTTCTTTTGCAAGCAATTTTATCATATTTTACACATTTTTCCAAAACGTTTCTCTTTACGATCTTTTATGCTAACTGATTCATTTTGAAATATGGGAACGTTCAAGTATTACGTAACGGAAATTGTACCCAAATTCATACAATTCATACCCCTGTTCCCGCTTTGTTACAGAATGTAGAGATTTTATATTTTGGCTACCCCCCCTAACACACCCCCAAATTGGGGGGGGGGTGTATCCAAAGCATGAAATCTCTACAGCCTTTAATAACGCGAGAAATGGGGTATAAATTGTATGAATTTTGGTAAAATTTTCTTTACGCAATACTTGAACGTTCCCTATGTACCTACTAAAATTACAAGCAAAAAATTGGCCGTATGAATTTTTGTTAAAAAATATAATCAATAAATGATAAAATATGAACAAAAAACTACAATATACAATAAAATACACTGCCCAGTAAAAGAGCTTTCCCATTTTACACCTCCGCGCGTAAAATGGATTTTTTTATTATCAGATTCACTTTCAGCAACCATAAAAACCTTAATATACCAATTTTCACGAAAACTACCCTCTGCCCCTTTGGGGGTGAAGTTAGAATTATGTTTGAATTTGCTCCCCACCCCTCAGGGGTGAAATTAGGAAAAAAAATGTGATAAGAAAAATCAATTTCACGCGCGGAGGTGAAAAATGGGACAGCTCTTTTACTGAGCAGTGTTTTATTATCATATTTAGTTTCGGCAACCTTTAAAACCCCTATATACCAACTTTCACAAAATCACCCCCCACCCCCTGGGGGTAGGGGTAGAGTTAGACCATTTTTATTATCAGATTCACTTCCAGAAACCTCAAAAACGTCAATATACCAATTTTCACAAAAATCACCCCCAACCCCTAAGGGGGTGGGTTTCAAAAAATATATTTCAAGATTCATTTTTATCAACCTCAAAAACCCCTATCTACAAATTTTCGCGAAAATTTGGAAAACATTTCAAAATATTTACCCCCTCACCCCCTCGGGGGTGGAGTTAGAGAAATTTTATTATCAGATTCAATTTCAGCAACCTTAAAAACCTCTATATAACAATTTTAAATTCTTTCTAAAAAAAATGTATTTTTCCCCATTTTCCGCACGCCAACGTTCACCAAAAATAATCGGGAGCGAGAACTTTTGGTAACATACCTGTATGCCAAAATTCAAGTCTCTAGCTTAAAGCGTTCTTAAGTTATTGTGCTTACAAGATTTCCCGGACAGATCGATCGACCGATCGACTGATCGACCGATCGACTGATCGACCGATCGACTGATCGACCGATCGACCGATCGACCGACAATTTTTTTTTTTGCTTGAAATTGATTTATATCGACATAAAACGTCATAAAACGCAAAAATTCGCAAAAAAAAATTGAAAATTTTTGCACGAATACAAGGCTTTCCGAAATTTTGAAAATTTTCAAAATGGGAAAGTAAAATTAAAAAATTAAATTTTCGAGGTAAAAGCTGTTCGGGGTAATAAAGTATAATTTTTCCATGTCCAAGCGATGGAATGCCGGCATATAGAAATATCCATTGTAACCAAAAACACAAAAACCCTAAATCAATTTTTTATGCCTAATGCTTTATGTCCCTTTTCGTGTGACCACTCAAATTTTAAATTTTTATTTTAGTTTCATGAAAAATACTCTGGCAAATCTCGTTCTGACAACGCACCTCACATCTATTCCATTGCTGACACAGCCTACCAAAATGCCATCCACCACCTGGCTCCCCAGGATATAGTGCTAACAGGCGAAAGTGGATCAGGAAAAACACAAAATTTGTCCCATTTGGTTGACCATCTCTTGTTTATAGGTAAATATAGGATTTTAACGAAAAATTATCATAAATAAAGCTTAAAAGATTTTTGTTTTTATTCAGGTTTTACAAGGGTATTTATGTTATTTTTATTTATTTGTATTTATTTTTATTTATTTTATTTTTATTTATTTTTGTTAATTTTTGTTTATTTTTACTTATTTAAATTTCATTTATTTTTAACTATTATTATTATACTATTCACAGCGCCTACGGTAGTTTCAAATTTTCAAAACTTTTCAAAAATCGTCCTACACAAAAAAGTCTTGGATATAGATTAGTTTTATAAAAAAAAAGAAACTTTTTTTGTTGAAATGTCCGTCTGTCCAGTGTCACTTGTTTTGTAGACACGATAACTTAAGAACAAATCAACCGATCAACTCGAAATTCAGGAAAAATTTCAATAATCCTATTGTTTTTTTTTTTGAAAATAATTCCCAAAAAAAAAAGAGTTATGTGAGGTTAAACTTTTTTAAAAAAACATTATTTTCATTTTTGTTTTTGTTTTTCGCAATAAGAAAATAAAAAAATGATTTTTTTACGTTTTGAAATATATTTTTTTTTGAAATAATGATTTTTTGCAAAAATAAAATAAAATTGTTGAAATTTTTTAAAATTTTTTTTTTTGAAAATTTTTTTTTCGGAAATTTGGGAAAATACAGTATACCATTTACTATGAATAGTATATAATAAAATGAGTAGCATTACATATCTTCACGGCTTGTTCATTTAATTTTTTTTTATTTAAGAAAAAAAGTCCAAATGATTTTTCGCAAAAATAAAATAAAATTTTTGAAATATTTTTTATTTTTTTTTGAATTTTTTTTTTCAGATATTTGGGAAAATACAGTAAATTATTTACTATGAATAGTATATAATAAAATGCGTAGCATTACATATCTTCACGGCTTGTTTATTTTTTTTATTTGAGAACTGGCAATTAATTGTTTGCGAGAAAAATTATTTATACAAAACTTTTTTTTATAAAATACACTAGCCGATCTTTTATTTGAGACTTGATTTTTTTAATATTTTATTTGTCCGATATAAAAAAATAAAAAAATTCTATCTTCAGTTCTGTTTCTAAACTTAAATAAATAATGTCATATTTGTAGGACACAATACAAATGTAAATGACGCAAGGATAAAAAGCGCTATTAACTTTATTCAGACTTTGACTCATGCTGCAACACCCTTCAATGATTTCTCTACAAGGTGTATTTTAAGAACAGACATTGTTTTTGGATCTACTGGCAAAGTTTCAGGGGCTTCTTTTAAGGTTCAATGTTTAGAAAAATGGAGGGTGTCATCTGTGGATATGTAAGTATAATCCCGACATTACATGACACGGTTATCTAGCTTTGTACAGACTTTATACTTAAAAAAAGCGTGTATTAGACTGAAGTAGAGGAAATGCGCCTAATTTCGGATGGTTTCCAAATTTCGGATAATAGTGTATTTAAGATACTGTCTGCAAAGGTAAGCAGAAACCTGCTTTTATGTGAAGCCAAAAGTCAAACTAAATCCGTCCTGTAATATGATAACGGTAGAGCTTCTCCCCTTTAAATGGCAGCACAAATCGTTTATATTGCAAATGGCAGTTTTGTGCTCAGTTGCATTATTATGCTTGTTTATTTTATAAATAATCGTTATAAAAGTTCGTGATTCTGTCTTGGGTAAGTTATGATGTTAGTTAAGTTGATCCACTATTCATAATTAAGCAATTTGAAAACGTAAACATTCTACAAATTTCTAATCTAAACAGCAGAAAGTTGCCTAATTTCGGATAGACCATTTTTGTGCATTTGATTCCCAATTTCGGATATCCGCAAGGTAATTATTATTCAGGATAACCAACCATTAATTATTATTTTATAATGATACAACAAACTAAGATAAACAATTTTGAAAAAACGAAAATTACCTAAGATACTAAGATATTCGAAATTGGGAATCTAAAATTATAGTTCCTATAGTATTTCGTAGAAAATCGCTTAATGATTAAATTACGTCTTAAATGTGAATGAATAACAAGAAACATAAGCAATGGGATCCAGATCTACTCTTGAAAAATTTTTTTCGGATATGTCCGAAATTAGGAGCCCTTTTTCAAATGCACAAAAATGCGCTGATTTTTTTTAACCGTGTTTTTTGGAAAAAATAAACTGTAATAAAATTGCTTTTATAATAAATCATGGTTCGCTATAATAAGTTGTATCTGGTAAAATAAAAAAAATATCAAAAAGTAATACCGAGTATTAAATATTGAATACATTGTAAATGGTATCCGAAATTAGGCGACTTTCCTCTATACATCTTTGTTCTTTTATATGGTTCACCCCCCATAACTTTTGAACGAAATGAAATATAAACTTTAAATTTGGAATATGTAAATCACACAATAAAAATTATCATTTGCCATATTTTTTAATTTTTTATTCGGCAAGATGGCGCCAGGGGAGCAATGCGGAACAATATTTCAAATGGCACCCTAGGTCTTGTGATACTTGATTAAAATGATATGGGTATCAATCTTTCAAGAAAAAATATGTGATTTAATGGTAATACGGTACCAGCACCTTCCCATTTAAAAAAATTGAGTTTTATTGAAAAAAATTATTTGTCTAGTTTAAAAAGTTCCAAATTGGTTAATAATTGAATAAAACGTTGTTTCATATTTTTCCTAAGAAAACTACTCAGCCAAGAATATTGCATATTTCAAAGCTAACTAGATATAAAATTAAAATTTAATTAAAAAATGACATATTCTGTTCAAAATTGACAAGATATATATGGTTGTACTCAAAATTCAATTTTGAATCAAAATATGTAAAAATATACAGGGTGTCCCGTTTAAAAATCAAAAGTTGAGGTAATTTCCGGAGAAACGGGAAGTGACAAAATATTTTTTACAATGTCTAAAAATGCAGTTTAATTATTTATTTACATCCTCCAAATTTCATTTTGATAAGTTAATAAACAAAGTTATATGGGTGTACCACTATTTTGTACACCCGGTATATAATTCAATCAAAAAAAATTGTTAGAATGATATTCGGTGTATCAGCTTTTATAAATATCGGTATTTATAAAATAATAATCAAAAAGTCGAATTTTCGCGATATGCAAACTTTCAAGAGCATGGCGACACCTGAAAAAATGAGTTGTGGACCCTCTACTTCCACAGTTTTTCTGTTTATGACTTAAAGCATCAGAAAATTACTATAAGAAGTGAATTAAAAAAAAAATATTTAAAAACGATGCACCTTAGTAACCATGGAACAACATTATTTTTTATTCTTCTGTAAACAAATGTAAAGCAGGTCACGTGCCCCCAGCTAACAATTTCATGTTTGCTCTGTTGTATTTTAATATTCCTAATCGGAATTGATGTTTTGTAAAAATAATATGTTTCAGAATATATTTTTAATTATTTAAATAGTTTTCATCGAATGCTATTTCCTTCTTATAACTTTTTATAACACGTTATGGGTCTGACCTTGTACCCCACTTAAATCGCTTTAAAAATGACCGTTAGGGGCCCTTTTATCAGTTTAGCTCATACATCGAACTGTGCCAATGGGCGTTGTGGTGGTTTTTAATGGGCAAGGTAAGTATTTAACTTATTTGTGTTAAACTAAAATATTACGAAAACCTTCCTAGCTTATGTTTTTGTCTTGTAACACCGGTCACAGGGTGTACTTACTTAATTAGTAGAATAATTAATCTAAAAACTTCATGCCATAGTGCGGGCAGAGAATCTAGAGAATTTTAAACCTTAAAAAATATTAAATGTGTTTAGGTAGAGCCGGAAAATTTAAAAACATTACTTAATGTAACGCCGGTCACAAATTTTAAATTTGCATATGCAAATTTGAATGCAAATTTTACATGTTTTTATTTAGCGCTGACATTGACACTATAGCCGAGCGCGCTTTCAACTTCACGCTTTAACCTTCGTAACGCAGGATACGTGCAAGTGGTAGGCACAATAACCTATACTAATTGCGCCGGCTATAAAATATATTACTTTTGATTTTTTTTTTCAACAAAAGTTGCCTGTAAATAAATTTTGACCCAATTACTTTTTAAAGATTATTTTAACTTATTCTTTCCAGGTTTCAAGGAAATTTTCACATTTTTTACTACCTCTACGATGGAATCAATGCCACTGGAAAATTGCAAAAATACAAGCTGGACAACGATAGAAACTACAGATATTTTCGTATTGCGGACTCGGACAATATTTCAGAAAATGAAATTTCAAAAAATGTCAATAAATTTAAAAAAGTCCTAACCTGCATGCAAGAATTTGATTTTTCTATTGAACAAATTGAAACAGTTCTTAAGGTGATTTTAATTGTTTTAAATTATAGTGATTACACTAGGCAACAAATTTTAAGATTTTTAAAAGTCCTAGGTAAAATTAAAATTTTTTCATTGTTTATGACTGAAGTAGACCCAAAACGTTTTTTGAAAAAGTTTCTTAAATAAATAATAGGAGAACAATATTTTAGTACCATTTATTGCATAGATTCCAGCAAATACATCAAGTTACTGTCAGCAACGCAAAACAAGGGTTATGTTCTTAACCCGTTTTTGTTATCAGGCATTTCAAAATTTTATTTAAATAAAATTAAAAATAAATTTTTAAAAATTTTACTTGTTTATTATAAATTTTTTAATATTTAGTATATTTTATCCACTGAATTATTTTAACTAGAAGTTAGTAGTAATGGTGGGGAGGTCAATCCTGGCAACTAGATCATATTGGTCCTTTTTGCCTACCCCTGTTTTACTAGTTTTTCTACTCTAACGAGGATTTTAATTGTTTTAATTTATAGTGATTACACTAGGCAAAAAATTTTAAGATTTTTAAAAGTCCTAGGTAAAAATTAAAATTTTCGATTGTTTATGACTGAAGTAGACCCAAAACGTTTTTTGAAAAAGTTTCTTAAATAAAAAATAGGAGAACAATATTTTAGTACCATTTATTGCATAGATTACAGCAAATACATCAAGTTACTGTCAGCAACACAAAACAAGGGTTATGTTCTTAACCCGTTTTTGTTATGTTAATACTGATAGTTATCAGGCATTTCAAAAATTTATTTAAATAAAATTAAAAATAAATTCTTAAAATTTTTTACTTGTTTATTATAATTTTTTTAATATTTAGTATATTTTATCCTCTGAATTATTTTAACGAGAAGTTAGTAGTAATAGTGGGGAGGTCAATCCTGGCAACTAGACGATATTGGTCCTTTTTGCCTACCCCTGAGTTACTAGTTTTTCTACACTAACGAGGATTTTTGTTGTTGTATCCCGGGACCTACAGTTTACCGAGGAATCCGAACCTTGTTTTGTCGGCTATTTTGGCTAAGTGAGCGGCTTTGATCCTTAAGTTTATTGGCTGCCACTGCTCTTGGACCGGCGCCAAACTGCTTAAGGATCATTCTCGCTTGCAGCCTTAGTACAGATCCTGGTTGCTTGAAAGTCCCTAAAGTAAGCTCGGCCAACAGACCTGACAGCTACCTTGCTGCTTCCTTTCGGTGCGCCCGGGTAGTATCACAGGTCCGAGTGCTAGTTCGGCATTATCCACTGCAAACCCTTTTCTGTACTGTGTGCTTAGATATTCGGCAGTACAAGCCAACGTGGTGGGGAAACGACGGTACTTTATTTCTGTGAAAAAGTTGTTCCACAACCGAGGATTGAACCCCGGCCTCTCGAATACTAGATCGAGGCGTTCACGACGAGAAGTTAAGATTTTTTATAAATTTTGTAATGATAACATACTGCCCTGAAATATTACTTTATTTAAGAGAATTTATTTAATACGGTGCCTCCTGCTAACCTGAGAACATGTGCGACCGCAAACATAAAAAACACCCTTGTCTGTCAAAGATCATAGCAAGCCGACGGGAGACGAAACACCGTTTCTTTCTATACTGTGATATGATGAATATAATATAATACGTAAACGGCATGCGCCAGCTTAAATAAGATTTATGGTTCGTATACAGGTACTGCCCGTATCGTGTAAATCAGAAAATATTTTTGGCGCCGGATTTGCGTCGAGCATGTCAAAATCTATAAGAATCTATGTTTATTACCGACCTTTTCTCGGTTGATGACTAGTGTTATTAAATTAGACCTTTTTTTTTGCAATTTTGGATTTAGAATGTCGGGTAATGTCGGGAAAAGAAGTAAGTCAAAAAAATGTATATCTGTCTGTCGGTCTATCCGTCTGCTGATTTGTTTATGATTTTTGAATGCGACATAATCGATTAAAAAAAAAGCAAACGATTTAGAATCTTCCAAATATCCAGGGCAAGATGGCTAAATGGCTAGATGGCTTAGCCATCTTGTGGGTCTAGACCTTCGGACTTTGAGACACTTGAAAGAAGATAGGATAACGGGGCAAAGGTGTCAAACACATAATAATTATTAATAGTAGAGCAAAAAGTTAAGTTAAAAAGCACTTTAAATTTTGTATAGATCAATTTTAGTTATTTTTGTCTTGTCCGGAATCTAAAAAATTCAATACATACTATCAACCGTCTAAAAATAGGGCCATTTCCTGTCTGGGCTTTGTTTTCCGGTACTTGGTCTGTTTTTGTTCTGGTTATGTGTTTTTCAGCTAAGTAAAATAGTAAAGTACAAAACAGCAAAACAAAAAGACCAAGAGAGAAAGAACAAAGTAAGACTGGATGAGGCGAATCAGTTTCAGGTTGAAACTTTTAGCTTGTTTTAATTTAACTTAGTTGCATCTGTTTATGTATAATTTTTTTGAGAAAAGGGAACCCCAATAAAAAAAATATTTTAAAGATGAGCAAAAAAAGAAAAAAATATAAATGTTTAATAATAATATTTTATAAAAGTGCTATATTAATATTTTTTATTTTATTTTTTTTTTTGTTTAGGTGCTCTCCGCCATATTAATCATAGGCGAAGTACGCTTCAAAGAAAACGACGAAAATGTTGCATACATGGAAAATGAAGAATATATGCATAAAGTGGCAGATATATTAAAACTGGATAAAATCAAACTAAAATGGGCACTAACGAATTATTGTATCATCAAAAATAAATCTGTGTTGAAAAAGAAAAATACTTCAGATGAAGCTAGAGATGCCAGAGATGTCTTGGCTAATACTTTGTATCAAAGAATTGTCGACTATGTAGTTAATGTTATTAACAATAAGTTAGATATAGGAAAAGCGATATTGTAAGTACTCAAACGGACAAAAATAAATTCTTGCTTCAGGAAAATCCGTTTTTAAATTAAGTTGTTCTTGTTGTTTTACAAACGGATTTTGCTTAATCAAGAAATCATATTTACCCGCCTTTACCAATATATGTAATTAAGTCTGAAAAAAAAAATATTTCCCTACCTAAATAACTAAAAAATGTCATTTTTCAAATTAATATTTCTGTGATGTTTTGCTTATAGGCGCCTTCGCCAAAATTTTAATTTACAATTTTGGCGAAAGCGATAGCAATAATATACACAGCGTGTCAAAATTCTGCCCCTCCTTTAACTTTTAAATGGCTTACGATATATAGTTAAAAACCTAAATATCATAAAAAAGCCAATAATTTTTTGTTATATATTTTACATTTTTAGAGGGCACAATGGAGGCAGGAGGGAAAGGGAGATTTTTTTTTAATGGGGGTCGTGTTATACATTATTTTAAAGCTTATAAAATTTTCTATTTGTCCAATTTTTTTAATTTTTTTGGAGCAATTTTTGGGGGTTAATAATGTGAATTTTCGACAAAATTTCTTTAAAAAAATAAACAATTTTTGAAAAATGGTTTATTTTATTATGCAAATAAGTCAATTATACTTTTAAACTAATTTTGAATTACATAAATAAATAAAAAAAAATCTTAAAAAATCGCATTTTTTAACAAAAAAAAAAATAAAACCTTAAAAAAAATTAAAAATTAAAAAAATTATAGTCGAATAGACAATTTTATAACCTTTAAAATAATACATTACGCGACCCCCTACCCAATTAAAACAATGTTCCCCCCTGCCCTCCTGTCTCCATTGCGCCCCCTAAAATATACACCAAAAAAATATTTGGGTTATGTTATTTACCGGTTTCAAATGTCAAGTTGATATCTTAAGCCTTTTAAAAGTTAAAGGGGGGCGGACTTTTGACACGCTGTGTATTTCATCACTATATTTAATTTTAATGAAACCAGTAACAGATATTTTTTTTAATCAAAAATACGTATTTAATAATGGGAAACTATTTTTAGTGGTGAAAAATATCACGTTAAATTATTAGATTACCCTGGATTCGAATGTTGCAAAGACAACCACCTTCCCCAACTCATGATAAATTGTTTGAACGAGCAATTTCAATACCACTATCTCCAAAGGTATTTATAATATTTTTTCTTCCTATTTTTATGGTTAAATATTGTTTATTTTTAGTATTGCTAATATGCTTTTTATATTATTTTTATGTACATATCTTCCATTCGTTTTGTATACACTCAAAAGTAGAAATTTATTCTCTTGTAGCCGTGCTGGCCTACTCTCGGATGAAATCGGTATTAATCGTTTCGCTTCTAGGAGGCCATTCGCGACTATTATTTAGTTGAGTAAAAGGTATGCGGAGGTGACCAGGCGATACTTCCAAGTGTATACAAAATTAATGGATTACCTGTATAATTATTTTAAATTTGTTATTCCCCATAACGCTAAACAAACAATTTAATAACAAAACCAACTCTAATTTAAAAAAAATGGTATTAGTGTTGGTTCTTGGTATTTAGCTGTTATAGTATATTAGTAGCAAAAACAATATAAGTTTTATTAAACATTTTATAATATTTAAAAGATTATTTGCCTGGGAAAGCATAGACAGTAAAGGCGAGGAGCTGCAATACCAACCCTTAAAATATTATGACAACAAAGACCTTCTAGACGACCTTTTACAAAAACCAAATGGTCTTTTCAACTGCATTGATCAAGCTTCCAAAATGGGAGTCAGCGGCAAATATATCCTGGAAGCAATCGACAAAAATTCTATGAAAAAAGTAACCGCCAAAAGCTCTAGCGAATTTTGCGTTTCGCATTATACAGGGCGTGTCACTTATAACGCTCGAGAAATGCCGGATAAGAATCGTGACTTTTTGCCGCCTGAAATCATCGAGACTATGAGGCTATCCGAAAATCCTATAATCAAAGGATTGTTTACTAACAAGTTGGATCGTACGGGTAACTTAATAAGTCTGGATGATGAAATTACTTCGGAAGGACGATTCAGATTTGAATCTTTAAATAGAAAGGTAAAAGCAAATAAATCTAATTAACTAGGTACTTACAGGTACATGCTCATGCGCGCCATTACTACCATTGAATCACTGGATACGTATACGTACGCGTACGTTAGCGTACGTACCTGTAGGTACGCTTTTTATTACTTAATTGGATTGGGTTATATTTTCGATTGATTCTAAAAGCCTTACTTTTTGTTCATGTTTTGCGGGCGAAAAGTTGGACTTTGGTTTGGAACTATATGTTCTTTTTGAGTAGGTACAAGTATTATTAATAATTTTATATAAATAATAATTTCTTCTATAACATTACCTCAAAACATATTGTTGACCGGTTAGTCTGTATTCATCCACTAAAATAAATCACAAACATAAAATTTCAATTTTAAAATAATTTTCAATATTTATAATATAGAACGGTTTTAGAAGTATTAGTTAATTAATAATAATAATAAATAATATTAAGGGCCGGCCCTCGGCTTCTAAAAATCTACTCAATCGAAAAATTTAACTTTTCGCCCTTGTATTATAAATAACTATTAGAGTGGTTCACCTGCACGTAGATACTTTTTAATTGTTAAATTTACCGTGCCATACCGCATTATCACGTTAAAAATTTTGATACTGAATATTTTCTAAAATTGGTTTCCTTGTCCCAATAAATGGATTAGTTGCACCTCAAAATTCAACTTCTAAAATCACTGTAAAAAGCAAAACTAAATATTTAGTTGGTAAGGGGGAGGAATCATTCGCTCTCCCTTCTTTCCGTCAAGAGCGTTATAAGGCGTGCGTGCCTACATCGGGCCTCCCACTTGAACACACATTCCAAACATACTTTCCGTAGCCACAGATCCGTGCGTCAAACTTTAAGTTGTGTAGGATAATAACTTCATATACTGAATATTAAATTTTAGTTTTGCTTTTTACACTGATGCTTTGTTTTTACTGTAGAAGCTTTTATTACAAAAAAATATTCTAGAATGATGGTATGTACTCCCAAATCCGAAAAATGAGGACCTCATCAACAGTTTTTCGGTCTGTTACTATGGAAATACTAAAAGAGTTATCGACAAGTTATGGCACTCATTTCGTAAGATGTGTGAGGAGTGATTTGAAAGGAAAGCCTCAAAATTTTGAGCCTGAGTTAATTCGACAGCAATTAAGGGCTATGTCCATTATTGAGACTGCCAAAGCTAGACAGAGAGGGTATCCTTGCAGGGTCAGCTTTTCAGAATTTTTGAGAAGGTATGCTAAATTTGAGAATGAGTACCTTAAGTTGTTTTTTGTAATTTTTTCCTTAAAAATGTTTCTTCAGTCTTTAAATTTAATGACATGTGAACTAATTACACTTAATTTTTAGCGAGCCTTTTAAAAGCAAAATATATATTTGACGGAATCCCTTTTTTACTAATTAAGGTGTACTTTTTAATATAATGTATATTATAAAACCAAATTTAAAATCTTTTATGTATTTTTTTATTGAAACAAACGAAAATCGTTTTTCTGGCTTACAGCTACATAGAATATTTTGAATTTGGTTTCATAGTACATCTTAATTAGTAAAAAAATGGGTCTCGTAAAATATATACAGAGGGGTCCAAAAGTCAACCCCTCCTTCTTAACTTTTTAACGACTTGAGATATCAACTTGAAATTTACACTTAAATGAGATAATCCAAACTTCTTTTTGTATATATTTAATATTTTCAGCTCTTAAAATGTGGATAGGGGGCATGGGGGACATTTTATTAAATGAAAAGGGGGTGTGATACATCATTTTAAAACTTAAAAAATTTTCTATTTAATTGTTTATTTTTTATTTATTTTAATTTTTTTTTAATAGGGTTAAAAATGGGTATTTTTGTCCAAATTTCTCTAAAAAAATCAAACAGTTTTTTTAAAAATTACTAATTTCATGATGAAAAAGCGTAAATTGTACTTCTAAACTAATTTTAATTGACATCAATAAAAATTTACAAAAAAATCTTAAAAAATCGCGTTTCTTAGCACAAAAAAATAAAAAATCTCAACTTAAAAAAAAATGTTTAAAGAAAATATATATGGGACATTCTTTTTCAAACGGAACAAAGTTCCTCCCAATTCCTGTTAATCGATTTTAGTAACCTTGGGCTTAAAATATTCCTTATTAATCCTCCGTTATGGGCCATTGTGGCGTTTTGGAAAATTTTAAAATGGCGGCTCACAATGGCGGCTGAAAACTAGAGAAAATTCAAGATTTCGAATCAAAGTATTGTAAGTATTGTAAGAAAAAGAATTGGCTTTCGATTGGTTTTGAGCTTAAATTGTTGGTATTTGACTTCCCCAAAAAGTTTGTAAGGTAGATTGGAGAAATGCAACATGGTGGATCCAAGATGGCGATTAACCCTTGAAATAGTCCAAAATAAAAATCATCATCCGAATAATGCCAAATTTGGTTTGTGAGGGTTTTCGAGATCGCTGATGACAAATCCGACTTCGGATTCGTGATCCGCTACATTGAATTTTGTAAATCTGACTAAGGATTTGTGATCAGCGACCTCAAAAACCCCCCCAAACCAAATTTGGCATTAATCTGATATTTTTATTTAATTTCCACGATTTCGAGGTTTTAGTCGCCATCTTGAATCCGCCAAGTTGCATTTCTTCAATCTAATTTACAAGCTTTTTGAGGACGTGAAAACCAACAATTTGAGAACAAAACCAATCGAATCTAAAGCCAATTTTTTTCTTACAAGCTTTTTGATTCGAACTCTCGATTTTTCTCTGGTGTCCATTTTAAGCCGCAGTTTTGAAATTTTCTAAAATTCCACAATGGTCCATAAAGGGGGATCAATAAGGAACATTTTAAGCCCAAGGTTACTAAAATCATCAACAGGAATTTTTGGCGGAGCTTTGTTCCATTTGACAAAGAACGTCCCATATATATATAGTCCAATAGAGAATTTTATTTGCTTTAAACTGATGTAGCACAAGACCCATTTAAAATACTCCCCTCCATATCCCCCTGCCCACAATTTAGGAGCTGAAAATATTAAATATATGCTAAAAGAAAGTTTAAGTTAGCTTATTTAAGAGTTAAGAGAAATAAATAAATAAATAAGTTCTAAATTTTAAGCCGATATATCAACTCGTTCAAAATTTAAGAGTGGGGGTGACTTTTGGACCGCACTGTATTTTAAAAGCTCGCTAAAAAACTGTGTGATATATATTAATTGAAAAACTTATTCCTACCAGTGGCGCACCCAGGTTTTTTCTTGGAGCGGGGGGCTGAGCCAGGGACAGCCACAGTATTTTGTATGGTCTATTTATGGCCTATTATGACCTATTTATCAGGGTATAGCCAGACTTTTTTGCAATTTTGGTAAGCAAGTTTAGCGCTGCAGTCCATTTTGATTAGAATTTTCAAGGTCACGCACTTTCACGTCGAAATTTGAAAAACAATTTAAAAAAAAAAAACTTCTAATAGGCAGAGGAAATAAGAAAATCCTAAATTTTCGCATTTTACAGACATCAGAACATGCAGACATGTAAATAATTTTATAAAATATAATAATTAAAATTTTAATTACAATAATTATATCACATTATTGCTTAACAAATTTAGGGAGGCACGCATTTTTTTTTTACAGTTCACAGTTTTACAGGATAAGCAATTTCCAAGAATTCAAAAAGAAAACTGTTTTATAAAATTGCAAATGAGTAGGGAAAACCTCTTAAATTATAACTTATCTTGTTTAGCGCCGCAGGAAAATATTTTTAGAAATCTAATTTTTTTTACATTTCCCAGACACCTCAGAATTAAAAATTTAAATAATCTTATAAATCTATTAATTAAAATTGTTATATCACATAATTGGTAATCAAGTTTTGCGCCGTAAGTGAAAATTTTTACAGTTTACAGTCTTCAGGACAAACAGTTTCTAAGAATTCGAAAAGCAAATTATTTTTATAAATTTTTAAATTAAAATACAACTTATTACGCTTAGCGCCGCAGGTGAAGATTTTTAGAAATCTTAGGTTTTTGCATTTCCCAGACACCTTAAAATTTGACATGTAAATAATTTTACAAAATCTATTAATTAAAATTGTAATATCACATTATTGCTTATCAAGAAAATTTTAAGATTTTATAGTTTTTCCTAATAAGCAAATTATTTTATAAAACTTATGGGTAGGTAAAAACCTCTTAAAATACAACTGGGCATGTTTAACACTGCTTCACATTTTCCAGTTTGATGGATCATATTATTTTACAAAATCCATTAACAAAAATCGAGATATTAGTTTAGTTTAGTTTAGTTTATTGTTTATACTCGTTCGGGGACTTTTTTATTAGTGCCGCATGCGAAATTTTTTGAAACAACAAGCAAAATAGTTAAAAAGTCATTTTAAAAACCTTCAATTTGAGGGCTTGGGGGGAGGCTGCCGCTCGCCAGCTCCTCCCCCCTGGGTGCGCCACTGATTTATAACAGCATACCTCCTTCAGAATAACAATAATAATTTTTTTTAGATATAAGTTTTTAGCATTTGAGTGTGACGAAAACGTGGATATAACCCGAGAAAACTGCCGCTTACTATTGATAAGATTAAAAATGGAAGGTTGGGCAATCGGAAAAACCAAAGTTTTTCTCAAATACTACAACGAAGAGTATCTTTCGAGATTGTATGAGATTCAAGTTCGAAAAATCGTGAAAATTCAGAGTATTTTGCGTGGCTTCTTGGTCAAATGCAAGCTGAACAGAGAGAAGAACAAAAATAAGAGAGTATCCAGTAAAAAGCATTTTTTACATACGTTTTAGTTTTAATTTTTAATTAGTTATTTTGTAGTTGTTAATGCTGCTAGAAGGATGAGTACGAGCCAAATGACTGAAGATTATGCTGCAGTTGTTATACAGCAAAGTAAGAGTGCAAGAAGTAATAAAGTTAAACTTCAACTTTAACTTTAAAAGTTTTCCCAACCACAGCTGCAAATATAAAAATACACTACTCAGTAAAAAAGCTTTCCCATTTTTTCACCCCTGGGCATGGAGATGGATTTTTTATAATTAGAATCACTTTCAGCGACCTTGAAAACGCAAATATTTAAATTTATACAAAAAAAATTGTAAATATTTAAAAACTATTGCCCCCTACCCCATGGGCCCGAGGTGTGGTGAGAAAATTTTTGTTTTAAGATTCAGTTTCAGCCACCTTAAAAATCTCTATACAAGTTTTCACGAAAATATTAAAAACATTCAAAAATATTTACCACCTCGCCCACGAGGAGGTACAGTTAGAATTATCAGATTCAATTTCAGCAACCTTAAAACTCCGAGGCCCCTTATAGGTATTGGGTGGTCCAAAGAGTTTTTTTTATTTGGTTGCGCTGTAGAATTTGTTAGGAGGGGTAGAAAGGTGGGGTCGGTCTTAAACGATAGTTTGGTTCAGAGAAATTTAGTCACCATGCAGTGCTACACGGTAGAGGAGCACTCGTTTTGTGTGCGCGAATATAACTGCAACAACAATTCCGCCACTCTTCCGCGCCCTTGATTTCGACAGCATTTTTCAATTTGCACGATGTTCAGCAATGTCTAAGTCTTCCGTTGATTAAGCAATGGGTTGGGACGTTTGGGAAAACTGGTTCGACGTTAAATAAACGCGTCCCCGACCGCGGCCGCTGCCTTCGAAGGTCAGCGAGAAACTATGAAAACCTTAAAGCTACGGTTTCCTCCAAAATTTAAAGTCCCTGACGACTGCTACCGGGTAGCCGCGACCAGGTCGTCACGACCCTACATGTTTGCCTCGGTTTCGCCTAAATTTCCCTGAACCAAACTATCGTTTAAGACCAACGCCAACTTTCTACCCGTCCTACCAAATAAAAAAACCATTTGGATCACCCTGTATAACATTTTTTAGTTTTTTGTCAAAAAATTATTTATTTTTTTAGAGTTTAGAGAATTTAAGGGACGAAGAGACAGTCTAGCCGATTACGACATTTTACGAAATGACACTTTAAATTTTATCAGGCCATTCGCTAAGAAGTGGGCCAAAAAATCAATGTTCAATGTGTTACTTCAATATAGATCACAAAGATTCTGCGATTTTTTTAATTTTTCACAACAGGTAGGAGTACATTTAATTATTCGTCCCTTATTATTTTTTTATTTTTTTTTTTTGTTATAGGTTTTATTTATTATTATTTTTTAATAATTTTTAAAAAATTAGTTTGGACTTTTATATTTTAGAATTCTAAAATTAAAAGTATTTTATTATACATTAATAATAGACCAGGCGGTATCTGTTTTAGGTTGCGTGAATTGGATATTATGCTAAATTTTTGGATCAATGAGTCCAAAATATCACTAGAAATAATAACTTCACTATGCCCATAAAATAAACCGTGGGCTTACTTTTTATTTAACAAAATGTTGCAAAATCGCCAAGAAATTCATTTTGTTTCCTTCTTTGGAACTATTAATTTTATACAAATATTGAAAGGGAAAAAAAAGTTTTGTAATTGAATTTTATATATGATTAAATTGGTTAGAAATCGAAAAAATAATTATTATTATTGCAAAAATAGTAAAAGTCACAAAAAGGGATAAAAAACTCGAGTTTTTTGCGAATTTTTTTCGGATACTTAAAGTATACGTAGGACCTTCAAAATTGGTCCAAAAAAAACTTTATGGTATGCTGAATCATCACACCAAATTTCATCAAAATCGGACTGATAGTTTTTGCAAAATAACTTTTCAATCCAGATTTTCAAAAAAAAATTGCAAATTTTCAAAATTATTCAAAATTGAAAATAAAGCCCTTAGATACTTGAAAATTTAATCACTTATAGAAGAGAGCTCCAACTTTCAAATGCTTTTCGAAAAATTAAAATCCGTTAATTAGGAGAGCTCAGGCATACGACTCATCATAATTTTTCTTTCAAAAGGAGCGTCTTTCCAAGTACTTTCAATATATATTAAAAGCAAAAAAATCATCTAAACATTCATTCAGTTATTCTAATTGTTTCTAAGCGCAAAAATTTGACAAATTTTTAAAAAACTGTCTAGGCTCTCCTAATCAACGGATTTTAATTTTTCAAAAAGCATTTAAAATTTTGAGCTCTGTCCTATATGTGATTAAATTTTTAAGTTATTAAGACCCTTATTTTAAATTTTTCATAATTTTGAAAGTTTGCATTTTTTTTTCAAAATCTGGATTGCAAAATTATTGTTCAAAAACTATCACACGGATTTTGATGACATTTGGTGTGATGATTCAGCACACTATAAGTTTTCCTACGTATAATTTAAGTAACCCAAAAAAATTCCCAAAAAAACTCGTTTTTTACGCCTTTTTGTGATTTTACAATTTTTGCAATAATAATAATAATTTTTTCGATTTCCCGCCAATTTTATCATGTATAAAATTTAATTACAAAACTTTTTTTCCCTTTTAATATTTGTGTAAAATGAATAGTTTCAGAGATATATGAACGAAAAGGAGAAAAAAAAATGAATTTCTTTTCGATTTTGCAACGTTTTGTTAAATAAAAAGTGAAGCCCAAAGTTTATTTTAAGCGCATAGTGAAATTATCATTTCTAGTGATATTCTGGACCCACTGATCAAAAAATCTAGCACACTATCCGATTTACCCAAACGTGGGTGTTTTGAAACAGATACGGCCTCGTCTATAAGTCATTTTGTAAAATTATTTCAAACTATGCCTCACACTTTAAATGTGATGCCTTGTGAGCCAAAATATTTTAGTTTATTTCGAGATCGAAAAATAACTATAATTCTGAAATCATAGTTATGTTTGGTTTAATTTAACTATCTCGGCTGTTAGATTATTAAATAATGAGACATAGTATTAAGAGAAATGAGTCTCACGTTAAAATGTCCTGTTAAAAAATAATTTATTTATTTGGTAAAATAGTATATTAAAGTACAAGTTACATAAGACACTATTTTGGCGCACGCGTCCACGTTTGGAGAACGAGCCGTAAACCGGGGGGTTCTCTAATGGACGAGTGCGCCAAATGTATTATGGAAAGTTTTCTTTATACTATTTTATCGTCGGCTTACAAGTAAAGAGCACTAAGTCCAAAAACATGGTTTTGAGATATTGACAAATTTAACTTTCATTGTTGTTTTTTAATTTTTGTAATAATTGTTTTTGGAAAAAAAACCGCAAATTGCAATGACATGTTTGGACATAATAACGTCTCATTTGCAGCTAAATAAAAAAAAATTGAAGTAGTTTAATTCAACTAAATTTGAAAAAAGACATGGACTTTGTGCCTTTTACTTGTAGGCCCACGACGTCGGTTTACAAGTAAAGAGCACTAAGTCAATAAAATAATATAAAAAACAACTATTTATAATTAAAACTCTTTTATTAATTAAACGTAATGTATAACTATAAAGTAGAAAACCAGATGTTTGCATAAATTTTCAAAAACTAGATTTTTAAAAGAAGGTTTTGGACTTTTTGATTTTTTAAAGAACATTTCCAAAATGAATAATAATAATTAATTAGTATTAATTATATGAAACTGCTTACTATGCCAGAACTAAGACAGTTTTCAGAGGCCATCAGCTGTTCCGGCAAAGAAGCATCTTCTAAAGTCAATAATTATAATGAATCATTATTAATGATAAAACACTTCACGGTGCAACACCCCTCAGAAATGCACCGAGACATTGAACTTAGTATGAAGGCTTCAAATTTAGTTTTGAAATATTATCTGATAATAAAAAACCAATGCAAATGAAAATTAAATTATTACCTATACATCGAAAGTACACGTAAAACGCATTATCATTTTACAGGTTCTGTTTCTCTGTTTCTCTGTTCTGTCTCTATTCCATCAACTTTAACATAGCAAAATTTGAATGCGTTTGTCAGTACAATAAATAACGTGATATTGTACATATAAATTATTCAAGCAAACATATTTTTATAAATTAACTCTTTTTAGAAAGTCGATTAGTGTAGAAACATTTAAAATAATCTACAAGTAAAACGCACTAAGTGCACTAAGTGGCTTAGTGCCTATTGCCAGATAAAATTTTAATCAAAATCAAATTGGTGCGTTTTGTATAGTGGGTAACTCACTTGGCAGTCCACCTAGAAGTTAGTTCAGTTTACCTATACATAGATCATTAAAAATTAATTACAGTGCCATTAAAATCCCATTTTTGCAAAAAAGTGACTTAGTGCCTTTTACTTGTAAGTCGACGATATTTGTGCGTTTTATTTTGCATATAAAGTACTTTAGTTTTGAACAATTTCAGTATGACTGATTTGGGGAATTTAAATTTTTCATTAGTTTTTTTTTCATTAAAAATTTATTATAGTTTAAAACGTTTAAAGTTTTAAGTGTATTTTTAAAGTTATTTGAAATAAAAATGGACTAGGAAAAGTTAACATTTACTCGAGTGTATAATGGTATCTCAAATGCTTTTATCCTGCCAGCACCTTCACTTCTAGTGTTTGGAACGTACCCGTGATTAACTTTAACTTAACTAACACAAAATTAAACACAGCTCAAAATCGAAATTACTAATAATTTTCAATTGGTTTTGTTACCAACTTATGAACAAAAAAATCTCCAAAACTGTTTAAAATTAATAGAAAAGTTACTAAACCTGTTTTACAATTAAGTTTATTGTAACACGCAAACCCAAAACTACAAAAACGTAATTATGAGTCGCAAATAGATAAAATAATTTATTTTTTCTTCAAGCGTACTAAAATTTTCATATTTTATAACTGAACACACTAGTTAGAAGTGATCAATTTTTTTACAGTAAAAAAATACTTCATTGTTGTACGCGGTAAAAAAAGTTAGTTAGCAAACCACCGCTGGCGGCAGCACTCTTTGACTTTGACTTGTTTGTTTATTATGTAAACAGGTGGTTGACTAGAGATTCTGTGCAAAAACCCTGTGTGAAATTGATTAAAAATGATTGAAAAAGTATATATGGTTTATACACCTACAAATCTCTCCTAAATTGCAAATGCTATTTTAAAGACAAGTTACCATCGAAATCGCGAAAAGTATACTATTTATCAAAAATTAAAATTCAAAATATATATATAGGATGCTTGAAGAAAAAATAGTATGTTTCACTCAGAGGAAAAGTGCTTTTTTTTACTCGTCTATAGTTTCCGGACTCCGCTTCGCGTCGTCCGTAAATTCTACAGACTAGTAAAAAAAAGCTTCAATTTTCCTCTTAGTAAAACAATATACTATTTTAAGTTTATCTTTTCAATAATTGAATTAAATTTAAGTATTTTAATGCATTTCATTTATATTTTAGGTTCATCTTTTTAATTCAAAAGCATTTAATAATTTAATAATGATCAAAGAAGGCGTAGATACCATAGAACTGGACCATTCTGCAAAGGCTTCAATATGGCTAGGAAAAATAAAGCCTTCTTGTAACAAACTATATTTTAGATTAGATGATATTCCTTATACTGATACCACGTATATGCATGACCAACTCACCAATTCAGGGTAATTTTTTTAGATACCCACGCAGAATCTCTCTGAGTTGATGCTCATTTGTTTTTAGTTGGCAGAATAAATGTAATCTTGGGTTTAAAATTTATTGTCAATCAAAACAATTTTTGGACATTTTAAAAAGAAATACTAGTGTATATATGCTTTTGTGTAAAGAAAATGGTAAATACGATAGAAAAAAAAGTTAAAATAGAGCAGTGCTTAATAATTTAATTTTAAATGAGGTGTAAACAAATTTTTAGCTCCATAAATATTTTAAATTGTATAGCTTTTTCATTTGAAGTTGCGATAGACCGATTCCCAGACATCACATAATAACTATTAGATATCCAGGGAATATACTTTCTGGATATAGAGTATATCCATTGCATAGCCTGGATAGCCAGTAGATATCCCATGGACATCGAAATGTCCGCCTATATCCAGGATATCCACTGGATATCCATGAAATATCCATTGGACATCTATTTTTTTGACCTCCCTGAAGTATATACACTAGATATCTACTAGATGTCCATCATGGATATCCATGGATATCCTGGATATCCATGATGGATCTCTAATGGATATCCATGATTGATCTATACAGGATATTCAGTGGATATACCTTAGGGTGGTTAAAAAATAGATATAGGCGGACATTAGGATGTCCCTGGGATATCTAATAGTTATCCAGGATAACCAATGGATATACTCTATATCCAGAAAGTATGTCCCCTGGATATCTTATAGTTATTATGTGCTGTCTGGGTTGTTTTAGATTTAATGTTAGATTAGATTTAGTTTTAGACATGCTTTCATGTAGAACATGCCTCAATTTTATAATTTTATTTTAATAGAAGGTTATAAATAAAAATTTTTTTATTATAATTATTATAATTTTAAGCAAATATTTTCTTAAAATTGTTTTCAAGGCGTAAAATAGCAATCAATTTAACTAAATTTAAAAATTTACAAAAGCACAATGTGTAAAAAAAAATTCACTAAAAGCCATTTTTAAACCACTAATCTTCGCTGCGTTGGTTCAATTTTTTACTCCGAGAGATTTTGCGCTGAGTTTACATAATTTGTAGGAATATTTAGTGTAATCCTCAAAATAATCTCGTTGACATTATTTCTAAATTTTAAAATCGATGGGATGAGTTTTGAAGAACCTTGATACGACAGACTGTCTGTCGCCTTGTTAACTTAAGACCTAGATCTAGTGTCCCTACTTGATACGGGGTGCAAAACAACTACTTACATGGATTTCTCTTTTGGTGTGATTTTCTGGGTCCAGCATAATGGTACTTAAAATGGCCGGTAGCGTAATCCTTTATGCACTCGTGACTCAAAATAATTTGTAGTGACTGTATGTTCCACAGTGTGGTTTATTCGCTTAGGGCATTATTGCTTTTATTCCTTTTGAAATGAAAAAAGTCCAAACCTACTGTCTAAAATTTACACGGATTTACAAATTTTTGTAAGGAGTATTTTAAAATGCATGTAGTTCATGTCCAAATTATTTATTTATGGCTTAGCATATGCAAAAATTATGGTTTTTTATTTCTAGCGAGTAAATTGTTTACATTTTACTACTAATCTCGTTTAACACGTTCGCTGCCTTCCATATAAATAGACGGTCATCCCAGATGCCAGACCACTTTTTGCAATGTTATTCAAATCTACAATGGGCTCTCGGCATTGAATATGAGTCATTGATGGACCCAGCAGGTGGGTTGTCGGCAGCGAACGTGTTAACAAGCTAGAACGTAAAAAAAATTGAATTTTTTTTAGAAAAAATTACTTATATGGACTATTAGTCCAATTATTAAATAATATATTATTATAGTAATATCTGATAAATATTTCATATATCGTCGGCTTACAAGTAAAAGGCACTAAGTCACTTTTTTGCAAAAATGGGATTTTAATGGCACTGTAATTAATTTTTAATGATCTATGTATAGGTAAACCGAACTAACTTCTAGGTGGACTGCCAAGGGAGTTACCCACTATACAATACGCACCAATTTTATTTTTATTAAAATTTTATCTGGCAATAGGCACTAAGTCAATTAGTGCACTTAGTGCGTTTTACTTGTAAGCCGACGATATATGGGTCAGCCCTTAATAGGTTAAAGCGATAATGGTTTGAACATGCCTTGAGTACACCGATACGACCTTCTCGCGTATACTCTGCTAATGTACTACCGATATTACTATTCGATATAAAGATATAATAAATTTAATTATTTTGGATTGGATTGATAAAATATGATCAAGTTTTCAAACTAAAAATAGCAGTAAAGTAATCTAAACAATCACATCTGTGTGATTTATGGAAGTCCCTTCAATCGGCTTAGAAATAGCGTGTGTGACACCATGACTCTGTAGTTATATAAATAATAATAATAATAATAATAATAATAATAATAATAATAATAATAATAATAATAATTATTATTATTATTATTATTATTATCTCAAAAATTATTCCTTTGTAATAAACTGAAGATAGGACTGTCTCTAAGTATAAGTATTTATGTATTTTATCCATTTTAATATAGGCATATACAGGTTAATAATCAAAACAAAACACAACCTTAACTGATTTTATAAATATTCCAGATATAGGCTTTTAACCCATAACTGTAGACTGAATGATCAAAATCCTGAAAAAATAAGATGCCAAGTCAGGCATTTATTTAATTAATTATATTTTTTAGAGTATCAGTGGATAAAGAAGACCCGTGGGACAATCCGTACCGAATGAAGGAAAGAAAATTCTCAAAATCAGACGAACTTTTAGTAGAAATCAAAAAATTAAACAAGGCATTAAAAATATCCGATAATTCAATAAACATAAATTTTTCTAGAAATCCTGATGATAAAATTTCGAAGTTACCAAAATATTTGGAAGAAACTTACGAGGAACCTTCTAAGTATAAAAAGAATGTTACAAACTACGCCGCAAAAACTGATGCTAAAACATTTAATAAACAAAAAGAGGTTACTTACCTGGAAAGAAAAGAATTCGCAAGTAAAGAAATAAATAATTTTAGCTCTACTTCCGCTAACAAAGATTTTGAATATATAAAACCAACACCTAGGAGCCCCCCACCCGTTGTTAACAGAGGGCATCAAAAAAATGATCCAATTTCCGAACTCAAAAATTTCGGTAGAAAAAGTAGTACTACTTCTGACGACCCGCCCTTTAACTTCCAGGGAATGTTGAGAAAAACGAATTTTCAGAAAAGGGATTCTATGCAAAACGTTTTTGAAAGTGTCAGGAGATTTTCTTTGAAGGGAAACTCTTCAGAAAATTCAGTAATTAATAGTAGGAAAATTGCAGAAGAAATAGCTCCAGGTATGTTTATGGAGGGTGAAGAAACAGATCTATAATGTATTACTAACTTGCAGAAGGCATTTATAAAAAATTGTTATAACAATATATTTTAAACAAATGTTTTAATTTTAAAATTGAAATTTACAGCTTCCAATGCTGAAAGATTTCAAATTCTTCATTTATGATATAGTAGACGCCACAAATATAAGAGATTTTTAGTAGCAAATATTTTTTTTGGCGTGCGTCAAGGTATATTGGAACCAGTTATCTAATCAGAATGTCTCCTACGTCTACTAAGTACTTAATAATATTAATAATAATTTTATTATAATATAACAAAATTTTATTACGCCCCGTCTCACATTAATCTGTTTCTAGTGTAAACATTCTACTATATTTCTGGCGTCTACTATACGACTTATTAATAACTTAGATAAATTAGGTGTAAACTCTATATTAAAAACCTGTAAATAATTAAAAATGTGTAGTTAAATAAAGCTTAATATTGTAACTATGGTCTATTTTTTCAAGCAAGGCAGTAAATTAAAAATCCCACAGAGAATATTTTCAAAACAGATTCGAATACTGGATATGCGAATATGCTGCGTAGTTTATTTTATAAAATATAACTATATTCTATACAAAAACATATACTATTCAAACCTGTTGTAAAAATATTTACTGTGCGATTTTTACTATCTTGCTTGAAAAAACAGACCATAGTTAAATCGAGAGTTAAATTTTTAATGTAACTAGTTAACTAAAAGCAATAATATTAATTATAAACTTGATACATAAAATAAATATTACTAAAATTATTTACATTGTGTGGTTACCCACTTTCATAAAAAGGTCCCAGAACTACCAAAGAAAACTAAAATTTTAAATAAAAAAATATCTAAAATCTTTTTTCAATGTAAGCTTCTTAGCATTAAAATCTGGAGCCAATATGTAGCAACTCGTCACCCGGTATAACGATACCCAGTATAAAGATCTACTTACATACCATCGTGATGGTAGATATTGGCTTACTCTATCAACCAAATGAAATCAAGCATTTTTTGAAGTTTTGAAAGATTTTTTTTTTCTTCATGCATACTAAAATGTTAATATTTTAAAACGGAACACACTAAATAGAAGTGATCTACATGTTTCCAGTAAAAAATGTGTTCTTTGTTGTACGCCGCAAAAAAAAGCGAAATCGCCACTTTGCAGTTATTTTTTTACTCAAGGCCTATCCACAGGCTTGTATAAGTAGCATAACACATAATAACATAATGACATAATTTGCATACGGCATACGACATAAGACTATATATTTGCTATCCTAAATTGTTTAATAGACGATAGAAAAAGAAGAAGAGGATGAACATATGCCATTTTATCATTATTTAGGTCGTTAACTCGATATTCTGTGCAAAAACGTTGTGCTTTAAGTTGAAACTGATTAAAAATTATAGAAGAAGAATATACAGGGTTATTTAGAAATAAGTTCGGGAAATTTAAGGTGATTCTACGTTAAAAAATATTAAAATAGGAACTTATAAAGGTTGGTCCGGAATGAGCCCTAAGGGAGCTGCGGCCCTTCGAAGATGGACAGACTGAATGGGGAACAAAAAAAAAACAGCAATAAAATTTTAATGCTGCAGGGCGATTCTTCCCTAAGCTACTAAGCAAAGAAGTATTCTTCACCAAAATATCTAAATTTAATATTAAAGGAGTAATAGCTTTTTAAAAAGTAACATTTTTAGTGGCACAAAATGTTACTTCCTCTTAATTGCATTTTTTTTTAAACGGTTGCTCCTACAGTGTTACACTATATAACATTTTTATGTATTTTTATTGAGGGAATCTATATGTTTTACAAAAAATAAAAAAAACACACACATAAAACAGTTTGGGACAAAAATGTCTTAAGCCTTATATATTGTGTCAGTCTAGGCACGCCTCTGGATAATTAAAAAATAAATTAATTAATAAAAACTTATCGATCTTATTCATACTAGTATACATGCAAAAGCTGGTCGCTCTGGCTTAAAGGGTACAAAAGTTATTAATTAAAAACCTTATTTTTATTACAATTTTAAAGAGCCGTAGCCGTACTTCTTTTCATATTTTTTAACGTAGAATCACTTCTTAAATTTCACACCTCCAAATATCTCCGAAATTTGAAATGCTACATTATAGTATATTTAACTTCAAAATGAAGTAAGTGTAAAAAAATGCAGGTGACAACAACGGATTTAGTGACAGGGTAGGACTCAAAATAAAATATTTCTAAATACATTTCAATGAATTGAACGCTTCATCGCAAGTACTCACGTACTGACCTGTTTAATTTTCTACATCCCTACTCTCGCAAGATTGGAGTGTTTTAACCAATGAAACCACGCGCCAGCTACCGCGTGAGCGATTCTTTTATTTACTTCCAATGCATGTTGAAGTTGAATATACTATAGACAAGTTAATAGCATTAAAATGTTGAAAAGCGAATCATTTCAGACTTCGCTTCCCGTCTTCTTTAAATTCTACAGACTAGTAAAAAAAGCTTCACCTTTCCTCTATAGCCTAAAGGAATAAAACGAAGTGTTTTTTACTAGTTCAACAACAATTAGGGAAATGAAAACCTATTTACTGAATTTTACTGAAGAATTTCTGTTGTACAGTGGATTTCTTATTTCAGTTGTTGGTGACTTAAATAAGGGATTGGTGTTATTATGCCATATCATGTTTTGAGTTTCATCCACAAACTTGGCATATTCTCTTTTGTCATGGATTGTTGTGAGTATTTTCCAAATTATTAGTGTTACAACACCAATTAAAACAATTGCTACTATTACGCCGGAAACCCATGCTAAAAAGACAAGGATAGGATCACATATCGACTTGTAAATTTCGAAACCTCGTATCTCAAAATAGTATATTATGATCGAAATAATGTTTCACAACCGCGTAAGGGGCTGTCCATATATTACGTAACGCAAATTGTACCAAAATTCTTACACTTCATACCCCGTTTCTGGCGTTATTAAAGGATGTAGAGATTTCATATTTTGGCTACCCCCCCCCCAAATAGGGGGGGTAGCCCCTAAGACCGGATATATTTCTCGTCCGTGCATCATATGATATTTTTTATTCGCTTGTAACAAAAAAAGGTAAAAATTATAGGTAAAATTAGTTTGAATTTAGTTCTGTCAATTATCTGACAATTTTCCATAAGGGACCGCAAAAGGACTTTGGCGGGCTGCAGCCCGCCAAAGTAAAACTATAGACAAACTCTTAACAAAAGTGTCACTTTTAACTTAACATTTTTAACAGAAAAATGCCACTTTGGAACAAAAGCGAATAAAATACACTTCTGCTCAAAAATATCGGCCCACCTAAAAAAATACACATTTTTGAATGCAAATATCTCCAAAACTATTTAATGGATTTATTCGATCTTTTTTTTATTTTGAAGCTTGAACTTTTAGCTCTTACTTACTGGAATAAAAATTATCAAACATCTTTTTTTATACCGGCAGCAATGAAAAGTGCACAGCTATGTTTTTTTACTGCACCTTTCGATATGCGCATGGTTCGCCACTGCATATTTTTTTACAATTTAATTAATTGATTTTATAGCCTAATTAAATGGAAGTAATCTCTTTTTAAATTTTTTAATTTTCCTTTTCTCGTTTAGGAGATATAAGGTTTTTTCTAAAAATTTACATTTTTGCAAGTAACAAAAAAACTACGCAATGGATTTAATTGATTTTTTTTTTAATTTGAAGCTTAAATCGTAAACTTTTATTTATTTAATTTAGGTTTCTGTTGGAAACATGTTTAAACTGAGTTTACATTGCTTAAATAGTCATGTTTTTTTTACTCGATCTTTTTTGTTGCAATTTAAACACAAACTCAAATCTTTCCATAAGTTTTAAAACTTATTCTAATAGCCACACTTATTGTGACTGATTCCGTCTTTTATTTTTTATCATAAGTCTTCTCATTTAGGAGAAATTATGTTTTTTTGGTAAATAAGGACTTTTTAAGTGGTGGGCTAGTGCCACCCCTGTAACTAACTTTTTTATGATTGACAAGACTTGTCACTTATGTGACAATACTTTTTTAACTCGTTAAAATTTTATTTAATTGTATTATTTAAATGGAAACAAGTCCGGAAGTAGCTGCCCAAGCTGTAGCTCTGCTACAAGAAGGGCACAGTCAGCGTTATGTTGCTCAACAGTTAAATATTACGAGAGCAGCGGTAAGAAGAGTATTCCAACGTTTTGAGGAGACCGGTTCCTTTAGTCGACGCCAAGGAGCTGGCAGACATAGGTGCACGTCCGCTCGGGATGACCGATTTATTGCAGAAAAAGTTAGTATGGTGGTGGATCGTGCATGATATGGGGAGGTATATCATTGGAAGCTAAAACTGAACCCGTTTTTATTATAAGGGAAGAACGTGGACGGCAAAGGCGAAGTCTTACAGCGGAAAATATACCTCAGAATACTATAAGAAACTTAATTCAACCGTGTAATGTTGGTTAGTTTTAGTGTTTTGTTAAATTAAATTGAATGTTTTATTGACCATAATGTAATGTAACTAATAATAACGAAAAACAGCATTGTTGTAAAAAAACATACACGTCTAATACGTTTTTTTGTGTTTATAATTGTTATTAAATAATTTTAATAAAATTTAAAATTTGTTTATTGTTATTTTATTTGATAAAATATTTTGTTTAAAAAAAATTAAAAATCAAAAAGTCCTTAAAAAGACGTTAGAACTTGTTTTTGGAGTACCATTAGAGATTTAAACAGTCTGTGCAAAGTTCGTTCGACGAAGTCGCAGACGCAGTCTGAGCTGGGAACCAAAAAGTTGCTAACGCAGAAAACGTGTTAATTAAATGTATTTATTTAAGCTAAAGTTATAGAAGTGCAAAAGATCTTTATATTCTATCGACGCTTTTCCGTCATATACAGTTTTACAGGGGTGGCACTAGCCCACTGATTAAAAAGTCACTTTTTCCGAAAAACTTTAATTTCTCCTAAATGAGAAGACTTATGATAAAAAATAAAAGAAGGAATCAGTCACAATACGTGTGGCTTTTAGAATAAGTTTTAAAACTTATGGAAACATTTGAGTTTGTGGTTAAATTGCATCAAAAAAGATTGGGTAAAAAAAACATGACTATTTAAGCAATGTAAACCCAGTTTAAACATGTTTGCACCAGAAACTTAAATTAAATAAATAAAAGTTAAGGACTTAAGCTTCAAATTAAAAAATAAATCAATTAAATCCACTGTGTAGTTTTTTTGTTATTTGCAAAAATGTTTATTTTCAGAAAAAACCGTATATCTCCTAAACGAGAAAAGGAAAATTAAAAAGTTAAAAAAGAAATTACTCCCATTTAATTGGCCTATAAAATCAATTAATTAAATTGTAAAAAAATATGCAGTGGCAAACCGTGCGCATATCGAAAGAAGCAGTAAAAAAACATAGCTGTGTAATTTTCATTGCTGCCGGTTTAAAAAAAGATTTTTGATAATTTTTATTCCAGTAATTAAGAGCTAAAAGTTCAAGCTTTAAAATAAAAAAAAGGTCAAATAAATCTATTGAATAGTTTTGGAGTTATTAGCATTTGAAAATGTGTATTTTTTTAGGTGGGCCGATATTTTTGAGCAGAAGTGTAGTTATTTTTGTATTAAGAGCGCAAAGTGACTGCTTTTACATTTTGCGCTTGTAATACAAACAACGTTTTTTCTACGATCTAAAATAAATAAATAAATTTCAGGCAGTAATGTAAATTTATAACCTTACAAGTTCGCAGTACAATTGTTTGCAAATCTGGTGGTTTAGAAGAAAAACCCTTATCACTGTAACTAGCCATAATTCCTTACAAATATTTAACACATAAATATTTAGCACACGAAATTGAGATTTGATTAAAGATAAATAATAATTTTATATTAAAAAAAATAGCAGAACACAACATCCCGTAGCATATACTTGAAAGCTGTTTTACGATTGACTTGTCGGTTGCCTACACTCTAGCACGCCAAATTCAATTTTGCGCTTGCTGTCATGGTAACGAGCAGAAAAGTAAAATGCTAAGAAATAGGTTATTTTTCAGTCAGAAGACTTCATTTGTTTTTCTAGAAATGTTAAATTTTCTATTAGATCGTAGAAAAAAGTAATTTTCGGTTCCTTGTACTAATAAACTCTGTACGTGATGACTGTTAACATATACTAACTCCAATTAACTATTCCAATTAGTTTATAAGTTATGTTTTATTCGACTAATAAATTGGAGTTTGTATAAGTTACCAGTCATCATGTGGAGAGTTTAGATACTGTTTAGTGTGAAGTAGAGATCGGATTTTACCGAGTCGTGACGTCAAAATCCATAGCCGGGTACAACAGAATAATAATTTTATAAAAATGTTGTATAACCTATCAAACTACTACATTTTCAAAGAAAAGTATATAAATATTATGAAAATCCCCTAACGTTTTTATTTAAGTAAAAGAAAATTAAAAAAAAAACATAACAGATCCGAAAATTATGAATTAGTTGGACTTTTAAATAATCCACATTTTATTTAATAGTATTGTAGCATGGTGGCTGGGTATTACTTTTATCAAGTTAAAAAAAATCTGCCTGGCCAATCCTCTTCTATTCGCAATAACAGCTCACGTGACGTTTATAACTTGTGAAAAATGTTTTTAAAAATTTCTTCAAAATTATTATTTTTACTCAAATCTTTTTTTTTTTTCATATTATAAATAAAATACTAAATTACACAACTAAAACTTATAGTGTTTGTAGAAAAAACAAACTACCGAGGAAATCTTTTTGTGTTTTATTCAATTTGTAAGGTGAAATCTATTATCGTGAAATCGTTATAAACATGTACTCTGCAGAGATCTAAAAGCTGTAAACTTGTTTCCGTATGCGCGCGACGAAATAAGTGAGATGTAAGATCAAGCATGTAACATGTACGTTATTATATTGGTTAGAATCACGCGCATGCGGAAACAAGGTTTTTATTGCAAGGAAATTGAATCATTTCGTTTGACTTAGCAATGCGAATTAATTTCTTTTTTTGCTCTAACTTTTTCGTTTGGGCCTAATTTAATATTCATTTGTCACCGTTAATTTGGACATTTGTCACCGTTCATTTTATTAGTTAAATCCCTTAATAAAATGTTCATAAAACCACTACTTACTACGGTTAAATCGTGGATTGAAGATTATTCAGAACTAGAGTTCGACGGCAATATTTTACACTGTACATTTTGTAAAAAAGACTTAACCTGGGAAAGAAAAACAAATATTTTAAATTTTAATGTGAACAAAAAAACCCATAAAGGAGATGAGGAGCAAGAACAATTTAATATAAGTAAGTAAAAAAATATTAAATTAATTTTAATAAAAGTCACGTGACTTTTTATTGCGAATAAAAAACGATTGGCCGGGCGGATTTTTTTTACTTGGTAAAAGTAATACCCAGCCACCATGCCACAATACTATAAAATTAAATTTGGATTATTAAAGAGCCCAACTAAATCGTAGTTTTCAGAATTGTTATTTTTTTTAATTTTCTTTAACTTAAATAAAACGTTATAGGATTTTCATAATATTTATATAATTTTCTTTGGTAATGTAGTAGTTTGGCAACATATTAAACATTTTTATAAAATTAATATGAATTTGTTAACTTATTGCCCGGCTATGCATTTTGACGTCATGACTCCCTAAAATCCGATATCTAGTGTGAAGTTATAAAACTTTACAAGGCCAAAGCCGATGTTTCTGGTAGATCATGAAACTAGGTACTTACCTATAACATTTGGTGGTTCATTACAAACTTTTTCTTTTAAAACCGTAACTGATGTTTTATTGTTCATATAGTGATATTCGTACAAAATTCTGCATTCATCTCGAAAAATGGAACATTTTTTAGTATCAGTTTCATTTTTAAATTTATCCACCACATTTGGGAAAATGGTGCAGTTTGCATCACAAGTATCTTTCAGTTTTCCAGTTTTGAAAACTTTACATTCGACACAATCGTTGAGCTCCTCACACCTAAATAAAAAAACTTTACAATAGAGTATTTTAAAAAAAGCCCCCCTTATGTCGTGGAAAACTATAATAAAATTCTGTGCTAAAGAACCTGGCACACATATAGGGAGGTTCCCGGGCCTCAGTCAAACTGCTTCAAATTTTGATATTTTGTAATTTCGGGGGTAAACATTAAATTAGGAAAATTGCAGCCAAATTAAATGACCAGTTTCGGAGAAAAACGCTTTTAAAAATCTAATTTTATGACAGTTTTTTTGACGTATATTAAGGTTATTTTTTACTTACGTAAATATTAACTTAATTAGCCGTGTTAAGTTTATTATACTCTATTATTTAAAGAACAGGCAAGATAAATATCCCAGGTAACAAAATAACATGACATTCACGTGAAAGCCACGTTTATATGTGACATGTGATGTTAAGATTGTAGTCTCATTTAACAAGAATGTAGCATGGTGGGGATGTCCTAAGTCCGCCCCTAATAACATCACACAATGACATCCCGAAAATAACGTGTTTGTGACATCATAAATCCACATTCCTGCGCTGTTATATCCAATATCTTATGGATGCCGTTACTGGTACTTTAATATTTAAATAATATCCTAGGATATTAGCTTTTTCTAAATAACCCTATAAAAAAATTGGATTTAAAATCAATCAGTAATTGAAACAATCACAGATTGAAACAGATAGATTCTAAATACGAAATTGCAGTTTGAGAGGAGAATATATTCCTTTAATCCGTGTCCGTGGTCTTGAGAAGCCCGGCAGAGCCGCCTATCCATTGGAAATCGTATAATGTGTATACAATTTCCTTATAATAATTTACTCTATCAACATCATCTTATATCGATTTTTTTGCTTCGAACGTCGGTGAGAAGCAAAATAACATGACATTCACGTGAAAGCCACGTTAATATGTGACATGCGATATATTCACAGCGTTGCTAAATATTTGTTATTAAATAACATGGCTGTCACGTCTTACGTGTAACGTTGTATGTGATGTTAAATACATGTTATTTTTCAATATTATGTGATGTTATGATTTAGTTTAAAAATACACTCAAAAGTGATGTTAATTTCTTGTAATATAACATCCCTTGCTACCTGGGATTACATAAAAGGCTTTATTATCATTTACTTACATGTGGTTCTATAAAAAATTTAAAATTTTGTGAAACTTCCACATGCTGGCATTTTACACAAAAAATAACCTTAATGTACGTAAAAAATCTGTCATAAATTTAGATTTTTAAAAGCGTTTTTCTCCGAAACTGGTCATTTAATTTGGCTGCAATTGTCCTAATTTAATGTTTACCCCCGAAATTACAAAATATCAAAATTTGAGGCAGTTTGACTGAGGCCCAGGAACCCCCCTATATGTGTGCCAAGTTTTTCATATTTTTTTCACAATCAAATACACTGCTCTACCTTTTAGTTGCGTTTGGCTATATTTGATGCGCTGATTTGATTTTGGAACCTTTTTCCGTTTTTCTTGTTTTTTTTTTTTTTAATTATAGAGCACAGTGCTTTTTTGCCTATATGTCTAATATTTTTGTGCAGTGGATTGTTTTCTAATGATAGGGCTCTAAGCCAAAAAAAGCGGATTTAAAATATCTTTATTCTTTTGTTTTTTATAGGCTTCTAAATTCAAAAAATGAGATATTTTCGCATTTTTTCGATATATTTTGATAAAATTTTCATATAAATACTAAAGATACGACTCTAATTTTTATAAGCAATACTTACACATATGTGCGGTTTATTTAAATAACAAAAAAAGTTATAGATTTAACCTAGTGACGGAGTTATCATAAAGGAAAAGGAGAAACATATTTTATTTATTTTTAACCGACTTCCAAAAAAGGAGGAGGTTATCAATTTGACGTTTACTTTGTTTTTTTTTTTTAATGTTTGATCACGCATAACTTTGGAACGGATAAACAGATTTGGTTGATACTTTTTGCATCTTAAAGAGGGTATTCATGACGTGGTCCTGTTTTAATTTGGCCATCGGATAATGCCGGGTAAACCGGATAGTTAAGATAAATCCAATAATTTTAACGCAATTTCACTTAAAAATGGCTTAATTTAGTTCTAATATCAACCAAATTTTTTAGACGAATATCGGATAACTTGGATAAGCCGGATAACTTGATTAAGGGGTCACTGAACTATTACGATATACTAAAAATCTTTTAAAGGCCGCTAAACTTGATTCTGTGGACCTACAGGTCCACAGAATCAAGTACAGGTACTATTAAAATAACAAAAGAAAATGTAAAATTTGTGATTATACCATAAGGCGTTATTTGATTATTACTTAACGCTTAAAGTTTAACAAAGATTTTATTTAGTATTTCGTTTAAAATAAGGTCGGTTGGATTCTGGGGCGCTGAAACTGTTACAACCACATTTCTGTGTTTGTATTTATTTTTAATTTGGGTTTTATTATACATAATTTCATTTAATTTCTTTACTTAGTTATAATTCAAAAATAATATTTTATTTTTAAATTAATTGTATTTTTGTAAGTAACGCGCTGAAAACCTCCTAGCTTTTCTGCGCATGAGTTCGTTTGGAGGTTGCCTTCCGGACGGCAGCAGTAGCAATTTGACTCTCGAGAACGATCGATGCGTGTCAATAAAAATATACTCAAATCAGCTGACGAATATACCACGCCGCGGGAATTCGTTAGAATTTACCATATTTTACGGCTGCAAACTATAGAAATAAGTTCCATATACACATATGTATTTAAATAATTAGTAGTGTATACCTACACTGGTCAAACAAACTTTAATTCGCGTACATCAGTTTCCAATTGTGTGGTGTCTCCTGTGAAGAAATGGCGGTCATGACCTGTCGTGCTGAATGCTGTAACTAAGGTAGGATTACCATATATATTATTGGAACTGTCGTTTTGTCTTTAATATTCTTTTCAATCATTAATACCTATTCGCAGTCCACTTAATTAATATCATAAAGGCGATGTTACGGAGGCAATCCCATATCACCGAATGGGACCTTTCGACGTCACACAACATGGCCCTTTCGAACCGGATTTAAGCTAGCAGAACCATTATAACATGGTCCGTTTTGAACCGGAATTTTGGCACTAGTATAACTATTTAACATAGCTTCATAGCTTTTAAATTCATTTAACTAGATTTTGCTAATTTTACAGTGTGTATGTGGTAACGTTCTTTTGCAGTTGTAAAATTACATATTTGTTATAAATAACAATATCATATTTGGATTTAGCATTCGAAGATAGCTTATTTATTAGCATTAAAATTATTTGTTATAAATAACAATATCATATTTGAGTGTTGCATTCGGAGATAGCTTATTTATTAACAAAAAAAAATCTCGCGTAAAATCTTATTTTGAATAAAAATTATTTTCAAATAGGGTAATTCGCTTTAAAAATATATTTTGGATTTTTCGGTTGAAAAATTAAAAACCGATAAAATCGTAAACCTTGTGCTCTATAAAAAAGGCAAAAAATTATCAGCTGTATCCAAGCGTTTTTTTTCCTTTTCTTTGGACACAGTCAAAACCGCAATTATTATTTTATTTTGCAAAAATACAGTTTATTGTTAAAATAAAAATAAAAATATTATTTAACTTTGCCTTTTGAAAATTATTATTTTAAAACTGGTGATTTATTTGGGCGTAGAAAGATTCTTAAAAATATTTCTGTGCTTTGAAAAAATAAATTAAAATTTATCCATATAATTAATTACATTCGATAGAACTTATTTGCGAGCAAGATATTATAATTAAAATACCTATCTAGTAGTAATAGATTTAAAATTTACCTATTGCTAGAAAAGTTACATTAGGGTGGAAACAAAATTACTTTTATATTTTGATTTTTTTCCTTCTAATTTGATATATTTTTTGCGCGCAAAAATAAGATACCTTGTCCAAATTCTAGTTTTACTATTATACAGGGAGTTCTTAAAATTAGGAACTTTTGTAAAACTTATTTTTTTATATTGGATATCTAGGTATTTTTTCTTGTACTTTTCGAATGTATACAGGGTTATGCAAGTGGGAAATCTTGAGCTGTATCTTTAGTGTATACCAGGTTAAAAAATAGTAGAAAACACTTAAAAATATAATTTTAATTTTTATTTTATTTTCCTTTTTATTTTTTGGAAATACTATCGGTACATAAAAAATTGTAATTTTCAAAGAATAGGTTAAAAATAAATTTAGCCCATTTCAAAATATTTTCATACGGGAGAATTGAACTTAGATTATAATCTGAATTTTTTAATATTCTGTCAAATATATACAGGGTAACCTAAAGCTTAATTGTAATTTTGAATTTTGCCTTTTTGAGTATCCAGTCCATATATACAGGGTCTTAAATTGTACTTTTGAGTTTTTGTTTTTGTTTTTTTTTTATATTCTGTCAGAATATATACAGGGTGACTTAAAAATTAAATTGTAATTTTTTGAATTTGGTACAGGGTAACTCATAGTTTGGATTATAATTTGGAATTTTGAATTTTGTTGAAAATATTTACAGGGTGATTCATTACTGAGGTATAAGTTATATTTTAGCCATTATATCTGGAGGTTTTCTTCTACAATAAATTCAATTTAAGAAATAAAATTTGAGAAAAAATTGTGTAATTTTCCTAAAATTATTCAGTTTATATTTTTATTTATAATTTTTATTTTTTTTTTTTTTACCTTTCAATAAATAAATTTTATAAGCCATGGATCTAAACGAATATTGTATTATGGACAACCGTAGGCAGTTGCAATATGATAGGCTAAAGCGAGTTCAAAAGGCAGCAGTGGCCGCTCAAAAAGATATCACAAAACAGCAACATTTTAAAGTTTGTTATCAACAGCTGGATGTGACTTATAAGCAATGGCATAAGCTGGCTGATGACATACTCGCTTTCGTCATATCAGATCCTGGACGTACGGATGCTATCCGAAAAACGGATATAGCTAAAGAAAAGGAAGCTGCTGCGGTGATTGATGAAATGTTTTGGCAGATCCAAGGTATTTATGTACAATTATTTGGAAGTTCTTCAAATGCTACGACTTCAAATGTCAAGCTTCAAAAGTTGAATTTAAAACCTTTTAGCGGAAAATTTCCAGACTGGCAAACTTTTATAGATTTGTATGATTCTGCTATACATACAAATCCCCAACTCTCAGACATTGAAAAATTTTCTCATTTACATTTATTATTAACTTCGGAACCACTTAGCATTATTAAGTGTGTTCAATTATCGGGAAGTAACTACTCTGTAGCTTATAATCAGCTGCGTCAGAGGTATGACAATAAACGATTATTGGCTAATACGCACTGGCAGGCAATATGTCAACTGCCAAACATCTCTGACACATCATCAGCCTTGATTATTTTCCTGAATACCCTTTCGAAAATTTAGCGGCACTCGGGGCCTTGGGTCTTCCAACAAACGAGTGGAGCTTTATTCTTGTAGATATGGTGTACAAACGTATTCCAAAAAATCTTTGTGCTAAGTTTGAGGAACAAAATAAAAAGAATGGTTTTCCCACATTTGACGAATTAAAACTGTTTTTGACAGCACATGCTAAGGCTTTAGAAACTGTTGAGGCTTTATCTTATAAAAAAGCACCAATCAACAATGTTCAAAAGCCAGTATCAAAACATGTTAAGTTAGATTCATATAATAATTCTTCTTTTGTGACAAATACTGATATTTTATCTTGCCCTGTTTGCAAGTCAAATCATCATGTTTCTCAGTGTAGGTCGTTTTTATCAGAAGCTCCAAAAAAGAGATATGAAATTGCTAAACAGCATAGGTTATGTGTCAATTGTCTTAGCCATTCACACAACTTTAAGTTTTGCAATTCTACTCATTTATGCAAAATATGTAAAAAGCGACATCATACCACTTTACATTTTGACAAGCCAAATAACAAGGCAGTTAAAGTAAATTTATCACATTCTGGTGAAAATAACGTAACCCCTCCCTTATCGGTCCAAACGGCCGGTACATCGGGACAAAACTACGTAGGAAATAATGACTCTAGCGTCGAGTCTAACGATCCTAACGTTTTTACATCCATAACGACAGTACCAGCGCCAATTTTATTGGCTACTGCTATGGTACACGTAAAGGATGGTCGTGGGCACTATCAATTAATACGTGCTTTAATTGATAATGGCTCTACTTGTTCATTTATAACAGAAAGATGTTTGAATCGGCTAGGATTACACCGTTCGTCTTTTCATAAGACCATAACGGGCATTAATCCTAATTCTCCGGTAACATCCAAGGGCATTACTCAATGCGTAATAAAGCCCACTCAAGCTAAGAATCCTATTCTTAATATTGATGCAGTTGTGCTGCCGAATCTTCCTGAACGGTTGCCGGCATGCGCACTCGATACTACCCAATGGCATCACATACGCCAGCTAAATTTAGCAGATCCCGAATTTAATAAAGTAAAAGCCGTGGAGCTTTTACTGGGGGCGGAGGTGTTTGCTCAGATTTTGCTCAGCAATAAAGTAGCAGGGGATCTGAGTCAACCGGTAGCCATTGAGACAGTTTTCGGATATATACTAATGGGGAAAATATCCTATCCCTCCCCGACAAATTTTGCACTTGTCACATCCATGGAAACCTTTGATCTAAAGTCCTTTTGGGAATTAGAGCAGGTACCTCAACAGGAAAAATTAACTCCTGAGGAAAAATGGTGTGAACAACAATATACTGAATCATGTACACGAACAAACGATGGACGTTACATGGTTGCCCTACCATTCAAAAAAATGGAACCTACGTTTATGGGTGATTCTCGCACAAACGTATTTAAGCGTTTTTTCTCTTTAGAAAAACGATGCTTGCAAGATGAATCCGTAAAAATATCATATTCTAAAATTATTCAGGAATATTTAGATTCTGGGCACATGGAAGAAGCACCTCCATGTGAGGCCACTGCACCGCATTATACGGTTCCGCACTTTGCGGTACTAAGGCCGGATAGTAGTACTACCCAGGTACGCATAGTTTTTGATTGCAGTGCTAAAACATCAGAGGGCTACTCCCTTAATGATTTATTATGTCCAGGACCTAAATTACAAACTGATATAATTTCCCTTTTATTAAGATTTCGCCTTCATACTATTGTTATAATGGCAGACATAAAACAAATGTTTAGGCAAATTCTTATGGATCCGAAGCACCGAAATTATCAACGATTGCTTTGGAGATTTCATCCCCAACAACCAGTAAAAGAATACCGACTTACAACGGTAGCTTTTGGTAATACTTCCTCTCCCTTTCTAGCATTACGCACTATTAAACAGTTAGTAACAGATGAGGGTAAAGATTTTCCTATGGCATCAAAAGCTCTAGAAGAAGATACCTTTGTTGATGACATTATCTCAGGGGCTGACAACCTAGAGCTAGCACAGGTGCTTTGTCTTCAGCTAACTGAACTTTTACAAAAAGGAAAGTTTGAATTGAGGAAGTGGGCGAGCAATTCTCCAAATTTATTGAAAGATATCCCTGTCGATCATCGACAGCATATATCATTTGATTCTGAAGAAGATTCATATCTTAAAATTTTTGGACTTCAATGGACTCCACATACAGATTTTTTCTCTTTTCGGGTGAAGGCTTTAGAGTCTACACCAACTAAGCGTTCTATCCTATCGGATATTGCGCGTATTTGGGATCCACTTGGATATCTCAGTCCAATAACCTTTGTAGCCAAGCATTTAATACAGCATTTATGGTCACTAGGTTGTGATTGGGACCAGCCACTTCCCAATGAAGTGGTAACAAAGTGGTTACAATTTAAATCTGAATTGCACATGTTAGCAGATTTAAAAATTTCCCGTTTCCTTGATATAAAAAACGCCAGTGGTTTAGAATTGCATGGCTTTTGTGACAGTTCTGAGAAGGGCTATTGTGCTATAATTTTCTTTCGAAAACCTCTGCCAGATGGAAAGTTTGAAGTTTCCTTAATCTGTGCAAAGTCAAAAGTTGCTACTTTAAAGAAATTATCAATACCCCGCTTGGAATTGTGCGCTACTGTTTTATTAAGTAATTTAATAAAGTTTGTTCGCAACACTTATAAAAACAGCATTACTTTTCATAAAACATATGCTTGGTCAGATTCCATGGTAGCCTTATCATGGATTAAGGCTCCGCCCCATCGTTGGAAAACATTCGTCGCAAATCGCGTTAGCCACATCCAAGATTTGGTACCACCAGATTGTTGGTATCATGTTAAGTCTGCGGACAACGTGGCTGACCATGGTTCACGTGGGCTTTTTCCCAGCGAGCTTATGCAGTGTACCCAATGGTGGGCGGGACCAGAATTCTTGTCTACCTCCCTGGATCTTGATACGGATAGTTTTACACCCGTTACGTCTCCAGATGAGGCCAAGATTATATCCCTAGTTTTAATAGAGACTGATCAATTTATTGATACCCTATTAAACAAATATTCTAGATTATCACGTCTAATACGTGTTGTCTCATATATTTTTCGTTTTGGTTTCAATTTACGTAATCCTAATCAAAAGGTTACTACTGCTTTAGTTGCAAATGATTTACAAGTGTCCTTAATGACTTTGGTTAAAATTGTTCAACACCAATATTTTAAGGAAGATATTGTACGTATCGAGCAACAAAAGCCGGTTAATAAAACTTTACGTAAATTAAATCCTTTCATAGACCCGCAAGGAGTTTTACGAGTAGGCGGTAGGCTAAAAAATGCACATCTGCCGTTTGAAAGTAAACATCCCGCATTATTACCTCGTACTCATCGATTGACTTACCTCATTATCGAGGATATGCATGTTAGGCATATGCATCCTGGGATTCAAACCTTACAGTTTTTATTGAATCAACAGTTTTGGATATTATCCGCCAAGCGGGCCATAAAATCTGTTGTTTCAAAGTGTCACAAGTGCTTTAGGGTTAAGCCAAACACTATCCAACCTAGGATGGGTGACCTACCGAGCTTTAGGATAAGTCAGTTGAAAGCTTTCCAAAGCTGTGGCGTGGACTATTGTGGTCCATTCAATATAAGCATGGGACGAGTACGTGGTGCAAAAACTTACAAAGCTTGGATTTGTGTGTTCGTGTGCTCGACCACAAAAGCTATACACTTAGAGTTGGTGTCCTCACTTTCTTCTGAGTCCTTTTTGGCTGCTCTTCGTCGTTTCATTTCTAGACGTGGACGCTGTAATCACATTTTCTCTGATCAAGGTACAAATTTTGTTGGTGCCGCGCGCCAATTAGATGAGTTGATGCAGCATGCCACTGAAACTGAATCGATAAAGTGGTCATTTAATCCCCCTTCAGCCCCACATTTTGGTGGTCTGTTTGAATCTGGTGTTAAGTCGGTAAAAACTCATTTTTATAGAGTAGTTGGTTTACAACGACTGACATATGAGGAATTCTCAACCTTCTTAGTTCAAATAGAAGCCTTATTGAACTCGAGACCTCTTTGTCCAGTTAGCTCTGACCCAAATGATTTATCGGTCTTAACTCCCGAACATTTTCTTACCCTGAACTCACTCTCTGCCCCGCCAGAGCCTGATCTACAAGACTTGCCTCTTAATCGTCTAAATAGGTGGCAGCTCATTCAACGTATGCATCAGGACTACTGGGCCAGGTATCATTCCGAATATTTATGTACTTTACAGCAAAGAGTTAAATGGAATGAACCCTAAACCGATAGAACTTGGTTCTATGGTGCTGATAAAGAACGATTTACAGCCCCCTCTTCGTTGGTCGATAGGTCGTGTAATAGAGTTATTTCCAGGTGCTGATGGTGTGATCCGAGTAGTAAATGTCCGTACAGCTCAAGGTGTCCTAAAGAGGCCCTTAGTAAAATTATGTATATTACCTATGTGTTGTTAAAACACTCTAATTTTGTGTGTTTTGGTGGGCGGTAATGTTACAACCACATTTCTGTGTTTGTATTTATTTTTAATTTGGGTTTTATTATACATAATTTCATTTAATTTCTTTACTTAGTTATAATTCAAAAATAATATTTTATTTTTAAATTAATTGTATTTTTGTAAGTAACGCGCTGAAAACCTCCTAGCTTTTCTGCGCATGAGTTCGTTTGGAGGTTGCCTTCCGGACGGCAGCAGTAGCAATTTGACTCTCGAGAACGATCGATGCGTGTCAATAAAAATATACTCAAATCAGCTGACGAATATACCACGCCGCGGGAATTCGTTAGAATTTACCATATTTTACGGCTGCAAACTATAGAAATAAGTTCCATATACACATATGTATTTAAATAATTAGTAGTGTATACCTACACTGGTCAAACAAACTTTAATTCGCGTACATCAGTTTCCAATTGTGTGGTGTCTCCTGTGAAGAAATGGCGGTCATGACCTGTCGTGCTGAATGCTGTAACTAAGGTAGGATTACCATATATATTATTGGAACTGTCGTTTTGTCTTTAATATTCTTTTCAATCATTAATACCTATTCGCAGTCCACTTAATTAATATCATAAAGGCGATGTTACGAAGGCAATCCCATATCACCGAATGGGACCTTTCGACGTCACACAACAGAAACAAATATATTACTAAATTCATTTTTTAGAAATTCATCTTAGTGCGTTATGACGTCAGCAGCTTGCCGAGATAACTATAATTTAGCTTAGATAAGGTTACAAATATACAAGTTCTGTGTCTCTAAAAAATAAAAAATAAAAACTTTTAACAAAAAAAATTAACCGACTTCTACGTCTCTAAAAAGTAAAAAATAAAGAATAACTCGGTGCCAATTTCACAGCAAACAACTAAACAACAAAAATTATTTTTAGTATTTAATGTTAGAGATGGTGAAATTAGCACTAACTTATTCTTCATTTTTTACTTTTTAGAGACATGAGGTAGATTCATTTTTCCAAGTTTTTATTGGAAGAGCAACACAATAAATTAAATTTATAATAAACATAATAAACAAGAACTTTTTCCCTTGCTTTAAAACATTAAAATAACATTAAATAAACATTATTATCCGTAACTAAATTAGACTGCAGTGACTCATACCTAAAACGTATTATGCTGGATTTCCCTCAGATGGAGTTACGCGAACCGCACCCGAATTGATATTATCTTTGCTTTTTAGCACACTTTCGCAAATGAGTCACTGCAGGATAATTATACGGATAATAAATAATTTAAAATATTTTTGTTTTGCTTTCTCGGTTACTGGGTTCAATCCAAAACTTTTTTTATTTTTACAAACCTTACATGTGTATTAGTGTTAGAATGTAATGTACGTAACGACGGAATTACACAAAAATAAAATCATAAAATAAAAATAAAAATTGTTGATTTTTTACGCTTTTTTATTTTATTTTTTTAATTTGTATTGTATTGTATTTGGGATTATGCAATATACTATTTACAGTAAATAGTTTATTGAATTATAAAAAGTCCAAAAACATGGTTTTGAGATATTGACAAATTTAACTTTCATTGTTGTTTTTTAATTTATGTAATAATTGTTTTTGGAAAAAAAACTACCGCAAATTGCAATGACATGTTTCGACATAATAATGTCCCATTTGCAGTTAAATAAAGAAAAATTGAAGTAGTTTAATTCAACTAAATTTGAAAAAAGACATGGACTTAGTGTCTTTTACTTGTAGGCCCACGACGTCGGCTTACAAGTAAAGAACACTAAGTCAATAAAATAATATAAAAAACAACTATTTAAAATTAAAACCCTTCTATTAATTAAACGTAATGTATAACTATAAAGTAGAAAACAAGATATTTACATAAATTTTCAAAAACTAGATTTTTAAATGAAGGGTTTGGACTTTTTGATTGTTTAAAGAACGTTTCCAAAATTAATAATAATAATTAATTAGTATAATTATATGAAACTGCTTACTATGCACGAACTAAGACATTTTTCAGAGGCAATCGGCTGTGCCGGCAAAGAATAATTATAATGAATTATTATTAAAGATAAAATACTTCACGGTGCAATTCTAAGGGCTGTTTTCCGAACTTGCCGCGACCTTTAGTTTTTTTTATAGTCTTGTTATTTATGTAGTAACCAAGGATTTAAGAGCAAAATTAAAAAAATCTATCAGTTAGTTTTTTTTTTATTTATATTTTTTTATTAAAATTTGCACCTATTCAATAGCGATTTCTCCCGTTAGATTAGACAGGCACAAAAGTTCTACCCAAAAAGGATAGAAGACATACATACACTCCCACTTCCAACCAACCAAACAAATTCTGTATTTGTTCTTTGTTGAACAAATACAATATTTACTTGGCCGGGCGAAAAGTGTAACTATAGTATTTTTATTAAAGAAATTACTGGCGCCATCTAAATTTTAGTAGAATCATCTTATTCCGCAGATTCACATTAGCTATGTTCGTTCGTGCCGCTCAGTGCTACAATTTGTTGTATGAAATGTGTGAAATATTTAAAAAAAATAATTTTACGTAAATTAAAAAGACAGTGCCAAATAGATTTTTTTAATTTTCACCCAAAATGTTGTAAGGGGCATGCCTAACTGACGATAAAGAACAATTTTGGTTTTTCGAAAAAAAAATAAAAAATCTAAAAACGTATAGTGTAACGTTTAACAGATATGTTAAATATCCGTTTTTTGTGAAAAACACGTGAAAAAAAACAACAGTTCCAAATCGAGTTCAACGTCGTAAAATTGTTTTTTTATTTGCGGCCATTAACTCTACCCAATAAACCAAAAATCTAAACTCCCTGAATTATTTCCAGATAAACCCTCTATTATTGACCTAAAGACTGGACTAAAACGTAAAATATGCCGACTACTGATAATAGTATATCACGCACCGAGTACGCGAACCTAGTTTTTAGTGCACGAGGCGCAGCCGAGTAATTAAAAGCACTCGATGTGCACTGGTTTGCGTCGACGTGCGTATATTATTTTTCCTACGACCTAACACCTAAACATCAAGAAAACGCAAGAATTATCTTTTTTTATTAGTTTGTCCATTTGAAGTTATGTGTTTGACTTTTACTAATTGTCTGACAGCGCATACGTAAAATCAGCTGATCGTCATTTCTATTATAGGCAACGGATGGGAAATACGCACTAACTACTAACTAGGTCGTAGGAAAATAACTATTAAATATGCCTATAAAAGAGGCCTGAAAATACATGCTAAGCCAGTTCAAATAAAAACTTCTAAATTATATTGTATCTAACACTTGATGTTCAATATATTATGGTGTAACACCTTCTTGTAATTGTGTATGTAATGTTAAATAATTATTTTCTTTTATTTTTTTTTTAATTTAAAACATTTACAACAGGCATTATCAAAAATATTTACTATCAATAAAAGAAGAGACGATTTTTTTTAATAGTTTAATTAAAAAAAACGAATTTTTGATAATTTTACTTTGTGAGAAGTAGGAAAACCTCGAGGAAAACAAGATTCTGAGCCCAAGAAAAAAAAAGCATAACTTAATTTGAAAATAAAAAAAAAATATACTATTTTTTTTTATTTTTAAATTAAAAGTTAGGCAATTTTTTTTCTTGGACTTAGATTCTTGTTTTTATACTTTTCACAAATTAAAATTATCAAAAATTCATGTTTTTTTGAAATAAACTACTAAAAAAAATTCGTCTGTTCTTTTATAGGTAGTAAATATTTTTGTTAATCCCTGTTGAAAATCGAAAACAAGTTTAAATGTTTATTGTATAAATTTCTTGTGGTATATCGTCGGCTTACAAGTAAAAGGCACTAAGTCACTTTTATGCAAAAATGGGATTTTAATGGCACTGTAATTAATTTTTGATGATCTATGTATAGGTAAACCGAATTAACTTCTAGGTGGACTGCCAAGGGAGTTACCCACTATACAAAACGCACCAATTTGATTTTGATTAAAATTTTATCTGGCAATAGGCACTAAGTCACTTAGTGCACTTAGTACGTTTTACTTGTAGACTATTTCAAATGTTTCTGCACTAAGCGACTTTCTAAAAAGAATTAATTTATAAAAATATGATTGCTTGAATCATTTATATAATACAATATCGCGTTATTTATTGTACTGACAAACGCATTTAAATTTTGCTATGTTAAAGTTGATGGAATAGAGACAGAATAGAGAAACAGATGTTTACCTGTAAAATGACAATGCTTTTTACGTGTACTTTTGATGTATAGGTAATAATTTAATTTTCATTTGCATTGGTTTTTTTATTATCAGATAATATTTCAAAACTAAATTTGAATCCTTCACGCTAAGTTCAATGTCTCGGTGCATTTCTGAGGGGTGTTGCACCGTGAAGTGTTTTATCATTAATAATGATTCATTATAATTATTAACTTTAGGAGATGCTTCTTTGCCGGTACAGCCGATGGCCTCTGAAAACTGTCTTAGTTCTGGCATAGTAAGCAGTTTCATATAATTAATACTAATTAATTATTATTATTAATTTTGGAAACGTTCTTTAAACAAAAATTCCAAACCCTTCCTTTAAAAATCTATTCTTTGAAACTTTATCTAAACGTCTTGTTTTCTACTTTATAGTTTTACATTACGTTTAATTAATACAAGGGTTTTAATTTTAAATAGTTGTTTTTTATATTATTTTATTGACTTAGTGCTCTTTACTTGTAAGCCGACGTCGTGGGCCTACAAGTAAAAGGCACTAAGTCCATGTCTTTTTTCAAATTTAGTTGAATTAAACTATTTCAATTTTTCTTTATTTAACTGCAAATGAAACATTATTATGTCCAAACATGTCATTGCAATTTGCTGTAGTTTTTTTCCAAAAACAATTATTACAAAAATTAAAAAACAACAATGAAAGTTAAATTTGTCAATATCTCAAACCCATGTTTTTGGACTTTTAGAAAAAAAAAATACAATTTTCGGGAGTAAAACTAGCTGCATTTTATTTTTAACAGTGTATGTTTGAATTAATCTGTAGCAGGAGAGTACTGTGTCAGTCAAAACTGATTCTACCGTAGTGGGTGGCGTTTTTAAAATGTTTGTTTATATTTTTCTTTCTGTTCTTATCTGGTCTATATTTGACTATATGTTACCATTAAAAAAGTCTATGACTAAAATGCCTTTTACGCTTTAAGTAATTACATCTATTAATTTTATTTGGGAAAGTTTCGTGTATATATGTATTTATATATGTGAGATGTGTACTATTTACATTTATTTTTAAGTGTGCTTATTACATAATTTTCCTATTTTACTCAACCCTGAGTATGTTTACAAAGAATAAACGAAACTGTCGGTTTAGTTAACAAAGTTTTTGGCGTTGTTTTCTTTTTGGCCTATATCCCATAACTCAACCAATTTATAGTTAAACTAGTTCCGAGACCAAAAAAATTGTCTGGTCCCGGGATTGCATTCCCTACTCTTGACTCTTGAGATAAATAGGGCACTGGATTGGCAGGTGTGTTAGGGTAGGTAGGTAGTTTACACACTACACAAGTGGTCCTACGGGACCACTTAAACTACCCACCTACCCTAAAAAATCTACCTATGTAGTGCTCTAGAGATAAAGCCACTAAAAATCAATAATCTCGAAATGAGAAGTTTGATTTCTCGTTTCTCGCAAATTACTACTTACAGTTGGGCTTCACATTTATTGCATTCTTCACAGTATTTTCCTGAATATCTATTTTCATCTCTCGTGCATTGACATTCTCCACACACGCACTTTCCATGGTCTGAACATATTGCCGACTTATCGTCTTTTCTGCACTGTGCGTCACTTATGGGACACTGGCAATAATTAGAGCCTTGATGATCTCCTTCATACCTTTAATAGATCAATGTGACCATGGTTATAATATAATCGGAGTTATACAGGGCGGGCCGTCTAATACTAATCAGATGATTTCTGGCGTTATTAACAGAGATATCACTATGAAATTTTTACCAGTCAATATAAACCAAGTTACCTTCAATTGAGCCTAAATAAAAGTTTTCTAGTTTTTTTTGGTTTTGAGCTAGAGCTCCACAAGTGCAATTTTTTAGCATAACAACATTTTTAAATTTCAAACTTAATTTTTGTTCTTTAGTATATAATAGTTTTTTTTACTAAATAATTTATTTTCTATTAAAATTTTTAATTTTAAAAAATCTTTAAAAATGTCACTTTTATTATGGCGCTATTGCAAAAAAAATAGGTTACTATGGAGTTATAATTTTTAAATACGATTTTCATATAATGACATTAAATGTCAATTTGGATACTCGCAAAGAATAATATTTATTTAATAAGATTTAAATATTGAAATTTATCAATGGTGTAAAGTATTATTTATATCCTCTGCAAAACTGGAGTAATTTGGGCAAAGCATAGGTTTTCCCATAAAGGGAGATATTGTGGAGATATTGGTTTTCAGGATTCGACCCGAGATTTGGCCGTTTAGATTTTAATGGAAAATAGTAATTAAAATTGGTTTTACTATAAAAATTGTTGAAAAATATCAATATCAATATGATCAGAGTAAATTTTAGTTATTTTACACAGTGAAAAATAAATTAACATGGACACCTTTATTTTGTTAAAAAAAAAAAATTACTTTTTAATTAAACAATTAGGTACACATAATTTATAATGCAATGTACCTTATTAATAATATTACTATAAAATTATTGAATAAATTGCCAATTTTCGTTTTATACGGTATTTTCTTCAACCTTTTTTAAGTTTCTGGACAACTAAATGTGTTTTCTACATAACTGTTTTCTTCATGAAGATTTCCAAAATCTTGCCTTGTTAAATTTTTCATTCTAACAATAAATGTTAGATTAAATCTATTTCAAATTTTTGATATTAGATTTGACATGTTTTTATTAACGTTGACAGCAGCAGAAAGCTTGCGATAGCGATATTCAACCACAAAAGTGACATTTTTAAAGATTTTTTAATATTAAATTAATAGAAAATTTATGTTTCTAGTAAAAACAACTATTATACAATAAAGAAAAAAATATATATTTTTTAATTTTGGCATTTAAAAATGTTATGCTAAAAAAATTGCACGTGTGGAGCTCTAGCTCAAAACCAAAAAAGAGTAGAAAACTTTTGTTTATGGTCAATTGAAGGTAACTTGGTCTATACTGACTGGTAAAAATTTCATAGTGATATCTCTGTTAATAATGCCAGAAATTATCTGATTTGTCTTAGACGGCCTGCCCTGTATATTTTGTTAATAACTATCTTTTATCCAATACATACAGATAATAAGACAATTACCAGCTTTATTTTAAATAAATAAACTCAATAATAACCCCCGCGTGACTTTTACTTTATTGAGTGGATAATTATTTATTTTACCCACTCAACTGTCACTTGTCAAATTATTTTCTTGTAAATGTCATTAAAATTTTTAATAAAAATATGAATTTCTAAGCTATTTATTGGATAAAACCTTGTATGGCACTTATGGGTAAACCGATATTGCCCTCTCGAAAATTAACCTGCTTGGCTGACGCCTCGCAGGTTAATTTTCTCATGGGCATTATCTTACTTTACCCACTAGTACCATAAATAACTATTTCCAAATATCTATTTAAGTATATTTAATATATTCATATCTATTGAATCTAATATCTGATATTAAATATCTATACAGGGTTATTCAGAAATAGGGTCATTAATTTTAAGGGGTAATTCTGCATTGGAATATATGAAAAAAAGTTGTTATAAACATATGTATAAAAAAGCGTCTTAAGGGAGCTATGTCCCTTTGAAAATGGCTAAAAAACTCGGTTTTTATTTAATAACTTAGAAACTCTTTAAAATATAGAAACAAGGTTTTTGCACGTGAACTAATCTTAATAAGGCCCATCTTCGTATATTATTTTCATGTACTTATTTTAACCAGGGGCCTTATCAGTTTTTTTGCGAAACTTTTTTCTGTGTAAAATGTTTGTAATTTTATTTTCGTAGTGTGATTCCTTAGGTCAAAAAATAAAAAAATACATAAAAAAAGGTACTCTAGTTGTAATACTGTAGGATTAACCGTTTTCGATAAAAATTCATTTGAAGGTGAAATTTAACGGTTCGAGGACGAAAAATTAAATACTAATATGTTTAAAACCAAAACTTTAATGATGCAGGGTTATTCTATATCAAAAACCAAGAAAAAAAAAATTCTATACATGTAGGTCGAAAAATCGCTTTTAAAGCTACTATGTCCCTTTAAAAATGGTTCATTTTTAGGAGACCATAGGATTGATTTTTGGAAGTACTTGTATCATTAAAATTTCGGTTTTCAACATTTTAATATTTAATTTTTCGTCCTCGAACCGTGAAATTTCACCTTAACCATTAACCCCTTCACGGTTCACCTGGGCGATTTTAAATAAAAATTTCGTGGACCCCTACATTTTTTGGACTAAAACATAACTGATGACATAAGATATCAATTCGCATTTGAAAGAAAATCGTAAAAGATACACTTTTTTAGAAAGGTAAAAAAACGTTTTTTTGAGTAATAGGGTGTGTCAAAAAATTCCGATTTGCGAAATCAAAAACGCTCTCTGGCTCAAAAGTGATGTACCGATATATGATATATATATGATATATATAAAATTAAGGAAATTTTGGAGGGTTTCTTTGGTAATATTTAAAAACAATACTAATTTTGAGAAAACTAAAAAAATTATATTCCTCCTCCCCTTAAGTTATAACATAAAAAAACGACAATTATTTGAAGATTTCGCAAAAATTTATTAAAAATGGGAATATTTAAAAGGACATAACTTCCTTAGGAATGATTTTTTGACCAAGATGCATGTAAACTTTTTCTATGTTTTTAATGTTAAATAACCACTCATTACTAAAATATTTGTTTTTTGCTTTATATTTTTTAATTTTTTTACTTTTGGTTCTTCATGCGTAAAAATTTACTTTTAAATGCATTTATCTTTAAAACGGTTAAACCTGCGATATTAAATCACAGAAACTTTTTTGTGTATTTTTACATAAAAAAGTATTCCAACCAAAAAATCAAAAAAAGTACACCGATAAAAGTTTTAGGCAAGAAACAGAAAATCCACCCGGTTTCTAATCGAAATTCTTTTTTTTTTCTCAAAAGGAAAAAAATTATGCTTTCTGTATAGTCATGTAGCTTAACATGTATATATGCTTATATACTAATATATTATTTTGCAGATTTTTTGTTTAAAACTATTTTTTATGCACTTTTAAAAATAAAATTTTCGCGAAATCTTCAAATAATTGGCGATTTTTTCATGTTCTAACTTAAGGGAAGGGGGGATATAATTGTTTCAGTTCTTACATTTAGTATTGTTTCTAAATATTACCAAAGAAACCCTCCAAAATTTCCTCAATTTTTATCGGTATCACCTTTTATCCGAAAAACAGGTACCGATTTTTTTTAAGTTTGAGTGCTTTGAGCTACCTCTAAACATTTATCGATTTGGCTCATTTTTGAGTGGCCACTGTTTTTTACTAAGGAGCAACTTTTAAGCCAGAGAGCGTTTTGGATTTTGAAAATCGCGATTTATTGACACCTTATTACTCAAAAAAACGTTTTTTTATCTGTCTAAAAAAGTGTATCTTTTACGATTTTCTTTCAAATGGGAATTGATTTCTTATGCCATCAGTTATGTTTTAGTCCAAAAAATGTAGTGGTTCACGAAATTTTTATTTAAAATTGCCCAGGTGAACCGTGCCTTCTGCTCCAGCCGGTTTTTCAAGGTATAGTAGGGACCTACCAGATTAAAATTTATAAGGAAATCCCGTGTACGAATATTCAGCTGTGGATATTGTAGTAAATTTTGATATACCTAAAAATATCTATACGTGGGTACAATGGAGCGGAAGGGTTTAAGGACTGACCCATGAATTTTGAAAATATTTGAAATATTTATCATATATTACTATTATTAGTCCAAATAAGTCATTTTTCTACGGCTGCTTTAGAATGTAAGCAAATATACACACATTTCAAACACAGAATGAATCCATTCTAGCTCTAGATACGGTATGAATATTCCGTATCAAGTGTTAGAATGAGCACATGTAGTGCCATCTCTTGTTTATAAAAGTAAAGAAAACTGTAGCAAAATTAGCAACAATATATTTATTTTACCGTAATTGAATAATGCAATTTAAAGTTTTGCGTTAGAATTACATAAAGTTTATTAGTTTTTCATCAATTTAGTTCAAAAAATTAAAACTGCTCCATCTATTGTTAAGTATTGATTTGATAAAATTATTAAATAACATTAATTGCTTTATTTAAAAATATGTGTTTTGTTGCATTCACAATGTCGAGTCACAAAAAACATTGTTTTTAACCTTGTCCGCAGTTTAAAGCCATACAGTGTTTCATATTTGCAGTCGAAGAAAAAGTATAGTCATCAACACGTATGGAATAGTCATTCCGCGCTCGCGGGACCGTCATACTCGCCTGCACGCGCGGAATATTGTCTATTCCATACTAGTTATAGAATATACTATTTTACTAAAAAAAATCACATTGTTTTTGACATTTTCGCTTGTTTAACGAGATTAGTAGTAAAATGTAAACAATTTATTCGCTAGAAATAAAAAACCATAATTTTTGCATATGCTAAGCCATAAATAAATAATTTAGAAACTACATGCATTTTAAAATACTCTACAAAAATTCGTAAATTCGTATGAATATTAAGACGGAAGTCCTTAATGGGTTAAAATGATTTTTTCTCGAAAACGATTAATCCCAAAGTAATACAACAAGGTATCTTTTTTATGTATTTTAACCTGAGAAATCATATTCCAAAAATAAAATTACAAAAAAGTTTCATAGAAAAAAGTTTGGGACAATAAACTGATAAGCCCCCCCCCCCCCCCGTTTCGCACACCCCTGGTTATAAGAAGTACATGAAGATGGGCCTTATTAAGATTAGTTTGAATTCAAAACCTCGTTGCCGTATCTCAAAGCTTTCCTGAGTTATTAAATATAGTTCTCCACACGGGTGAATAGCTACGACGAAAGGGGAGGTATTACTCGCGCTTTCTTCTTTACATCATAAGCGTCATAAGGCGTGCGTGCATGCAAGTGAGAATACCCACATTCTTTAAATATTTTTCATAGTCACATATCCGTGTCGAACAATAAAAACCGATTTTTTTAGCCACTTTTTGTATGTAGAATCACTCCTTTAAATTAATGACCCTCTTTCTGAATGACCCTGTATATAAATTTTATATTTTATACGACAAAGAATTCTTATAAATTATCCTATTTTAATGAATTTGAAATTTATAACATATCGTCGGCTTACAAGTAAAGAGCACTAAGTCCAAAAACATGGTTTTGAGATATTGACAAATTTAACTTTCACTGTTGTTTTTTAATTTTTGTAATAATTGTTACAAAAATGCACGTTTCGCCAAACAAACACTAAGTCGCTTAGTGCAGAAACATTTGAAATAATCTACAAGTAAAATGCACTAAGTGCACTAAGTGACTTAGTGCCTATTGCCAGATAAAATTTAATTTAAAATCAAACTGGTGCGTTTTGTATAGTGGGTAACTCTCTTGGCAATCCACCTAGAAGTTAGTTCGGTTTACCTGTACATAGATCATCAAAAATTAATTACAGTACCATAAAAATACCATTTTTGCAAAAAAGTGACTTAGTGCCTTTTACTTGTAAGCCGACGATATATTTTGAAAGGCCAAATATAAGAAATATATGGACCAACTTTAAGTCGTATATTTTGAAAATTTATTACGAGATAATCCAATCCCAAACACTTTAGTAAATTGTTGAAAACATCAAAATAATTTTTAAGGTAATTTTATGAAACTGTTTAAATCTGGTAGATAATACTTGCCTTAAAATTTAAAATAAAACTGAAATAAGTTAAGCTTTAGATAAATAAAATAAAACATACCCTTCACTACAAATACATTTTCCACATTGGCAGGTCCCATGCCCAGAACAAAATTCTTCATTTATTTTAGGACAACTATAATCGTTACAGTCACAGTACTTTCCATAATACTGATCCTCACACACACATGTGTTGCATTTACATGAACCTTTGTTGTTACAAGTTGACTGGGAGTTAGGGTCAATACAGTTAGATTCCTTTGTATTTATGAAGTCTGAAGTGTAGTAACACTCACAATGTTTTCCCACAAACTTATTGTGACATTCACATATGCCACAACGAAGGTCTCCGTTATTCGAACAATATGTATCATTAAGACTGGCCTTTTCTTTTTCACATTCACATTGACAGTCAACCTCTACTGTTATTTCTATAGTTTCATTAACGTTTGCTCTAATTTTAATTATTTTAGACTGGTTAGGCTTATTGCAATCCGTTGCTGTAATTTTTGCATTAAAATGTAAACGTTCACCAACCTTTACATTCTTACACAACCCTGAATTTTTACTGTTAGTACAATTTGACGTGATTTCTACATTAAGATTTGAAGGCCCCTCGTATGTCATTTTTACTTCATTTGTTATATCCTAAAATTAAATTTAATTTAAGCCGTTTTAATATTATAGTTATTTATGTAGTTACCAAGGGTATTAAGTAGATGTTTATGCCTTGAGGGCGATATATGTCAAACCTGAGGGCCTCTGGCCCGAGGGTTTGTAAGTCGCCCAGGGGCATACATATCTATTAATACCCGCGGTGCATACAAAATTTTATAAAAAGCCGAGTTACACACCAAAAACAAAAGAAATGCGTTTTCGCACATAAGTGTGCAAACAAAAATCGCACAGAGGTGCAAATTTCGATTTAAGCTTTTCAAAGGAACCCCTTAATTGCAAAAATAAAACAGAGAGTGTGCATATCACCGCAAGGTCAAACTACCGAATAGTTTGGAATAGATTTGTTGCACTAAAAATTAGTGTAGTATTTATATCATACGTTGTATAAAACATCTCTGTAGGTCTTTTTACTTTAAATAAATAAATAAATAAAATATTCTCCGTCTGCAAACTTTAAGGATAGTGGCGTGGCGGGTAGCAACTACATAAATATTGCTGGTGTTGGTGTTTATTATATTATTCACAGCGCCATGGCGCGCCAGCGCTAAAATAATATTATACGGTAGTTTCAAATTTTCAAAAAAATCAAAAATCCTCCTAGACAAAAAATTCTTGGATATAAATTTATTTCATGAAAAAATTAGCATTTTTTTTCAAATGTCCGTCTGTCCGTCCGTCTGTCCGATGTCACAATTTTTGTAGACACGATAACTCAAGAACGAATAATCCGATAGTATTGAAATTTTCAGAAAAAAATCAAGTTTTATGAGTGGAAGATCCCTATTGTTTTTAAAAGTAGTCCCCCCAAACACAAAAAGTTATGGGCGGTTAAATTTTTAAAAAAATCGAACAATGCTGAAAGAAAATTTCGATTAACGTAATTTTACCAGGAAAAATTACTTTTATTATAAGGAAGAATTCTACAAAAAAAAAAAAAACAAATAAATAAATAAATTAAAAAAAATTAAAAATTTTGAAAAATATTTTTAGAAAAAATATTTAAAAAAATGCCATTAGGGTGGCACCGATTTTTTTTTAGTATTTTTTCGTTATTTTATTCAAAATCAGCGATATCAAAAATAGTCGTAAGCAAAATTTCAGAATTTTGTCCTTGATTTTTTTTTCTTGACGGTACGGTTGTTTAAAATCCTTACGTGATGGACAAAAACGGAAGTTATATTCGAAATCAACATAACTAAATTAACCAAAATCAGCTGTCAGATCCAAATCAACTTTCAAAAGTTGAAATTTTGTTGGCCTGTGTTATTAAACGTCAAGCAAAACCATTATTTTATACATAGTTGAAATTAGCAACATGTACCTATTATTAGGGTGGATCTTATATTTTACTTTCCCCAAGGAAAGTCTTGCCTTAGTAAAAAAAATTCGAAAAATAAAAATTACGTTTCTTGACGTTTTATATCCAAAAGATATGACGGTCTGTAGGTGTGTCCGAGAAATTTGTGACTAAAGGCTTCAAATTTGTACCACAGGTTGATTATCTAAAGTTTTAGTCTGGGATTATTATTCGTAAAAATCGGGTTGGGGTAAGGGGGTAAAATGAGGTAAAACAATTTTTTTTTAAATATTTTAGAATTTATTTTTCGTTTTACGAAAACAGAAACTTTTTTTTTTTTGAAAAACTCCTTTTTTTATTATTTTTGTTTTTTTGTTTTCGGTTTTAATGAATTTACGCCTATAGGGGAAAGTATTATTTTGTTGGCAGCAGTATTTTTATTATTTTAAAATTTTCAAAAAAGGTGTAACTAGAAAATTCTGAAAATATGAAAGTGATCAAACTTATCTAAGGGGATCCTAAAATATTTTAAAATTCGTAAAATTACCATAAATCTTAAAAAATCAGATTCACTTTCAGCAAAGTTAAAAACCCCAATATACCAATTTTCACGAAAACTACCCCCCTCCCCTTAGGGACTTGAGTTTGATTTTTTTTATTATCAGATTCACTTTCAGCAACCTCAAAAGCCCCGCCCCTTAAGGGGTCGAGTTAGATTTTTTTTATTATGATTCACTTTTAGCAACCTCAAGAACCCCAATATACCTATTTCTACGAAAACCACCCCTCACCCCCAGGGGATGAAATTGGAAAAAATTTAATATCAGATTTAGATTCGTCGACCCCAAATACCCCTATATACCTATTTTGACAAAAATATTGACAATATTTAAAAATATTTACCCCCTTACCCCCGCATAGGTGGAGTTTAGCAATTTTCAAATGTTTCTATAAAAAATGTGTTTTATCCATTGGTAACATACCCGTGTCAAATTTCAAGTCTTATCTTAAAGCGTTCTTATCGTGCACACAAGATTTCCCGGACAGACCGATCAACCGACCGATCGACCGAGCGTCAATTTTTTTTTGCTCGTAATTGATCGACATAAAACATCATAAAACGCAAAAAAAAATGAAAATTTTTACACGAATGCAAGGCTTTCCCGAAATTTTGAAAAATTTCAAAATGGGAAAGAAAATTATAAGGTCCACCCTAATGTATTATACATGGGTTGCTAATTTCAACTACCTATGCTACCTATACTGAAGAGTAAAATGAAGTAATCTCAGACTAAGTGAGATGACTGTCTACTGCCCTTTTATAATTGAATCGGTCAGTAGAAAAACAATACTAGTCCAAAATTTCTGTTTTGAGATAAACACAAAAAACCTTTTATTTCCGTAAATATTGATACAGTGTTTGCATGCATTAGTAAGTTGTAGTATTTAACTCAACGAACTAATAACTCTTCTCTCTAGAATAGGCATTTCATTCGTTAAAACTGACAAAAACGTCGGTAACATAAACATTCGTCTGTCTTACTCGCACATATTTGTTCTAACAGAGACAACAATACCAGTTACTGGTAACTGTTATTGTTCAGGCCTGAATATACCTACTATTTGTTTACAAACAAACCGAGATGTTGGCGATACTTTATTTTATCGGTATGCGTATTCTAGAAAGAAGAGTTATTAGTTCGTTGGTTTAACTAGACCGATACATAAGAAGCGCAACTTGTTGGTAAAAACAATTAATTAATGCATTATAGTAAAAATTAAACTGTAAAAGTAAAAAAAAAATAAACTGCTTTTCCACTGAATTTTTTGTTTCGTTCTTTTTTTAAAAAATTTGTTTTAGTTTAATTTATACGATAGTATAAGTATTGCAAATAACACGTTTTATTACACACCAGTATATACAGTGCGGTTCAAAAGTCCAAAAGTCACCCCGTCTTAATTTTTGAACAAGTTGAGATATCAACTTCAAATTTGGAACATTTTAATAGAAAGGGGGTCGTGTGCTACATCATTTTAAAGCTTATTAACTTATCTATTTAACTATGCTTTAATGACCATTTTCATGACCTATGGACTCGAAGAAGCAACGCTGCTCAGAAAAAGTGGGCATGGCACATTAAACTACAAAGTTTCCTTTGTAATTTACCATAGAGTCTAACTAGGGGTAATTTGATTCCTTTCGGCAAAATCAATTTTAAAGTGACTCTGCACGTAGGCATTGAATTTAGTTTTTTGGGTATATAAAAATTATTTCAATACCCATTAACATTATTTTTGGTATGTATATGACTATTATGGATTACTAGATTTTCACAAAAAAAAAGTTTGAATATTTGCCTAAAGATGGCGCTGTGGTAATTTTTTCGAAAAATATTGACTATTTTCATGAGCTATGAACCCGAAGAAGCATCGCTGTGCCGAAGAAGTGAATACTGTAGATTAAACTACAAAGTTTTCTTTGTTATATATCATAGAGACTAACTAGGGGTAATTTGATTCCTTTTGGCTAATTCAATTTTAAAGTAACTCTGCACGTAGACATTGAATTTAGTTTTTTGGGTATATAAAAATTATTTCAATGTCCATTAATATTATTTTTGGTATGTAAATGACTATCATGGATTACTAGATTTCTGCAAACAAAAAAGTTTGAATATTTGCTTAAGGATGGCGCTGGGATAATTTTTTCGAAAAATATTTTCATGACCTATGAACTCGAAGAAGCATGGCTGCCCAGAAAAAATGGATACTGTACATTAAACTACAAAGTTTCCTTTGTTATTTACCGTAGAGACTGACTAGGGGTAATCTGATTCCTCTCGGTAAAAAAGAGACTTGGCACGCAGGGGGTGTTCCTGATATTGTTTACTGGGATAAACATACTGATGTGCTTATATTCACAAAACTTCACATTATACTGCACATTAGCTTATAAAAACCTATTTCCTTTTAGTTATGAATTCGTGCTTGAGATGGCAATGCAGTTATCTTTCTGATTCTCTAAAGTACATTACTTATTTATGACTGTATGATATTGCTTACTGGCTTATTGTATTTTTGTGTATTTAACTATGGAATAAGTTCTTATATTTAAGTCATGATGGCACTGTAGTATTTTTTGAAGTTAAGAAAGGCTAAAAAGTTATAAATATATAAGAGAAGATGTTATTGGTATAGTTATAGTTATTTTACCTTTTTTTTTTAATCAAATTTCCTTCGAAATTATTCTATGTTATTTATGACAGTGGAAATAATTTCACTGATGTTGGGCCCAATTTCTGAAAATCCATCTTCCATGTCTAAAGGAGTAATCGCTTTTCTTTTGTTGCAGGATGTTTTTTTTACATTTTTTTTTTGTGTATTGGGATATTAATCCACGAATTTGACTGGGTTGCAAGTATTCTTCGGGTAAAAAAAAGTTCCGTTTAGCTGGTAGTCTTACAACTTTAGAGCCAACTTAAAGGACAACTAAAAAATCATTATTGTTGATTCAATTAGCGGTGACTGCATGTCGTATTTTCTCGCAACTGAGATATTTATTTAAAAATATGTATATAAATTATATTATAATATATACTATATTTATAATTTTTAGTCAAATAGTACGTTTTATTATGAAACAACCATTTATTTTATTTGGGGACCCCAAATTAGTAAAAATAGCATGTATTTTTGAACGCGCACTTACATTAAATCTCTTATTTCCAGGAAATTATAAAGATAAAGCAGTGCCATCTGAATCTCAGATTCAGAACTAGAAGGAAATTTTTTTTATAGTTGATGTGCAGTATTATGTGCAGTTTTAATGTATATAAGCACATCAATAAGCTTATCCTAGTAAACAATGTAAGGAACACCCCTACGTGCAGATTCACTTTAAAATTAATCTTGCCGAAAGGAATCAAATTACCCCTAGTCAGTCTCTAGGGCAAATAACAAAAAAAAATTGTAGTTTAATGTACTGTATCCACTTTTTCTTCGAAGCGATGCTTCTTTGAGTTCATAGGTCATGAAAATGGTCAATATTTTTCGAAAAAATTACCCCAACGCCACCTTTAGGCAAATATTTAAACTTTTTGTGAAAATATAGTAATCCATGATAGTCATATACGTACCAAATATAAAGTTAATGAGTACTGAATTAATTTTTATATACTCAAAAAACTAAATTCAATGCCTACGCGCAGAGTCACTTTAAAATTGATTTTGCCGAAAGGAATCAAATTACCCCTAGTTAGTCTCTATGGTAAATTATAAAGGAAACTTTGTAGTCTAATGTGCCATGCCCACTTTTTCTGAGCAGCGTTGCTTCTTCAAGTCCATAGGTCATGAAAATGGTGAATATTTTTCGAAAAAATGACCACAGCGCCATCTTTAGGCAAATATTTAAACTTTTTTTTTCGTTAAAATCTAGTAATCCATGAGAGTCATACACATACCAAAAATAAAGTTGATAGGTGTTTAAATGATTTTTGGGGACCTAAAACCCTTTTAGTCCTAGAGGCCAAAGTTTGGGCCCAATTAAAGAAAAATTTTAGATTTGACTCGTAGTTAGTTGTAGGAATAAGGAAAAAAATATCATTTAAATCAAAGATGTGTTGGAGATCGACTGTTCGAGTCTCTCGCGAAAGCATAGTTAACTGTATATTTTTTATTTGTTTGTGTGATTTTAATTTAATTTAAGAACAAGAACTGTTTTTCAAGTGACTGCTGTAAATATATGGATAGCGCAGCCGCAGTGTCGCGTAAATGAATAAAGCTACAAATTTTGCGAACATTGGCTATCTTATCTCAAAATGGCTATTTTTGGACTAGTACTGTTTTTCCACTGACCGATTCAATTTTTTTCAATATATTGGATAGTTTTCCTCTAAGTGGAATGATCCTTAATTCTGCGATGCAAATTTTCTTACCGTATATATTTTTTTAATTATTTCAACAACATTATTGGAGTTGTTTTTTAAAACAGCAAAATGCGAGTTTTTTATATTCTCAGATAATTCCTTATATACTTTTTCAACTTCTTCTGTTTTACTTTTTGGAATAGCAAATAAAATATATACAAGGTACTGCTCTGCCATGTAACTAAGATGAGAAACTGATGGATAGTCGTATTTCAAATGCTGTTCCCTTGGATAAGACATTTCTGTGTTGTCCTGTATAAGATGGCATTTTCCATCATTGGGTTCCAAGACCCCTGCTAGTTTCCCATCTCCAGCCATATGGTAATCTGCATCTAAAAAAAATCATTTTACGGGTGGAAACACACGTTTTCTTTTTGCATCACATTAAATATAGTTAACATTAGCGTAGGGACAAAAGTGGGACAAAACGGACAAAAACTATAATTTTTAGCGACTTTATAGTAGGACAAATTTTCTACAGAAAAAAAAATGTTTAATTCCATACAAAAACAAATTAATCATTTTTTTTTTGTAGGACAATTAGTTTCGTAGATATAGGCATTTAAAATTAATTTGATATTTTTTTGGAAGGGGCTATTTGCAAGTCCGACGTCCACGAAGCTAATTCCACGTCCAGTATTTTTGCCGATTTTTTGGGGTTTTTAAAGCTTTCCCATTAGCATAAAAAACACCAAACAAACGAAAAAACCAAAACAAACCAAATAACTACGTTATGTGACATCGGACGTGAAAATAGCCTATATAGAACAGGCTATTTTCACGTCCGACGTCCACAAAGCTATTTCCAAATCCAGTATTTTTTTGGCCGATTTTTTGGGTTTTTAAAGACTTTAAGGTATGTTTTGTCAGAATTGGATTTTCCTCATTTAAATGGGGGGGGGGCTACGCCCCCATTAGCATAAAAAACACCAAACAAACGAAAAAAACAAAACAAACTAAAGAATTAGGTCATGTGACGTTGGACAATTTTGTCTATTTTTACCCGCGTTATTTTTATTTGCTTTCAACCGCATTTGGATGTCTGCGTTTATCTGATTTTACCTGTCTTTTATCCGGCTAGTGGCACGATCGTCAAATATCCGCGCAAGTCTGCCCACGCCCGTCAACTTTGTCTGTTTACACGCAAAAGTCTATCCATGCCTGTCAATTATATCTGACTTTACCCGAACAAGAAACGTTAGTTTTGTCTGATTTTACCTGCCCAAGTATGCATATGAACGTCAGTTTTATCTGTTTTTACGCACAAGTCTGCCCATGTATTTTATATTTAAATCCGCACATACAAGACGCGCATATGTGCATACTTGTGCGGATGAAATTAGAAAAAACTAACATACATGTGCAGACTTGTGCGGGTAAAGGCAAACATTATTGATGGGCATGGGCAGACTTGTGTGTGTAAAAACAGATAAAATTGATGAACATAGGCAGACTTGCGCGGCTATTTGACGATGCCACTTACCGGATAAATGACAGTTAAAAGCAGATAAAAGCAGACATAAATTGAATATGCATAGGCAGACATGTGCGGATAAAGGAGGCAAAATTGACATGCAGACTTGTACAGGCAAAAGTACAGGCAGACATGTGCGGGTAAAGCCAGATATAATTGACAGGCATGGACAGACTTTTGCGTGTCAAAACAGACAAAATTGACAGAAATAGGCCGGTATTTACACGATGATGCAAACCGGATAAAAGACAGGTAAAAGCAGATAAACGCATACATGAAAGTAGATAAAATTGACAAGTATAGGCAGACATGTGCAGATAAAAATTAGCAAAATTAACATGCATACGTATACAGGCAAAAGCAGATAAAATGTCGAGCATGGCAGATATGTGCGGGTAAAAATAGAAAAAATTGACGAACATATGCAGACTTGGGCGGGTGAAATCAGGAAAAATTTATGTACCTTATGCGGGTAAAGCCAGACATAATTAACAGACATAGGCATACTTTTGCGTGTAAAAGCAGACAAAATTTACGGGCATAGGTAGACTTGAGCGGGTATTTGGCGATGGTTTAATACTGGCTGGATAAAAGACAGGTAAAAGCAGACAGATACAGACATGAAAGCCATTGAGGTAGAGGGGAGAGTGTCATTCGACCAGGCTGCGCGTGGACAAACTGTGCCAACAAAGGAGCTTTGTTTTGCGCAGTTACTTAGACTTTGGTTTATAAACTAACCTAAAATTTAGTTAACATGCGTTTTTTAATGAATTAGAGTGGGGGGGAACAGAAATTCTGTCTGACCGAGTGGCTATCTTTGTGTATTTCGAAGTGCGCAAGACCGTTAGAACGGAATTTTAGAGAGAGGTAGATAGATGCGCGAATCAAAATCGGCACAAGAAATTTCAACGGATCTGGCACTCTCCCCACTCTACCTCAATGATGAAAGCAGATAAAATGGACGTGCATAGGCAGACATGTGCGGATAAAAATAGGCAAAATTGACATGCAGATTTGTAGAGGAAAAATCAGATAAATAGAAGAGCATGGCACACATGGGCGGATAAAAATAGACAAAACTGACGTACGTATGAAGACTTGGGCGGGTAAAATAAGACAAAACTAACGAACCTCGTGCGATCAAAATTTGCGTTACGTAATACTTAAACGTTCCCATAGTCAGGATATTTATGTTTTTTTTGCCTCAAAACATTCAAAAGAATCCCTCAAAAATTAAAACCGCTCATTTTTTTTTCTTGTGAGCCGAATTAAATTGCTACTTATGCTAAAAATTAATTGAAGGATGAATTTTTCTTTATTTTATAATTTTTTTGTGGATGAAAAAAATTTATTTTGTCATCATTTTTATCAATTTGCTTTTTTTATCATTGCTCTATGACCATTTTTCGCCAAGTTACAGCCTTTTGAAAGTCACCTAAAAATGTAGGATTTTGTAGATCCTCTTATTTTTGTGACTAGTGTATAACTTTTAACAGTGTACATTGTACATACCTGTGGATATAACCAACAAACGTCTTGCTTTTTCACGCCAGCCTATTTCTTTTGTGCAAACTATGGCTTGCATAGCAGCATCCAATCCTCCTTCAGGAGTGTCTACATTTCCAGAAACTTGAGTTTCCCGTACTTTTTTTGTAAATTTTTTGGCGTCATTAACCAATTTTAGATGATGCTTAAACAAATACGGTGGAACGCACTTGTTGTCGATGCAGGGACTTTTTAAACTAAAAATATTAAATTAAAAAAGCAGAAAAATTAAGTAGATGTGCATTTTTGAGATGCGTTGGTTACAAATTGGTTATGTGATTAATCCTAACGAATTGTATAACCAAACCACTTCAAAAAGGTCTTAAATGCATTAAAATACATTTAAAGTTAGTTGCCGCTGTGGTTATAACAATTTACATTTACATTTTTATTTAACCTCGTACTATTCTACTTAATTAAGCATCCCCTAAGTCCAGGACTTGTGTGGGCTAGTAGTAGAGGGAACCACCGGCTTTAATTGACTTTCGAACCAATTTATAGGGAGTGTCCGCTTCACTTACGCCTTCGCCAAATTTCAATTATTAATTAACTGAAAAAGGCAAATCAGTGCCGGTGAGAATCGAACTCACGCTATTTGTGTAGTAAACTCACCAAATACGACGCGGTAGTCCACTACATCAATCATCCCACAATAACTATTATTAATCATGAAAACTGTTATAACCAAAGTAAAGGCAAAGCATCCCAAAAAGCTTTACAAATTATATTTTTGTGAATTGCATATTGCATTTCTTACATACTGAAAAAATAGATTCTTTAAACTAAATAGGGGAAGAGGCTTTAAGTTGGCGAATATAGGCTTTCGTGATTTGTACAAACTAGCGTTTTCATTTAAATCTTTTTTTTATTCGGAAGGTGGTAACATAATTAATAGTTTCTCCAATTTATACATTTTGTTTTGTTTTAATTATTTATTTATTAAGGGGTCTTCCTACCTTCAATTTTTAAAAATATTTTTTTTAAACATTTTTTTATATAGAAAGAAAAAATATATCATTCTGAAATTTTGTAGCTATGTTTATTTATATTTGAAGAATACAACATTTTTTTTTAGATTTTTTAAGATGCATTTTTGACATAAAATAAATAAAACATTAAAAAATAATGGTCGCCATGATTGCTGCCGTTTGGATCGACTGAAAAGAAAAAAATATTCAGTATTAAAGTCGCTATAGCCCTATATAGAAGAAATTTTTTGCGCCAAAAAATAACAAAATGGCGGACGTTTTTCTTAAAAATTAGTTAATTAGTTAATTAGTTTTTCTTATTCTTCTAGATAGGGATATAGCGACTTCAATACTGTATCAATATCCCGTTTTTTTTTCAGTCATTCCAAACGGCCGAAATCATGGCGACCACCGTTTTTTTATGTTTAAAAAAAAAAAAAAATTATGACAAAAAAATGGCACTTTAAAAATCTATTAAATAAAATTGTTGTATTATTTAAATATAAATAAACATACCAACATCTTTTCACAATGATGTCTTTTTTCTTTCTATATAAAAAAAAAATTAAAAACATAATATTTTTAAAATTTTAAGGTAGAAAGACTCCTTTAAAAAAATAATTAAAAAAAATAAGTTATTCATCTTAACATCAGTAGAAGCTAAGTTGACGAAGAATAAAAATTCTAAAAAAAAATGCTTTTATTAAAAACAAAAAAATAAAACAGAAAAATTGCTTAAAACTTGTCAGTATCATGAATCTTCATTATCCCTTGGGTACTTTAATTTTCACAAATCCAAATCTTTACTATGGCTTCTTTTGAATTAATTTTACTGCAGTAAGCATGAGACCATAATTTGCAGCCAAAGGCCTATCTAGAAGCTTACATAAGAACATAAAACAAAGAATGCGATGCCGTGATTGGCTTCCCAGGCAACCAAATCACGTTACAGAAACGTGAAAAAAACGTCACCCGATGCCTGGAATCACGTTTCCAAATGACGTTTTATTGACGTTAAAATCACGTGAATAAGTCCCACCACAATGACGTGATCTTTCGACGTGCATGAAACGTGATCTTTTCGACGTGGATGAAACGTGATCTTTTCGACGTGAATGAAACGTGTTCTTTTCGACGTGGATGAAACGTGATAAATGTGCAAATAAACATTTTTAATTATGTACCCACTAATAAAATAACCCCATACCGAAACCGTCTAATGTTATTTTTAAATAAAATTTCTAGTTACTTACTTGTTTTTATCTATAAAAGATTTTATCCTTTTATTTTAAAAATAAAGTTTGGCTGGAGAAGAATAGGTTCAGCAAATAGGCTTGTCGGAATAACGCGCCATAATTGAAAATTTCAAGTATAACTACAAAACCTATTTCATATGAATATATCTTATCGATAAAGTCAAAGTTACATGAGTTTTTTTTATTTATTGACTTTTAATTGTAATAAATGCTTAAAGATAATTAAAAAATATGTATATATAATGTGAGAAATGGATACGTAACAAAATTCTAGTTGCGACAGTAAAAAGTAAATAGGAAAAAAAAGCATTATATGAATATATGTTCTTACATATGTCAATAAATAAATAATTAGAAATACCTACATACTTTGTTTATTTCTTGTAGTGTTACATAGGCATGGAGAGCCCCAAATAAGCTCTTGGCTTGTGCTAGGGGCTCTCCATTAATTTTGAAAAAAAAAAACTGCAGTTCCAATTTTGATTGATTTTTACATAAAATTTATAAATTACTTTCTTCGCGCTCCACTCCATTTCCATAGTTTCTCCTCTCCTTCATTCTAATTATTTATTTGTTGACGTCACTTGTCTGACTATTTTTTGACGTGATAAAAACGTTACTGAAGCGACGTTTTTTTTTGGGCACCGTATGACGTTTCATTTAAGTCATATTTTGGGCAGCTTGCGACTTGACCCCCTTTTCGACGTCTTTCTCACGTGATAAAGACGTGATCCGTCATCTTGTGGTTGCCTGGGTTACGAGATACATGTATATTATAGTATCTTATCCGATTTTGGTATTCGTCATCTTATCCACCTATACTGATATTATTTAAATAATAATTATTATTGTTAAAAAATCTTAATTTGAAGTATAATTTTAATCTAAGGTATTTAAAATATAATTATAAAAAAGTTTATATAAAAATTTCAGGCCAATACTCACCCATAAAATTTTATTTACTATATATTCAACTTGCAAAATGCAGTAAGTGTAAACAAAAGCACGTGACAATAACGGATTTAGTGACAGGGTAGAAACCAAAACAAAATATTTCTATATAACGGTCCATTGCAATGCATTGAACGCTTCATCGCAAGTACTCACGTACTGACCTGTTTAATTTTCTACATCCCTACTCTCGCAAGATTCGAGAGTTTGTACACTCGAAATGATAAACCTGTTTAAACAAACATGACTTCTACGTCGACCAACTTCATTTTGGAATGAATCACTAGTCAGTTACCACAGACTACAACTGTTGCTCAATCTGTTGACGTTCGCGTGTTATAGACGATTCATCATCTTACCCAGTTCGTCATCTTAGGGCCCCTTCCCCCAAAATGGCAAACAAATTATGCTTTTGTTAAATGAATGGCAAACTTTAAGTACTTAATTTAACATTTCTTTGTATTGTTGCTCATTTTCTTTTAGATCAAAGTAATATGAGTATGTAAAGGCCCGTAGTCGCTATGCATTTTACCGGCAAAATACCCATACCTCTGAAAATACGGATATTTAAAAACATGTTAATATAAAGTTTTTTTTTTCTCAAAACATATTATTTTCTAGTCCAGTATCACTAATACGTAAATTTAATTAATTTTTTTTTTTAATTTGAAGGAAATTGTTGTCAAAAAACACAAGCCCACAAAAAAATAAAAGAGATTTGCGCCGTGGATAAGACAATAATTATTATATTCGTATGTATTTTTGCCTAGCAACAACTTTTAATAAATATTACTATAAAGGGTTCACTAATGAATTAAGTTGTTGCTAACCAATCTCAATAATATGTTTTGCATATGAAAATATCATGAGAGATTTGTCAACGATCAGATATTGTTTTGAAAAATATATCAAGAAAATCTAAAATATATAATTATAAAATATTTGTCGATGTACCAAACCATGTTTCAACATAATCAAGCAAAAATCTAACAGAAAATATACAGATAATTAGCAAACACGTGGAAAATGCCAGCATGTGGAAGTTTCACAAAGTTTTAAAATTTTTATAGAACCACATGTAAGTAAATGATAATAAAGCCTTTTATGTAATATTTATCATGTCTGTTCTTTAATTAATAGAGTATAATAAACTTAAAACGGCTAATTAAGTTAATATTTACGTAAGTAAAAAATAACCTTAATATACGTCAAAAAATCTGTCATAAAATTAGATTTTTAAAAGCGTTTTTCTCTGAAACTGGTCATTTAATTTGGCTACAATTTTCCTAATTTAATGTTTACCCCCGAAATTACAAAATATCAAAGTTTATATAAACATGAGTCTAAAAATGCATGATGTCAGAGATAGGTACGGCCATTCAAAGACAAAGAAAGGATTTTTATTTTGTCTATGAATGCATAGCATTACGGGCCTGAGAACAACCCAACGAACTAATAACTCTTCTCTCTAAAGAAGAGTTATTAGTTCGTTGGAACAACCTAAGAACTTTATGCTAACCTTGCAGGACTCGTGTCGACAAATGGAAGTGCAACTTTATCAACAAAACTTCCAAACCCAAGTTGATATTGTTTTGTTAAATTGCCTAGAGCACTTCCCAGTTGCTCTCCCAACTCACTGAGTGTGTGTTTATGTGGTTCCATGGACACGGACAAATCCATCAAGTAATACAAATCCACAGGGTAGTTTTCAGCTTGTTGATACTGAAACTGAATTTTTTGTTCTTCGCCTCTTCTCAACTTTAAACTTATTTTTTGAGGTTTAAGTTGAACTTGATTTTTTTCCTCTGAATTGAAATCCTTGTCTTCTATGATCTTGGGCATTTCAGATTTTGGATCATTTATTTTACCCGAGCACCATGTACTGCCATGTTTCGCCATTTTTGATGCATTTACGCAATTTGATCCATCTGTGATTATCTAAAATAAACAACAGAAACATACCGTGAGGTTTAAAAGTCACGTATTGACTTTTGAATGAGTTAAGATATGGACTTCAAATAAATTTAAAACACCTAAATAAGACTACTTAAACTATATTCTGTCATATATTTAATATTTAAAGCTTATAAAATTTGAACAGGGGTGCGTAGGGGTATTTTTTTTTAACGGTACATCATTTTAATATAATTTTTTTGTGTTATTTTTCTTTTTTTTTTTGTTTAAAATGCGATTTTTTAAGATTTTTTTTTGTAAATATTTATTTATATTATTTTAAATTAGTTTAAAAGTATAATTTACGTATAAATATAAATTTGCAACATGAAATTAACCATTTTTCAAAAACTTTTTAATTTTTTCAGACAAATTTTGACGAAAATTCCCATATTTTTACATTTTTTTTACATTTTTTTTAACCTCGTACTTTTCTATTTAATTAAACATCCCCTAAGTCCAGGACTTGTGTGGGCTAGTAGTAGAGGGAACCACCGGCTTTAATTGACTTTCGAACCAATTTATATGGAGTGTCCGCTTCACTTACGCCTTCGCCAAATTTCAATTATTAATTAACTGAAAAAGGCAAATCGGCGCCGGTGATAATCAAACTCACGCTATTTGTGTAGTAAACTCGCCAAGTACGACGCGGTAGTCCACTACACCAATCCTCCCTATCCAACCCTATTTTAAACCCCCAAAAATAGAGAAGTTTAAAGGCCTTAAAATTATATATCACACGACTCCCCCATTAAAAAAAAGGCCCTGCTTACATTTTAAAGCTAAAAATATTAAATATTCAGAAAGTTATTTTGATTTGTCTTATTTATGTGTTTTAAATTTAAAGTCTAAACTCCGCGCATTATCTATCTGAGTTGATGGTCATTTGTTTCTTGTTATTTGGTTGGCAGAATATATTTAGTTCCTTATGTAAGGTTTTCATCTTGTTTAAAATTTATTGTCAATCAAGACATTATTTTGACATTTATAAAAAAATCCAAATAATTTGCTTTCGCAAGAAGAAATAACAAGAAAAGTGCATAAAAAGAAAACTAAAGCATCAATCTATAAACATTTTGTTTAAATGAAGTAATATAATGCAGTGCTCTATAAATTTTTGAAGTAAACACTATAACAGAAAATTTTTTGGTTTATAATACTGGTCCGTAATTTTATTCAGGTAATGTTAAATTTAAGTTTATAATAGCACTTTATGAATAAAAACTTACTTTTATTATAATTTTGAACAAAGTTTTACTTTTTAAACAGATTTTGTTATTATTTGTAAGACGTAAAATGACAGTCAATTTAACCTAAATGTTAAAAATTATCAAAAGCACAATGGGCTATAAAAATATTACTAAAAGTCATTTTTAAACCACTAATCATAGCTTCCTTGATCCAATTTGTTACTCAGATAGATAATGCGCCGAGTGTATATTTAACTCCTTTAAAAGTTAAAAGAGGGAGGTGACTGCTAGACCGCTCTGTATGATTACTCTTTACACTCAGTGTAAAGTTTACAGCGCGTTTACGTGCAAGAATAGTATCCTTTTTTTTTTCCTTTTTTTAATCTACATAAATGATTTGCCTGATTATATTAAGAATGCCCTAGTCGTAATGTTTGCTGATGACACCACAATTGTGATTTCTGCTCACTGTGTTGCTGAATTATATGATTTGATATTGAAGGTCATAGATGATTTTAATATATGGTGTCAAAGAAATAAACTTGTTTTAAATAATACTAAAACAGTTGCTATTAGCTTTTTAATTAGAAGACGACTTCCACAAGACTTTACAATACCTGATATACAGTTGTCAAAATACTAAATTTCTTGGTACATATTTTGATGAGAATCTGTCTTGGGATTTACATATTGACCATGTTGTAAAAAAGTTAAACAGCGCATATTTTGGTATATCAAAGATGAAATCTGATCTCAATGAAACCGGTTTACTGAACATGTACTACTCACTCTTTTATTCACATAAGTCATATAACATAATCAGCTGGGGCTATGGCAGAGAAATTGACAGGGTATTTGTGGCTCAAAAAAGGGTTATTAGAATGATTTTTAACATGCCTTTTAGAGATTCCTGCAAACAGATATTTAAAGAAAAGCGTTTGTTAACTATTCATTCATTATTTATTTTTAAGTGTATTTTATTTGTGAAAAAAAATTTTAATCTTTTTGTAAACAATTCAAATGTAAATTCGGGTGCCACTCAAAATCATTATCTTCAGACTCCGCGGCATAGAAAATCTTTTTACGAGAAATCTCCGAGATACTCTTGTATAACTTTTTATAACAAACTGCCAAAAAACATCAGAAATATAAATAGTTACAACTCATTTAAAAATTCTGTAAAAAACTATCTGATTGATAAAGTTGTTTATAAAATTCAGGATTATTTATCACCCCCTAGTAACTGAACTTATTTCATTGTTAATTTTAAGATTGTGTGTTTATTTGAATGCGTGTTAATATTTTTATTTTTATTTTATTTATAATTATATTTTTATTTCAAATTTATTAAGTATATATTGTGTACTTTTTATTACATATTTTGTAATTTTTTATATTTCGTATTTTGACATACCATATATACTGTATGTATCTTTATTGGTGAATAAATTATTATTATTATTATTATTATTATAAGATAGTAGTTTCAAATTCTTTAAAATCGACAAAAAAAGGTACCGTATACGGAGTTATGAAAAGTAAATCAAAAGTTCGTTCCCAAAAATTTTTGCGCAAGCTCGATTTAATCATTACTACGCTGCCAGACCACTGCACTATGCACAGTGGTCCTAGAATAAAAAAAGTGACAAAAGTCTGCTGTTTTGCATAGGGTAATTTTTTTTCAACTCACGAAAAAAATTGGGAAAAAATTGAAAAAAAAATTGCTACATTAGGATGGTTCAAATTTTTTAAATAATGTCCGATTTAGCTAAATTTTGTTATAAAGGCTTCTTTTGGTAATATTAATACGGACCAGTACCCAAAAGCTTAAAATTCAAAATGGCGGATTAAACATAATTCTACGCAACGAACTAATAACTCTTCTATCTAGAATAGGCATTTCATTTGTAAAAACTGACGAAAACGTAGCCAACATATACATTTGTCTGTCTTACTCGCACATCTTTGTTCTAACAGAGACAACAATAACAGTTACAGGTAATTGTTATTGTTCAAGCCTGAATATACCTACTATTGGTTTACAAACAAACCGAGATGTTGGCGATACTTTATATTAACGGTATGCGTATTCTAGAGAGAAGAGTTGTTAGTTCGTTGATTCTACGTCTAAGGGAACGTTCAAGTATTACGTAACGCAAAATGTACCAAAATTCATACATTTCATACCTCGGTTCTCGCGTTATTTAAGGCTGTAGAGATTTCATATTTTGGCTACCCCCCCTAACATACCCTCCTATTAGTGGGGGTAGCCAAAATATGAAATCTCTATAATCTATAATAACGCGAGAACCAGGGTATGAAGTGTATGAATTTTGGTACAATTTGCGTTACGTAATACTTGAACGTTCCCTAACCACACGTTAGATTATATTTATAATTTTGTTTAAAATTAAAAATGTATGTGCAGTTTACTGTTTTAATGCCACCCAAGGGCCTAACTCAATTCAGCAATTTTTTGAGATAAGTCCCTTTGTAAGGAAGTCCACGATATATATTCATCTAAGCGTTAAACGGTAAAAAAAAAACTTATTCGTTTTTAGCAAAAACAAAATTGTTGATTTTTTTTTATTTGGAAAAATGCAATATACCATTTACTGTGAATAGCGTAGCATTATACAGTGCGGTCCAAAAGTCACCCCCCCCCCTCTTAACTTTTGAACGAGTTGAGATATCGATTTCAAATTTAGAACTCTTAAATAAGACAACTTAAACTATCTTTAAGCATATATTTGATACTTTTATCTCTTAAAATGTGGACAGTGGTGCATGGGGGGAAATTTTTTTAAATGGAAATGGGGGTCATGTGATACATCATTTTAAAGCCTTTAAAATTCTCTATATAACCATACATTTTTAAATTTTTTAAACATGTTTTTTAAGGTTTTGATTTTTCAGTTTTTTGTGCTAAAAAAATTAATTTTTAAGTTTTTTTTTGTTAATTTTTATTAATGTCAACTAAAATTAGTTGAAAAGTATAATTTACTTTTTTTCATTATGAAATTAGGCATTTTTAAAAAATTGTTTGGATTTTTTAGAGAAATTTTGACAAAAATACCCATTTTCAACCCTATTTTAAACCCAAAAAAAAATGTTTAAAAAAATAAAAAATTTACAGTTAAATGGAGAATTTTATAAGCTTTAAAATGATGTATCACACGACTCCCCCTTCCATTTAAAAAAAATGTGCCCCCATGCCCCCCTGCCCACATTTTAAGAGCTGAAAGTATTAAATATATGCTAAAAGATAGTTTAAGTTGTCTTATTTAAAAGTTTCAAATTTGAAGTCGATATCTCAACTGGTTCAAAAGTTAAGAGGGGGGGGGGGTGACTTTTGGACCGCTCTGTATATATTCACTGTTTGTTTTTATGATACTTACAGTTAGGTTGGGTTCGGTGCACCAAGAACAGCCCAACTGTTGAATGCACTCATGACAAGTGGCACGATCACAAACTTCTTCACAAAAATAAGTTGTAAAAAATGATAATATTAATAGTAATAATAAAGTATGATTAAGACTGTCCGGCTTCATATTTGTAAATGACTATGTAAGTAAATATTCTAGGGAGGAAGCACAAAAAAAGAATATGATAACAATAGATATTGCCGCCTGAATATCAAAACCACAACCACAAAATTTGTGATAAGCGATAGTAAAAAAATGTTTTAACTTAGGGATTTTTTTTTAAATAAAATTATTAAATTTGTTTTAATAACATTTTTAAGCAAAAATGCACGAAGAAAAGTACACTCAGAAAAGATTTGCATATAAAAAAGTAGCCGTTAGAAAATACTCCAGGCAATATACTTTATTATAATTACACCTCGGGAATAATTTAGTTCTTTCGCGTTCATGAGCGTAGCATAAATTCAGCACTGATTAGAAGCGATTGAAAGACGGCTGTCCCCACTCTACATTGTAGTCTACAATAATGCAATCTCTACAATAACGCTACGTTAGTATCTATGATAAAAGCTAAAAAAGATGACCATAGCTTTCAACTCCCCGGGCTCTGATTTTAATAGTCAGCGAACTAGTGATCATTTTAATTTCATCAATTTCTTTCGGCTGTACCCAGTCCGCACAAATTCATGGCAGGTACATAGCAGGTACATAACCACTGTTCTATGTGATGTTGCAGCCATGTAGTTTTTATAGTCCATGTACAGTCCTTGGACTTTAACAATTCCGCCTCAAATTATGTATCAGGTACATAACATGTAACATATCAGCTACATACCAGGTACATAACATGTTATATAACTTTTGCAATATGGATGAGAGGTATCAGCCATGTCGTTTTTATACTCCTTGATATGTAGCAGAAACATACCAAATACATCATAAGTTATCCCTTGCCATATGGATGAGAGGTATTTAATACATTAAAATTATATGGGTGATATGTAACATGGATGTTTAAATTCCCCCGTACCCCCGTTGAACGGCAAATATAAACTTCCAATTTCGAATAGGTAAATGATACACAAATATGAAATACATATTTGTGTGCCACTTACATATTCGAAATCTAAAGTCGATATCTATCGCTGTATACAGCGTCCGGTCGAAGTCTTAATTTTGTTTATTTTGCAAAAATAAAAATATATCTTAAACTAACACTCGGTTGTCCTGCCAGGTATACATACAAAAAATTAAAACTACATATTACATATTCTGAATAATATATATTTTAAAAAAGGTGACTGTTTGTACATTTTTTTTTAAACGTATAATAAAATAAACATAATCTGAAAAAAAAAAATTTAAAATTAAAAAAAAAACGTAATAATGCAAAATATCGAGGGGTAAATCTCATACAAACTCGCGTACACCAAATTTTGCATTACCCAAGATTTGGCAAGATTTCGCGGGATTTGGCAAGATTTCGCGGGATTTTGCAATATTTTGCGGGATTTCGCAAGATTTCTCGCAAATTCTAAAAAAGAAACTAAATAATTCATTTTACATTTTCAACTATAATATACTTAGTATATATATTATACGTTTTTGCGTTAATTACATACAAAAAAATAATTCATTCAAAATCTCTAAGAATAAAATAAATACAGCGCCACACAAAAAAAATGGAACTCCAACGGACTCGACTAGTCAATTCCTATATATTTTGAGCCGCTGAATGCTAATCTGCAGTCGAAATTTAAAAGTTTTTAAAAAGACCTCAAAAAAACTAGCGAAAAAGTACAAAAAGGATGTTTTTTTAAGTTTATTTTCAAAATGGGACCCAATTTTTAAACTCCGACTCGGATTCAGTGGCTCAAAATACATAGAATTTGATTAGTAGAGTCTGTCGGAGATCCAACTTTAGTTTGTGTAGCTGTGATATTAATAAAACATTTTTTACAACTTTTCCACCAATATTACCGCGTCTTACTGAAATATGACATAAGTAGTACTTCTGGTGTACCACACCTATAATATGGATGCTTTTGTTTCGGCAGTTTAAGAGTTACAATATGATGTTAACCTATGCTACTGAGAGTAGCCGGTGAGGGAACATTCAATTATTACATAACTCAATTGTACTAAAATTCATACACTTCATACCCCGGCTCTCGCGTTATTATAGATTATAGAGATTTCATATTTTGGCTACCCCCCTAATAGGGGGTGTGTTAGGGGGGTAGCCAAAATATGAACTCTCTCAGCCTTAAATAACGCGAGAACCGGGGTATGAAGTGTATTAATTTTGGTACAATTTGCGTTACATAATACTTGAACGTTCCCTAATACACGTGGTACCAATGTAAAAAAATACCGAGAGTTGCTGGTGACTCTCATGGTAGCCAACATGTTAAATATTTAAAATTTCTGGGGAATTTCGCAAGATTTCGCGAGGGTTGTACACAAGATTTCGCAGGAGATTTAGCTCGCAAAATACATTTAGAACAAGTTTTAGTTTTCTTCCAGTACACTCAGCCTTTTACAGTAGGGATCCCAACTCCTTGAGGATAAATAAATAAAAAAAGTACATCTCTTTTTCATCAAAGCTGTCACATAGAACCTGATAATTCTCAGCAAACGGCTTACCCATGAATATAGATTAACATACCACAATGACTTCAAATGTTCTCCATTTATTTTATCTGTTCGTTTTTATAGGTAATAGGTACCTTTTTTTGCAATTAATTGGGAAACATTTTTTGTGTTGGGATGCATCATCCATCCCATGTGATGTCACTGACGTCATCATTTCCAACAAACGACACAACTGCATATTCCATTTTACTAAAAAAGTATAATCCATTATAATTAGAAATCTTATTTTGAGGTTAATTTTAAAAAAAGTATTACGATTATGTAGATTATAAAACTTGAATAAACTTATAATTAGTTTTATTACTAACCTATCATAAAACACTCTTCAAAAAATAGCTTTTGCAAACACAAAAACACTATTTCCACAACGATTAATTATGACGCCATACTCTACTACTATAATTTGACCAATAGGATGTAGGCTAGATTGCTTGGCGGGAACTTCAAAATTCTAATTTCTATTTTCATTGAAATCAAATCTCTGATTTCTGTATTTTACAAGATATTACATAATTAGTTATACCACGAATGCGGATACTCGTATTCAACGCTTATGGGAATTTGTCGATTTCCAAAATAACTTTAAAAAAGTAAATTTAGTTAACTTATTTGTGAGATTTATCCGAGTCGAACCAAACTGAAGTTTTAAACAAGCAATATTAAAAAAAAATCATAAAAAATTAAAAAAATATGTTTTTTTTTAAGATTTTTGAAAAACGAAAAATTATTGAAAAAAATATAAATTAAATTTTTCAAAAAAAGTTTTCAAAAAAACTTTTTTTTCGAAATTTTTAATTTTTTTTATTTGTTTTTGTAGAATTGATTTTTATAATAAAAGTAATTTTTCCTGAAAAAAATACCTTAATAGGAATATTCTTTCAGCTTTTTTCGATTTTTTTTAAACTTTATCCCTCCATAACTTTTTTGTTTTTGGTGGGATTACTTTCAAAAATAATAGGGATCTTCACCTCGGACAACTTGATTATTCCTGAAAATTTCAAGTCGATCGGATTATTATTAACCTGTACCTACATATGGTGAATTCATAACATTTTATGTATCTGGTATGTTCTCATACCATATATATGATACATAACATGCAATATTGCATGTTATGTATCATACATATGTATGTTACATCTTATGTAATATGGCACATGCAACTTAAAAAATCTTTCTATTATAGGGCATGTTATGTAGCATACATATGTATGTTACGTCTCATGTAATATGGCACTTGTTACCTAAAAAATCTTTCTTTGTGATGTTGCATCCATGTATGTGCGGACTGGGTATTTTATATATGTCTTAAAGTTTATTCAAATTTAGTTATCTTTTAAATACTAGGTTCTGTATCCCGTTCATTTAGGTTTTAGAAGCTCAAAAATCTGTGGAAATGAGGTACATTAAAAATCTATTTTTAGCTTTCCGAGTCACGTACACATTTTTAGCATTTAGATTAAGCTATTTTCATTTTGAGGCCAAATGGGTAAAAACAGTATTTAAAAAGTTCTTTAACATATATGTTATGTTTAGATTTTAAAAGAAATGAGAATTTATTCATTATAATAAATAATTATTTAATGACGTTTTGATCAAATGAAAATTTTAAGGAGTTTTAGAATTGACAGATGTCAGATTTTTAAATACTGTTTTTACGCCTTGACCTGCAGAGTTATTGTGTATAACTCTAAACATTGCTTAAACTGAATGTAATAAATTTAATATGTTTGACTCAGTAAAAAAAAAAGATTTTTACGGTACCTCATTTCACCACCTTTTTGGGTCTTTTAGAACCCAAAAGAACCGGAACAAGTCTGGCGAATACTTTAAGAAATCTCTATAAAATACAATATATACAATATAAAGTATAAAATACTGCTGCCAGCAAAATAATACTTTCCCCTATAGGCCTAGGTTTATTATAATCAAAACAAAAGAAAAAAAATCAAGAAAATTTATTTTTTCGTAAAACGAAAAATAAATTGAAAAATATTTTTGTTTTTACCCCATTTTACCCTCCTACCCCAATTCGATTTATACTAAAAACAATTCCATTCTAGAACTTTGGATAATCAACCTATTGTCCAAATTTGAAGACTTTAGTCCGAAGCATTCCTGAGTTATCGTGGTCACAACTTTACCGGACACACAGACCGACCGACAGACAGATTTTTTTTACGGAAATCATATTTTTGGACATAAAACGTCCAGAAACGTATAAAAAAGCAATAATTTTTTACACATAACTTATGACATAGTTTCAAGTTTAAGTTTTGTGTAATTTAATTCAGTTTTACCAAAAAGGAGGTATGTATTATTATGTTTTATTTGACATAATTCTAACCATATTTTTTAGCAGAAGTGAAAATTTTGCACAATCGTAAAAAAATGCCCGATATTGCTCTTACATATTGTTTGACACACGGATGTGTGACTATAGAAAGAATGTGTATACCTCTCACTTGCACTCACGCAAGCCTTATGTCGATTATGACGTAAAGCAGACAGCGCGCTGGCCGTTCCGTCATGATTCCCTCTTTCGTCGGAGATTGCTTACCGTGTGGCAAAAAATATAAAATTCACATATAAAAGTCACTTTATCTAGCGCCAATATTACGGTAAAGAATGTTAAAAACTTGGGTAATTTAATAGTTTCTTTTTTACTTTTTTTAATAAAAGATTCATTTAAAGTTGTGCCTATTAAATAGATCGCCTCAATTTTTGCAAAAATCATTATAAAATCTAAAACATAGACAACATGAAAACTATTAAAAACAACCAAGTTTCAAAAAAATTGTATTACTTGGGGAACGTTCAAGTATTACGTAACACAAATTTTGATCATTTTGGACCCCCACCCCCTCCTGTAAATCTATTTTCCTATACCATTAAAATGGACGAAAAAATGACCCCCCTAGGAGCGTACGTAATACTTTAACTTTCCCTTAGGGCCACTTGCACCAACTTTTGGTCTGGGATTATCTCAACTAAACCGAGTTTAAATTAAAAATTCTGCGTTCTGGTTGGTCAATTTAATCCAAGTTTAAAGTTAAACCAGTGTTGGTGCAAGTGGCCCTTATTAATTCTTACATATTATGATTATGAGTAATCTATTAATCATAAAAACTTCGCCGTACGTATGGAGTAGAGGATAAGAACCAGTCATTTAATTTAAGTTATATATTTAACAAAAATATTTTTGGACTTTTTTTTCGATCTTTTTACAAAAATTGTCCTTAATTTATTTTTATTTTTTTTGTACATATTAAAAAAAAATCTTTTTATATACATAACATTTGTATAAGACATATTTAGCCTGTAATCTGTAAACATTAGTCAAGCCTAGGAAATACCATTCTTAAACCAATATTGATTTTAATAGAGTATATTTTTGTAATAATTTTTTAGAATTTAATATAAAGGGTCTTGACAAAAATGAAAAACTCTGGATCTGATAAGAATCATCTGTTTATACATTCCCTATATTTATTTTACTATAAAATTTTAAAAATCTTTTAAGTTTTTAATCGAATAACACTGATAATTTGTTACCGTATCAAATACCTACTAAATGGCTTTGTATATTAACTAACAACTTTGGTTATTAAATAAAAATTGTTACAGTAACAATTGAAAAAAAAACACGTTTTGTTTTAGTTAAGTTGAGCTTATCGAAAACTATTTAATAACTGAATTTTATACGGTTTCCGGACACAAAATATACTGAGTGTCCCACCAGGTACATGAAAACTATATCTCAGTTATTGGAAAATATAGATTTTTTTTCAAATGTTACCCCCTATTTTTAACAAAGAATATGAAAGTACATTTCACTTTTAATTTAACCATATGAACGGCTCAGCGGAAAAACGATCATAGTCCAAATTTCCCCTAAGTCCTTTATATATATATATATGTTATATATCTCTGTAATACCGAGTCAAACCAATTACATTTATTACATTTAGATTAGTCTATTTTCATAGTTTTACACAATTATTAACTAGGCTAAGAGTTTTTCATTTTTTTTATTTATTTATGGTAAAAAAAAATTACAATACTTATTCTACAGTAATTTCACGCTAGACATAGGTATGTCCGTTTTGTGAAAATTGGTTTTACAATTTATACTTTATTTTATATCATGTCTTAGTTTAAATTTTTTATACAAGAAATTGAATAATTTTCTAAACAATAAATATTAAAGTTTTTTTTTTTAACAAAACTTAAAAATTAAAGACTTTAAAGACTTTATCTGGCATATGTCAAAACTAAAAACTCTTTTTAATTTTCATTTATTAAAAATGTCATTTTATAAATGATCATTTCTTTAAAAAATTAGGTATCACATATATTAAAGGTACTTTAAAGACAGTTCTCACCCCTTGGCCCCAGAATTATTGTGTATAACTATGAAAATAGCTTAATCTGAATGTATTAAATGAAATGTATATGACTCGGAAAGTAAAAAATAGATTTTTTGGTAGCTCATTGCCATACCTTTTTGAGCTTCTAGCACCCAAAGGAACTGGATCCAGAGTCTAGCAATTTGAAAGTAACTTAATTTAAATGTACTTTAAGACATATATAAAATATAGCCGGGAGCAAATAATTAAATAAAAATGGTTACCATAAATTAATAAAAAATGTAGGTGACATTTAGCGAAATATTTCTTCTATTTCAATATCAAGAAATGTCTAAATTATTGAAATATTTTTTCACATCATCTCTTTTTTATTATCATACATCTGCACATTTCTTAATATCAATAAATAATTTACGAGTTCTTTTTATACTCCTCGAAATCTAGTGAGTAGAAGAGCATTATAGGATAGTTTTCAAAATTCGTCTGTCACGTTTTTTTGTCAACAAGATAATACAAGAACAAATATCCTATCGATCTTGAATTTTTAGGAAACATCAAGTTATATGCAACCCCTATTAGGTTTGAAAAAAATTCCGTTTAAGGACGGTTTTTTTTACGACTATTTGTCTTCCAGAAGAGGAAAATTGCAGGATTGGACGGACGGTTGACGGATATATCCGGCACTTTAAATTTGCAAATAAAACACATACTAAATCATTTAAATCGTTTATTTTTATTAAGGGGAAGCATACCACAACCTTATCACGTGTGTGATGGCCTGGTAATTGCCTGTCAGTCAGTGTTTACTGTTTATGCTGAATTCAAATTTAAAAACAAAACATTTAAAATTTTAAAGTTACCCCCTTCCCCGCCTAAGGGTTAACCGTTAATTCTAAAGTTTTTCATATTTTCTGATGTAGAATTATGCCTTAAATTTCGGACCCTATTTCGAATACACCATGTATATCAAGAGACAACGCAACATACTATCCACTGCGAAGAGTTTACTATAGAATGCGAAGCATTATATATCTTCAAGGCTTGTTTTTATAATATAGTTCTGTATATAAGCGGTGTCAAAACTTAATTCATCAATCAGTTTTTGAACAGATCAACACAATCATGATGTTCAAATTTGTAAGTATTTTTAAATCCATTAATTTTTAAAATAATTATTTTAATTAATTAATTAATTAATTTAATTATAATTATTGGACTGTAATATTTTTTGAAGGACGCAAAAGTAAACAATTCTGCCTCCATGAAATGTTACAGAACAAAAGCTTAAATCTTATAAAGACATACGATAAAGTGAAAAAAGTTTAACTTTACTTGCTCTAAAAATACATGGTAAAATCTACATTTACTATTTAAAATTATCTATTTTTATATTTTTTTAAACTCTTTTATCCCTTAATAATGTTTAAAGTAAATTTCAATAAATTTAAATATATTTTTAAGATTCTATGTGAAATTCAAGTTTAAATATCTCAATATAAAGAACATTTTATATTTTTAGGTTGTATTTTCCGCCATTGTTGCTTGTGCTTTTGGCCAAGCTTTCAGACCCTTCCAAAGACCCCTTGCCCGCTTACCAGCTTTCCAGCCACAAAATATCCGTCCAGTTTTCCAAATCCAACCCATTCAATACCAAGCACAAGGTCAAAGGCAAATCCAAGTCCTTCGTCAAGATCAAGACATCTCTCCCGATGGCAGCTACAAATATGCGTAAGTAAAAATGTTTATCCAATATTTTATATTTTTAACAAAAAGACGATTAAATAATTAGGTTATTATTTTTTTATTAAGGTATTTAAAAATCAAAACAGTTTAAATCAGTATGCTTTGCAGAATAAAATAATTAAATACAAACAAAGAAACTTCCATACAGATATCCAACTGTTTTTTGGCAGTTCCTGTCTTAATTTGTCTCAACAAGTATACAGTTTTTGTGTAACCTGAAGCCTATTATAGAGCTACGTTAGGCCTTTACGTTAGGCCTTTGTTATTGATAAAATAATAAATATATTTTTTATCTAGTTATGAAACCGAAAACGGAATCGCAGCTGAAGAACAAGGCCAGCTGAAACAAATCGGTCAAGAAGCTGGTACCGTAGCTCAAGGTCAATTTGCTTACACTTCCCCTGAGGGAGAAAAGGTTCAAATTTCCTACGTAGCTGACGAAAATGGTTTCCAGCCATCTGGATCTCACCTTCCCCAAGCTCCAGCTATCCCTGCCGCCATTTTGAAATCCCTTCAATGGAACGCCGCTCATCCCGAGGAGGAACAAACTGTTGCATTTGGTCAACAAAGATATAACACCAGATTCCAGTAAATTATAAATTAGTTTAATTGTTTTTGTTTGTGTTTATGTTTTAATAAATTATTATAAATTACTAATTAAGTGTTATTACATTCTCTAAACATTTAAGTTAAAAGGGGTCTTTCTAAATTTTAAAAATTTTTTTTTTTTCAAGTATATTTTATAACTGAAAACAGTAGTTAGAAGTGATCTATTTTTTTACAGTAAAAAATGAGTTCATTGTTGTACGCAGTAAAAAAAAGTTATTTAGCAAAACCACCACTGGCGGCAGCACTCTTTGATTTTAATGACAGCCATACTTCAAACTTGTTTGTTTATTATGTAAACAGGTGGTTGACTCGAGATTCTATACAAAAACCTTGTGTGAAATTGATTAAAAATGATAGAAGAATATATGGTTTATACACCTACAAATCTCTCCGACTCGAGTCATCTGTAAATTCTACAAACTAGTAAAAAAAAGCTTCACTTTTCCTCTTAGTAAAACATTATACTATTTTTAAATATATTTTTTATATAGAAAGAAAAAAGATATAATTTTCAAAGTGCCATTTTCTGGCTATAATTTTTTTTTTTTTTTGAGAAAATCTGTGGTCGTCATGATTTCGGCCCTTTGGATCCACTAAAAAAAAACAAAACGGGATATTATTTAGGACTGATGTCGCTATAGCCCTATATAGAATTTTTTTTGGCCAAAAAATAACAAAATGGCAGACGTTTCTCAAACATTTTCAAACAAAAACGTAGGCCATTTTGTTATTTTTTGGCCAACATTTTTTCTTCTAGATAGGGCTATAGCGACTTCAATACTGAATAATATCCCGTTTTGTTTTTTTTTTTTCAGTCGATTCAAATGGCCGGAATCATGGCGATCACCGTTTTTTGATGTTTTTTTTTTAATATTATGGCCATAAAATGCCACTTTAAAAATCGAAACAAATTTTATTTGTATTCTTTAAATATGAGTAAACATACCTACAAAACTTCAGAATTTTATCTTTTTTCTTTCTATATAAAAAAAAATGTTTAAAAAAGGATTATTTTTATAATTTCTAGGGTAAAAAAATTGTCATAATCAAGTTTGACGAAAAGCAATTAAAGAAAAGTAAAAAAAATAATTCAAAAATGCCAAAAAAGATAAAGAAATGTAAACAAAACTTTAAAAAACCAATAAAAAAATAATAAAAAAGTCGAAACCAAGAAACTTTTCCTATGTTGTTAACAAAAATGGTTTCTAACCATCACGCTTTTACAGTAGCTATTTGGCATAAAGTAAGATTTTAATGAACCTAGGCCTATAATGGAAAGTATTATTTTGTTGACAGCAGTATTCTTTTTATTGTCTAGTTACTTATCTAGATATCCATGACAAATTGCTATCCAATCAAATAGTTAAAAAAAAAACAATTCAATCTTTTTTTTTGCATGTGGTTTTATTTTCAAATTAACTTGATTAATTTCTAATAAAATAAGTTTGTTATGAAAATATTAATACTTCTAAAACCGTTCTATAAATATTATAAATATTGAAATTAATTTTACAATTGAAATTTTGTGTTTGTAATTTATTTTAGTGGATGAATACAGAATAATCAGTAAACATATATTTTGAGGTTTAACATAATATGTTATAGAAGAAAATTTATTTTATAAGAATTGATTATAATAACTGTATCTGGTCAAAAAGAACATATAGCTTAAGACCAAAAGTGACTAAAAGGTCATATTTCTTTATAAATATTACAGTAAAAAAAGCTTAAAAATAAAAATAAAAAATTTAGTTATCGGGACAAAAAAAAACTTTTTGGCCCTAGGGCCACAAAGTTCATTTTTTCGCCCGTAAAACATGAACAAAAAGTGTCGCTTTTAGAATTAATCGAATAAAAAATATTATGGATTGTCATGTGATTGTCATGTCAAGGGTTGGTTGGGGATACATTAATCAATTTTATTTTGGGTACAATTCGGGGTACAATTTAAAGTAAGTTTTTGAAAAAAAATCTGATAAAAAATAGCTTTCGGCTTTCGATCTGATGGCTTTGTACTTTGGAGCACCTTAAAAAAATAAGATATCACTTATAAATTATAATAATAATAAGTTATAATATATGGTTCAATTTAGAATAAAATGTATTTCATATTCTTTAGTAAGAATATAGGGGCGCTATTTAAAAAACAAACCCACTGGGTAAGTAAGGGCTAGTTTTGCATATGTCAGTAAATTCTACTTTCATTCGCATTTAATTTAGATTGTTTCAATTTTTTTTTTTTGTCTTTTTAATTAACGGAGATGTAACCCGTCTTAAACCTGGTGTCACATTATTATTAATAAATAAAAATTGTTCTTTAGAGCCCCAACTTGGCGGTCCTATGACGTCCATATTGGAATATTTCTGAAACTTGACATTTCAAATCTTTTAGTAGTAGGCTAAGAATTTACTGTTTATGTGAAACTGATTTTTTTTTGTGTTTATAAAAATGGCTAAGAGATGATCTTATAGGGGTACAATAACTTGGTCGGAGTAGATTTTCTCTACATTTTTGAACCATAATATCGACCTTTCAGAACACCTTAAAGCCACATTTAAGTTAAGGAAAAAATATTTAGTTGTCATATAGAATTACTAATAAATAGTTGAGTCATATTTTACCATTTTTTCTGATTTAGGCAACTAGATTGTTTTTTTCGTAGATATTTCAAAATGTATTTGTATATAAATTTTATGGAAATCGATTTTTACTTTTATTTGACTATAACTGATACGTGATAATTATCATATATTATAATAGCTGTAGTTTAAGAGCTGGTGACCATATTTATTTCATTATTTGCTCCCAGCTTTATTTTATATACCTATGTCTTAAAGTACATTCAAATCAAGCTACTTGCAAATCACCAGGTCTTGGATCGAGTTCCTTTGGATACTAGAAGCATCGAAAAGGTGGTGAAAAACATATTTTTAACTTACCGAGTCAAACCAATTACATTTATTACATTTATATCAGTCTATTTTTACAGTTTTACACAATTATTAACTAGGCTAAGAGTTAAAAAAAGACTTTAAAAACTTTATCTGACATATGTCAACACTAAAAACTCTCTTCAATTTTCATTTATTCAAAATGTCATTTTTATAAATTCTCATTTCTTTAAAACATTAGGTATCACATATTTTAAAGACACTTTTTAAAGACTGTTCTCACCCCTTGACCCCAGAATTATTGTTTATAACTATGAAAATAGCTTAATCTAAATGTATTAAATGAAACGTACGTTACTTGGCAAGTTAAAAATTGATTTTTTGGTAGCTCATTGCCATAGCTTTTGGAGCTTCTAGCACCCAAAGGAACTGGATCCGGAGTCTGGCAATTTAAAAATAGCTTAATTTGAATGTACTTTAAGACATATATAAAATATAGCCGGGAGCAAATAATGAAATAAAAATGGTCACCATAAATTAATAAAAAAAGTAGGTGACATTTAGGGAAATATTTCTTCTATTTCAATATCAAGAAATGTCTAAATTATTGAAATATTTTTTCTCGTCATCTCTTTTTTATTTTATCTGCACATTTCGTAATATTAATAAATAATTTACGAGTTCTTTTTATACTTCTCGAAATCTAGTGAGTAGAAGAGCATTATAGGATAGTTTTCAAAATTCCAAATTCCGTCTGTCCGTCAACAAGATAACACAAGAACAAATATCCTATTGATCTTGAATTTTTAGGAAACGTCAAGTTATATGCAACCCCTATTAGTATTAGAAAAAAATCCCGTTTAAGGACGGTTTTTTACGACTATTTGTCTTCCAGACGAGGAAAATTGCAGGATTGAACGGCGGTTGACGGATATATCCGGCACTTTAAATTTGCAAATAAAACACATACTAAATTATTTAAATCGTTTATTTTTATTAAGGGGAAGCATACCACAACCTTATCTTAAAATTTAATTAGGTATGATTATCATTAAAACAGGGAAAAATACATAAACCCACATTACATACGGTGCACATTTTTTTTTGTGTCGTCGTTGTCGTCTGGGCCGTCTGTGGATCCCATAATTATTTTTAGAGTGTCGGATATATACGAAAGCGGTTAAAGGACAATGCTAGACCTCATGTCGGATTTATCCGACAGTCGTCTGTGACACAAGTTATGTATGCACGGTCGGATATATCCGACATTTGTCTGTGATCCAAGTTAGGCACTGTAGGGTATATCCACCAACCGTCCTAAAGGGTTAAAAGAAGAAAGTTATAAGGGGCGCCCCGCGTACGGGCTCAAAGAAGTCATACTTTGGATATATACCGGGTGGTCTATTTAAAGTGTTACACGCCATTTGAAGTTTTACAAGTCGTTATCTCAAAAGCCGTAACACATATGCTTTAATATCAAGGGTGACCGTTTTTTATTAAATCACTTTTGTTTTTCACCGACACCCTTAGGCGGGGGAGGGGGTAAATTTAAAATTTTCAATGGTATCTAGGTGTTTTTTTTTCAGATTCGTATTCAGCATAAAAAGTTACAAAGTAAACACTGACTGACGGGCCATCACCGGGCCATCACACCTGTGTGATATCCTGGTAATTGCCTGTCAGTCAGTGTTTACTGGGTAACTTTTTATGCTGAATTCAAATTTAAAAACAAAACACTTATATCCCATTTAAAATTTTAAAGTTACCCCCCTTCCCCGCCTAAGGGTTAACGGTTAATTCTAAAGTTTTTCATATTTTCTGATGTAGAATTATCCCATAAAATTTCGGACCCTATTTCAAATACACCTTGTATATCAAGAGACAACGCAACATACTATCAACTGCGAAGAGTTTACTATAGAATGCGAAGCATTATATATCTTTAAGGCTTGTTATTATAATATAGTTCTGTATATAAACGGTGTCAAAACTTAATTCATCAATCAGTTTTTGAACAGATCAACACAATCAAGATGTTCAAATTTGTAAGTATTTTTAAATCCATTAATTTTTAAAATAATTATTGGACTGTAATATTTTTTGAAGGACGCAAAATGAAATAATTCTGCCTCTATGAAATTTTACAGAACAAAAGCTTAAATCTTAGAAAGCAATTCGATAGATGTATAAAGTGTAAAAAGTTCAACTTTAGAGAAAATTGCTTTAAAAATACATGGTAAAATTTACATCTACTATGTAAAATTATCTATTTTTATATTTTTTTAAACTCTTTTATCCCTTAATAGTATTAAATAAATAAATTTAAATATATTTTTAAGATTGTATGTGAAATTCAAGTTTAAATATCTCAATATAAAGAACATTTTATATTTTTAGGTTGTATTTTCCGCCATTGTTGCTTGTGCTTTTGGCCAAACTTTCAGACCCTTCCAAAGACCCCTTGCCCGCTTACCAGCTTTCCAGCCACAAAATATCCGTCCAGTTTTCCAAATCCAACCCATTCAATACCAAGCACAAGGTCAAAGGCAAATCCAAATCCTTCGTCAAGATCAAGACATCTCTCCCGATGGCAGCTACAAATATGCGTAAGTAAAAATGTTTATCCAATATTTTATATTTAAAAAAAAAGACGATTAAATAATTAGGTTATTATTTTTTTATTAAGATATTTAAAAATCATAACAGTTTAAACCAGTATGCTTTGCTGAATAAAATAATTAAATACAAACAAACTTTCATACAACTGTTTTTTGGCAGTTCCTGTCTTAATTTGTCTCAACATATATACAGTTTTTATGTAACCTGAAGCCTATTATAGAGCTACGTTAGGCCTCTACATTAGGCCTTTGTTATTGATAAAATAATTAATATATTTTTTGTCTAGTTATGAAACCGAAAACGGAATCGCAGCTGAAGAACAAGGCCAGCTGAAACAAATCGGTCAAGAAGCTGGTACCGTAGCTCAAGGTCAATTTGCTTACACTTCCCCTGAGGGAGAAAAGGTTCAAATTTCCTACGTAGCTGACGAAAATGGTTTCCAGCCATCTGGATCTCACCTTCCCCAAGCTCCAGCTATCCCTGCCGCCATTTTGAAATCCCTTCAATGGAACGCCGCTCATCCCGAGGAGGAACAAACTGTTGCATTTGGTCAACAAAGATATAACACCAGATTCCAGTAAATTATAAAGTAATTTAATTGTTTTTGTTTGTGTTTATGTTTTAATAAACATTATAAATTATTAATTAAGTGTTATTACATTCTGTAAACATTTAAGTTAAAAGTCTTAAGGGGTCTTTCTAAATTTTAAAATTAATTTTTTTTTCAAGCGTACTAAAATGTTCATATTTTATAACTGAACACACTAGTTAGAAGTGATCAATTTTTTTACAGTAACAAAAATGAGTTTATTGTTGTAAACGCCGTAAAAAAAGTTAGTTAGCAAATCCACCACTGGCGGCAGCACTCTTTGACTTTGATGACAGCCATACTTCAAACTTGTTTGTTTATTATGTAAACAGGTGGTTGACTCGAGATTCTGTGCAAAAACCTTGTGTGAAATTGATTAAAAATGATTGAAGAAGATTATATGGTTTATACACCTAGAAATCTGTGCGAAATTGCAAATGCTACATTAGACAAGTTACCATCGAAATCGCGAAAAGTGTACGATTTAGCCTAAGAAAAAATTTAAAATGAGCTAAGGAAGGTTTAAGTTGATTTCGAAAGGGTTTTATTGGCCTATTTTAATAAAAAAAAGCATACTTTATTACTGAATAAATTAAATTCAAAAATTAATATTTAAAAATATATATATATATATATATATATAGGATGCTTGAATAAAAAATAGTATGTTTCACTTAGAGGAAAAGTGCTTTTTTTTTCTCGTCTGTAGTTTCCGGACTCTTCGAGTCATCTGTAAATTCTACAGACTAGTAAAAAAAGCTTCACTTTTCCTCTTAGTAAAACAATATACTATTTTTAAACATATTTTTTATATAGAAAGAAAAAAGATATAATTGTGAAATTTTGTAGGTGTGTTTATTCATATTCAAAGAATACAAATAAAATTTCTTTAGATTTTCAAAGTGCCATTTTCTGGCTATAATTTTTTTTTTTTGAAAAAAACTTAAAAAACTGTGGTAGCGATGATTTCGGTCGTTTGGTTCCACTGAAAATAAAAAACAAAACGGGATATTATTTAGTACTAAAGTCGCTATAGCCCTATATAGAAGATTTTTTTTTGGCCAAAAAATAACAAAATGGCGGACCTTTTTCAAACATTTTTTGGCCAACATTTTTTCTTCTAGATAGGGCTATAGCGACTTTAATACTGAATAATATCCCCTTTTGTTTTTTTTTTCAGTCGATTCAAATGGCCGGAATTAGGCGACCACCGTTTTTTGATGTTTGTTTTTTTATATAATAATATATAAAATGCCACTTTAAAAATCTAAACAAATTTTATTTGTATTCTTTAAATATGTGTAAACATACCTACAAAATTTCAGAATTTTATCTTTTTTCTTTCTATATAAAAAAAAATTGTTTAAAAAAAGATTATTTTTATAATTTCTAAGGTAGAAAGACCCATTAAAAAAAAAAATTGTCACAAGCAAGTTTGACGAAAAGGAATGAAAGAAAAGTAAAAAAAAAAATAATTAAAAAATGACAAAAAAGATAAAGAAATGTAAACAAAACTTTAAATAACCAATAAAAAAATGATAATAAAAAAGTCCAAACCAAGAAACTTTTCCTATGTTGCTAACAAAAATGGTTTCCACCCATCGGGCTTTTACAGTTGCTATTTCAAAATCACTTTGGCATAATGCCTCACACCCTAAAGAAGATGCCCAAGGTTTTTTATTATTATTTTGATGTTTAAAAAAAAAACACATTTATTAATAAGAGAGCCACACAAACAAAAAGGGTTAGGAGAAAAAAAAGTGAAAATCTGAAAAAAGAAATGCGTCATTAGGGTGGTTCAAAATTTTTCAAAAATGTCCGATTTAGCTGAAAGCTAAAGGCTTCTTTGGATAATCTTAATGCGGACCGATACGCAAAAACTTAAAATTTATAATGGCGAAAAAATACTGCTGCCAACAAAATAATACTTTCCCCTATAGGCTTAGGTTCATTAAAATCAAAAACAAAAAAAAAATACAAAATTTATTAGTTTCATTTTTTTCAAGTTTCAAAAAAAGTTTCTTTTTTCGTAAAACGAAATATAAATTGAAAAAAAAATATTTTTGAAAAAAATTGTTTTTACACCATTTTACCCCCTTAACCCAACCCGATTTTTAAGAAAAACAATCCCAGTCTAGAACTTTGGATAATCAACCTGTGGCCCAAATTTGAAGTCTTTAGCCCCAAAAGTTTTTTAGATATCGTGGTCACAAATTTCCCGGACACAGATCGACAGAACGATCGACCGACAGACAGAATTTTTTGTTTGACTGAAATCATATTTTTTGGATATAACACGTCCAGGTACGTAAAAAAAAGCAATAAAAAATTTTCGATTTTTTTTCCTTGGGGAAAGTAATATGGCCTACTTATTTTTTAAATTTTACAAAAATATCAAATATGTGTATCTTAAAACCTCGTTAATAGCCTAATGGGTATACCCATTAGACTATAACCTAAATATCCAAAAACCGCAAATTTTATCTTAAAATTAGTTTGTCAAGTTGATGTTAAGTGTTTGACGTTCTGACAGCAGATATCTAAAATCAGCTGATTGTCACTTTCCATCCCTTGGCATAGGCAACGGATGGAATATACGCACTAACTACTAACTTGGTCGTAGGAAATAGTTATTTAAAATGCAAGGGCGAAAAGTTAAATTTTTCTATTGAGTAGGTTTTTAAAAGCCGAGGGCCAGGCGGCCCGAGGGTAATAATCCTACGAAATCAAAATTTAACTTTTTGCCCATGTATTATTCAATATTTTTTATTCGATTCTTACTTATTATAATAAATTATTAAAATGTACTTTCATGTTACTTTCTTCCCCAGGGAAAGTCTTGCGTTATTAAAAAAAAATCGAAAAATTTTTATTGCTTTTTTTACGTTTCTGGAATTCTGTCTGTCGGTCGGTCTGTCGGTCTGTGTGCCCCAAAAAATTTGTGACCACGATAACTCAAGGAAGCTTAGGGCTAAAGACTTCAAATTATGTAACTTTTTTGGCATTTTCTCAATAAAATATGTTTCTTTAGTTAAGATACATGAAAAAGGTAAGGCTTGTTTCTGGACCAACCTTTATATGATTTTTTTTCATATTTTTTTATGTAGAATTATGAAAAATTCTGGAATACCCTGTATTTACGATGACGACGTAATATCCTAAAATCAGGTTTCAAAATCACAAATATTTTAAAATTACGGTATATAATATATTTTTTACAGTGTACTATTTAATAATAAGCATGTGACATTTAACCAAATTATTTTAATTATTTTATTCAAAATATCAGTATCAAGGCAGCTATTTCAAAATTATTGTAATTTTTTTCAATAAGGTACATCCCTATTTTATTCAAATGACAAATTACAATTCGTTTCGAAATAAACTAATAAATATTATTATAATAACTAAATTATTTTTTATATATAAATAGTCAAGATTGTAATTCATTCATCAGTTTCTGGGCAGATATATCCAAGATATAACCAAGATGTTCAAATTTGTAAGTGTTTTATAATGTTTTAATTTTATAAGATATTTTAAGAAAAAAATTAATAAATTAAATAATTATTTTGTACCTACATTTTAAAAACATTTAGTAATATGATTTGATAATATTTACTATTGCTTAAAGGGTCTTTCTACCTTCAAATTTTAAAAATAATCTTTTTTTAAACATTTGTATTTATAGAAAGAAAAAATATGTCATTGTGAAATTTTCTAGTTATGTTTATTTATATTCAAAAATACATTTTTTTAGATTTTTCAAGTGCCATTTTTAGGCCATATTTTTTTTTTTGAAAATAACATCAAAAGGCGGAGGTCGCCATGATACCTGTAGTTTGGATCGACTGAAAAAAAAAACAAACAAACGGGATATTATTCAGTATTAAAGTCTCTATAGCCCGAACTAGAAGAAATTTTTTTGGCCGCCATTTTATTATTTTTTGAGCAAAAGAATTCTTTCAGTTCGAGCTATGGCGACTTCAATACTGAATATTATTCTGCTTTGTTTTTTTTTTCAGTTTATCCAAATGGGTGGAATCATGGCGACCACCATTTTTTATGTTCCTTTCAAAAAAAAAAAAAAAATTATGGCCAAAAAATGGCACTTTAAAAATCTATTTTTTTTTGTATCATATTAAAATTTCACAATGACATATTTTTTCTTTCTATATATAGAAAAATATTTTAAAAAAGAATATTTTTAAAATTTGAAGGTTAAAGACCCCGGGGCTATTTTTGTTTAATATCACAGTCGTACCCTATTGACATGGGTACAAAGGTTCTTGAAATCAACAACTTTTATCTTTAATGGACGATCGATGGGTTATCTGCTTTTAGCACTAGATGTCGCTAGTCAAATTTACTGTTCCGTTACATTTTCTACCAATTCTGCGCCGATATGTGGCTCTAAAGAGTGCTAAAGACCCGAACTCGATCAGCCACTTTGGTTAATTAAACAAAAGTAATTTTAGGGAGTAGTAAATATCTTTTAAATTATTCTAAAGTACACAGGTAAAAAAAATGTTAGTCCGTTTTTTCGTCTGTCTGCCTTTTTGTAAAATTAAAAAAAAAAATAAACCAAACGATGCGGGACATTTGTAGTTTGCGTCACTTAAAATATAGTTAAGGGGGTAGAGTAAGGGGGCAAAAAAATAATATTTTAGACTTATTAGGACAAAAATTCTTGAAATGTAAAAGTTATTTTAATTAAATTTTCTACAAAACATTCTTGTCGAAGTACTAGTATTAATTTTCGAGATATAGGTAAAGAATGATATTACCACCCATTAAGAAAAGCTAATCCATTTCAGTTTTTAATGTTCTTTTTAACTTTTAGATTGTCTTTTCTGCTATTGTAGCTTGTGCTTTTGGCC